>WOVY01000739.1:600000-1029735 GCA_013436015.1 Rhipicephalus annulatus
TCCTGCCACATTTCACTCAATTAAAAAAATCAGGGCACAGCGACGTTCCCTCCGCATTTTTCGCAATAACACCGATTTCCAAGGTACGTGGGATCTGTGGTTTTTTTTTTCGTGGAAATGCAGATTGCGTTTACCATCACTGTGGGACATCTAAACCTGCACGTGAATGATGTCTTCGTTCTTCAAATACTGGATTTACAAGTGTCTTAGCATATCAGGTTTGTGTTTATATTATTTATAGTTGGTGGAGTACTCGGCTGGGAATCAAGTAGTGGTGAGTTCGAGTTCTCCTCATAAGTACTTGTTTTGTTGTAATGCCTTTTTCTTTTTTTATAGCAATTATGCATTCTACAAAAACTTTTTTATTTATATAATTTTTGGCTGATAGGTATCACCGTTTGAACCGTGTAAAGACGTTTGGTGTTTGCTAGCCTGCCCCTCCCAGTAAAGTGCCACTCCAGCGCACCAGAATTCCAGCCCACAATCCAGCATGACCTGGTAGCTGGCAAGTAGTGGAGGCTGGGTTTCGCAACATTGTGCGTTTATAAAATTGTACAGAACTTTAAAATAAGAGAGTTTATAAAATAGGTAAAATACAATCTATGTAGCAAAGTATCATTTTGATCCAGTCTATAAAAACAAACCAGAAGAAAGGCTCGTGCTTGAACTCCTTTAGAAAACAAGAGCTTTTAATGTTCCTTGCGCAATGGCTAACAGTCTATTACAATTGCCGGCTTATGATGTAAATAAGTCGTGCAAAAAACCCTGAATCTAATTAAAAACTGGTTCGCAGGAAGTCATAAGTATAGCGGTAAATAGTGGCACAAACATATAGACGGGGCCACCACTATTTCAGTCTGAAACCCATAACGTTATCTTTCAATTTGAAACGGCAAATTTGGCGCCATTTTCTTGCAAGGAAGGAAGGAAGGAGGAAGCAACAAAAGGAAGAAGGCAGGGAGGTTAACAAGAAAGACATTGGGTTGGCTACCCTACAGTGGGGGATTAGTGAAGGGGACAAGAAAGATAAAAAAGAGGGAATAGAGAAAAAAGAAAAAAAAGAGGAAAGACTCACAGTAATTTTACTGCAGTGTGTAAAACTCCACCGCATGTCAGAGGCGTTCACACAAGCCTGTCCTTCTCAGGAAACACAGCAGGGCTTTCACTGCCTTGTGGGCTGTCGAGACATGTGGACGTTGCTTTAATAGCACCTGCACAGAAAGAGGCCGATCATCCAGTCACCGCATTGCGTTGGCAAGTACTTGTCTGTCTGAGGCAAATCGAGGACAGTGGCACAGCAGGTGTTCGATATTTTCGTCGGTGCCGCAAAAATCGCACGCTGAACTGTCAGTACTTCCGATTAACGTGGTATAACCTTTCCTGAAAGCATCACCCAGCCAAAGGCAATAGAGAAGCGAAGCTTCACGTCGACATAGGCCGGGTGGAGGCAGGAGTTGTAGTGAAGGGTAGAGCTCGTACAGTCTTGTACGTCGTACGCTTGGTGGGTTCCACTCAGTCAGTGTGAGACTGCGGGCCATTTGACGAATCTGCCTCGCCGCGTCCGCTCTTGAAAGCGGAATCGGAAGGCTGTTTGCTTCTTCACGTGACGTGCGAGCGGCATGATGTGCAGAGTTATTTCCGCTTATACCACAATGCCCAGGTAACCAGTGAAAGACAATCTCGTGGCCTTTTCGTATTAAGAGGTGATGGAGTTTCAGGGATTGGTAGGTTAACTGGTTGTGGCATCCGCGTCAGAGAACTGACAGCAGGCACTGTAAGGCTGCTTTTGAGTCAGAAAACACGATCCATTTACCTGGTCTTTCTTCAGAATTGATGAGTTCCAGTGCAGTGCGCAGAGAGAGTTCTGCCATCGTGGACGTTGTCGCATTTGAAGTCTTAAAACACCAAATCCCGGCTGTGGCGGCTGCATTTCCGATGGAGGCGGAAATGTTGTAGGCCCGTGTACTCAGATTTGGGTGCACGTTAAGAACCGCAGGTGGTCGAAATTTCCGGAGCCCTCCACTACGGCGTCTCTCATAATCATATAGTGGTTTTGGGACGTTAAACCCCACAAATCAATCAATCATCAATCAAGTCTTAAAACACCGAGTTACCCCTTGTGATAGTATAACCACTGCTCCACCTGAACTAGACGGTGCAGTCAAGCCATCCGTGTAAATTTGCACATGGTTACTGTAGTTTTTTCCAGTAGGAATAGACTCAGTTGTTTCAGGGCATTTGTCTGTAAGTCCGATTTTCTTCTGATTCCTGGAATCATTAAATGAACTCGCGGCCAGCTCAAGCTCCAAGGAGGCAGCAGTGGCTTCGATGCAGGTGCGTACGCCTCAGTGAACGATGAACGATGATTGTAGACAGTAGCACCCTATGTCGTGTGCGGCCTTTCAGCAGATAGGCTCGCCAGGAGGTGATAAGGGGTCCTGGCATAATGCCTGAGGTGCATGCGCATTGTCTCAGTAATAATATGCGTATTTATCGAGTGATCTTGAGCAATGGCAATGGTTTCAGCCTTTGAAGCACTGCGGGGTAATCCAAGGCATATCTTAAGTGCTTGGGCTTTGAATGCTCTGAATGGCGTGCAGGTTGGTCTTGCCGGTGTTAGATATTGCAGGTAAGCTGTACCGTAAGAATCCGATAAACAGCACTCTGTACAGTTGTAGCATGGATGGTATGGGCACTCCCCAATTCTTTCCTGCAAGGAGTTTGAACATGTGGTATGTTGCGATCAGCCGCTTCTTCACATAGTTCACGTGTGCAGTCCACGACAGGTTTCTATCTATTATGACTCCCAAGAACCTGTGGCTTCTGCTGAACGATATGTATTCTTCATTAATCGATATACGGTAAGTAGACATTGGTTTCCGCCTGAACACTACCACTGCACATTTTCCGCAGGACACCTCGAGGCCTTGTTTGCGAAGATAGCATGACGTCGTTGTAGCAGCCTTCTGAACGCGGGTGCGAAGCTGAGGCCTTGTCACCCCTTATGTCCAAATGCAGATGTCATCAGCATAGACAGAAAGGTCTACAGTGCCAGGTAGCAGCTCGACTAGAGCAATGAGAGTTAGGTTGAAAAGGTTAGGGCTTAGCACTCCTCCCTGAGGAACTCCTCGGCTGCTGTAATAATCAGGTGTTGGGCCATTCGCTGTCATCACGTAAAATGATCTCAGCTGTAAGTAGCTGTACATCCACATATATATATATATATATATATATATATATATATATATATATATATATATATATATATATATATATATATATATATATATATATATAGACCTTGCCACCAAGGCCTACTGTTTCTAAAGCACTAAAGATGGCTTCATGGTGACATTGTCGTAACCCCTTAACATCTAGAAACAGGGCGGTGACAGTCTCTTACAGACTTTCTATTGTTGAACCTTTGTCGACAGATCAACAACGTTGTCGATTGACGAATGGCCGCGCCTAAATCCAGTCATGGATACTGAATAGACTTCGTAGTGCTCTAAATACCACTCCATTCGTGTTAGAGTCATTCGTTTCATTGTTTTTCCCTCACAACTGGCAAGCGCGATAGGACGGTATGAGGCAATATCCAAAGGAAATTTACGAGCCTTTAGAAGTGGAATCAGGCGACTTGATTTTCATGCTTGGCGAACCGTACCAGCCTGCCAGGAGTCGTTGTATAGGGGTAAGAGTGCCTTCCGAGCTTCGTCTCCAAGATTACTAAGGGCACGATAGGTAATACCGTCAGGTCCGGGTGCTGAAGAACGTCTGCACAGTGCCAGTGCCACCTCTAGCTCATCCATAGAAAACTGGCATTCCATACGGGGATCATGTGAGGGCGGTGGGTTGTCAAGTGTTTCTATTCTTGATACCGTGAAATTGGAATCACCGGCAATTCTACAGAAGAATTCTGTGACGTCCATCTCTCTGCATTGTAGGTGAAGTGCCAGAGATGTAAACCGGTGTCGCTGACCCAGGGTTGTGCTAAGACCCCGGACAGTTGGCCATATGTGATAGGGGCTTTCGTGTATCCAACGACTCGCAGATGGATCTCCAACGTCGCCAAGCCAGTTTACCCATGTGCCGCTGCATTGTCTTTTGAATGCGTCCAGCCAGCCTCAAATCATCGATGCCCTTTGTCTATCGGTACCTTCGTTATGCTCGACGGCGTATTGCACGAAGTTTCTCAAGCTCGATGTAGAAATCGGTGCGCTTGTGATTAGTCAAAAGTTAATGCGTGGTATTCTGCAGGACATCCTTTATCGAGTCCTCTAGGTTATATGATGAGCCGTGGGTACAGCAGTCTTCCTTAACATTTTGAATTTCAGCCAATCGGTGTATTTGAGGTGTCTTGAGGACTTGGAGCTGGTGAAACCTTCCATCCGCAGGTAAGTTGGTATATGGTCGCTGCCCCGCGTTTCCAGATCCGAAAATCAGTGCACTTTGCTAGTAAGTGAGCAAGAAACCAATCTAAGGTGCAGGCAGCTGCTAGAGGCTAATCCGCGTAGGGTTTCCATCATTACAAACGCAGAGTTCGTACTCCGAGGCTAACGACACCAGTTTTCTTCCTCTAGAGCTGACCCTGGAGCTTCCCTATAGAAAAGGGTGGGCAATAAAGTCGCCAGTAATCACCCATGGGCTTGTAGTCGATGTCAGAATACCGCGTAAGCGCTCGCAGTTAAGGCGGCTTGATGGCGATAAGTAAGCTCTGATAATCGTGAAAGCAACCTTATCCTTATTCACAGTATGGCACATATATTATCTTCATCAGGAGAGACTCTGTGGTAAACGTAAGTGAGGTCACAGCGCATAAATACAATAACCTCGCTGCAGTCTCTGTGACTGGAGGACATAAAGCACTCATATCCTGACAGTTTGATTGAAGCAGACAGGTTGGGTTCACAAATCACGATAATGGAGGAGCGGTTCACAAATACGAACTGTCTAAAGTCAGACATTCGCGACTTCTCTGGCGTTCCACTGAAAGACAGATGCATTCTTGACTTCCACTCGAAACGACGGTGCCTCACTGGCCATAGTTTTACCCTAGAGCTGCAAGCACCGGACTCGGTGTGTCCAGCACTTGCAGTGCGATCTGCGTAGACGATGTCTTCATATTACTCACTAGGACACGCATGGTAGTCATCAGCGATTGCAGCAAGCTTATCACTTGATCTTGATTCATTGCATCACTGGTTCAATTGAGGGGTCGTCGAGGGCGGCGGAGTTGATGAAACTCCGAAGTAGGTTGACCTCGTGGAAGTGAGGGCCACTGTTCGGAAGGTGCAACTGCTGTCCCTTTCTTCGGTTTGGCAGTATCCATATTCTGTCAGCTTGGTGTTTGTCGGTCAGCCACTTTGATAGAGGATGGCATCTCTATATCGGTAGAGCAGTCTCCGTGATGGTCTTTGCCCCCGACGCCGTCGTCGGCGTAGTGTAGCGGCAGCTTCCCTGTGCGTTCAATATTCTCGCACGAAATGCCTGAGTACCGCGTGCTCGTTTCACACCCACGGGCAATCTTTGGATGAGGCTTCATGAGCGCCGTGGCAGTTTGCACATCGTAACACGGGGGCACCGCAGGCGTCTTATGAGTTAGATTCGGCGCACCGCGGACACACCACTTTGTTCTGAGAGACAGCTTTTATGTGTCCCATCTTGAAACACTTGTAGCATCGTAGTGGCTTCGGCACGTATGGACGTACTGAGTGGCGAACTTGGCCAACTTTAACATTCGAGGGAAGGATGTCTTCCTCGAACACAAGCCTCAAGCAGCGTGAGTTGCCGAGTCTCGTAATGTGCGTGGTGCGAGTGCCTTCTGTCGCTGGCTTTATTATATTATGAAGAAGAGTTTTATTCAAGACGAGCACGAGCTAGCACACACTGATGATGATATCTAGATATGAGGGAGTTATACAGATGATGATGACACGTCCAATTGATAAAGAAGAGTCGGTGACTGCACTCACACTTATTCCCCGTCACGCTGGAAGTGGCCTCCTGGCCACACGAGAGACAATATTAGGAATTGCGTCGGGTATACAGTTTCAGTCGAGAAACGTGCACAATTTCTGTCCTACGGCAACGGTGGTCGGAGGGAGCGTTAAGTGGCGAGATACGGTAATTAACGGGGGACGTTTGTTTAATCACCGTATAAGGTCATATAAAACGAGTGAGGAATTTTTCACATAAGCCGGGCGCACGCACGGGAGCCCACAGAAGAACTTCGTCTCTCGGGGAAAAGATGACAGCATGGTGAGTTGAGTCGTAGCGAGACTTGCGAGCTTCTTGAGAGATGCTGGTGTTGGTTCGGGCCAGATGACGGCAGTGCTCGAGGCGAGAGAAAAATTGTGCGGATAAAGGGCCTGCTGAGGTAGCAGGAACCGAAAGGAAGGAGGCGTCCGAAGTTACACCTGGAGAGTGGCCATGAACCAGAAAATAGGGAGAAAAGTCGGTGGTGCGTTGCGTAGCCATATTGTAGGCGAAAGTTACGAATGGCAAAATGGCGTACAAGTTCTTGTGGTCAGTGTTAACGTACATGGCAATCATGTCCGAGAGGCTACGATGAAAGCATTCCGTCAAACCATTTGGTTGTGAATAATAAGTAGAAGTTGTCTTGTGGATGATGTTGGCGGCACGTAGAACCTCAGCAACAATAGAGGAAAGAAAGACCTTGCCGCGGTCACTGTGCAAAACACGTGGAGCTCCATAGCGTAAAAATATGTTACGTAGAAACAATCGCCTACTGCAGTGGCTGTACTAGCGTGCAGTGAGGCTGTTTCCGCATAACGAGAGAGGTGGTCAACCGCCGTTACAATCCAACAATTTCCATTGGAGGTCACGGGAAGGGGGCCGTACAAGTCTATTCCGACGACTTCGAATGGCAAAGCGGGACAAAGACGAGGTTGGAGAAAGCCAGAAGGAGCAGTAGTGGGTCGTTTCCGCCATTGACATAAGGCACACGAAGAAACATATTTGGTAATGGCGGGTGAGAGGCCAGGCCAGGTGAACCGACTGCGTATTTTGTCGTATACGTTTTGTGATAGCCGAGATTCCCAGCAGCAGGATCATCGTGGAATAACTGAAGAACCTTACGTTGTAGACAACGTGATAGAACGGGGACCCATTTGTTTCCTTCAACGTGGTAAATATAGTGATGTAAAACACCACCGTGAAGCTTGAATTGTTTCAGTTGTCGGCGAAGTCGGGCGTTCGGAGGAGTGGATGTGCCTTCTAAGTGTGCTATTATGGAGCGGCAGTAAGGGTCAACGCGTTGATGCGGCACAAGGGTAGAAGGGCGGCCGGATCTTAGTCAACTGAGACGTGCGATGGGTAATGCTGCGGTGGAAATTGGTAACCGTGGGCTATTACGGTTGGGTAGAGGGCAGCGAGAGAGAGCATCTGCATCTTGGTGCTTCTTACCAGACCTGTACACGACATCAAAGCTGTGCTCTTGTAAACGAAGCACCCAGCGGCCAAGACGGCCCGATAAGTTCTTTAGCAACGAAAGCCAGCACAATGCGTTTTGGTCGGTGACGACTGGGAAGTGGCGGCCGTGGAGGTATGGACGAAATTTTTGTACCGCCCATACAACAGCGAGGCACTCTTGTTCGGTTATTGTGTAATTTTTCTCGGCAGCAGTCAAAGCACGACTGGCGTAAGCGATGACACGTGTGCGTGCGGCGTTGTCACGCTGCAGTAGAACGGCACCGAGACCATCACTACTGGCGTCAGTGTGAAGAATGGTGGGTGCACCTGGATCGAAGTGACATAGTACCGGGTCGGATGTCAGGGCTTGCTTCAACGCCAGGAAAGTATTTTCACAGTCTTCAGACCAGAGGAATGCCGTGTTACTTGACAGGTCATTTTTCTTTTATGTGCCGAAGGCTTTGCAGCGCGCTACGGTGCAAAACGTCTACAGCAAGGACATTCTTCCGTACATTGATCCTCACGTCTTTGATCTCATTCGGCGTGGTTTCCTCGAGAAGCACAGAGAGAACTTGCCTGTTGAGGAGTCGCAAGTTCGATGCAGGCCCTTCGGGCATGAACAGCATGGTGTGCGGGCACCGCTGTGGTGCAGTCTTAACGGTGGAAACACTTGCTGACGATGCCGGCCGCAGCAGTCTTGGTTTTGTAGTTCGATTCATGGCGACCGTGAAGTCATCATCTGATGACTCAAAGCTATCCGAGTACAAATCGGTTGCCTTGCAGTCCGTGTCGATCGGCGCGTTGCCACGCTTTTTGAACGACGAAGCCTGGCGTGACGGTTGCACGCCAGGAACATTCTCAGGTGTGTCCTGAATAATCAACGCAAAGGAGGGAGCGGCAGCTCCCAGGATTCGCAGGAAAACAAATTGAAAATACTGAGACACGGGCACAAGCGTTCTGTTTTTTGTTTGTTTCCCTGGGCTGATGGCTCATACCCACCAAGGTGGATGGGCCAAGAAAGCGTAGTGCAGTTTTTCTGTGATCATTTTAACTATGTGTAATGAATTTGTAATATAATATGACTAATGTAAGGGAAACCACATAAGAAGAGAGCAAGCGAGAAAATAAATAGAAAAGTCAAGCTGAGAAATTTTGACATTTGAGGTGTTGTGATTACCACTCAGGTGCGTTTACTTCACTTTGCCATTCAGAATTTTTTGGGGGAGTAATAAATAATAATTATTTGATTGAAAATCACAAAGGTATACACTTGGTTGCCAGAATATAATCGTTAACGGATTTGAAAGCATCCCTGTGGCAATGTCTCAAAAGTGAGGCACCAAAGCTTAGTGCAGTTTCCGCCGTCAATGTAACGCCTATTTTCAGAAATGGAATAACTAGTAACCTTGTTCGAAGTATAGCGTATCGGCGACAATATAAAAAACAATGTTGTAGTGATTACATTTCTCCGCAGAATGCGCAGAGGGGCGATGTTGTCTGACCAGCTCTGTGTAGACACAGGTTTAGGGGGGAACACGACATCAAAATTTAGTAATTAAAACTTGGAGCTTTCTGGACTGGCTCCACTTGGGTCGCCATGAAAACTTGTGGCTGTTATATTCTGTTTATGTAGTTACTTTTTCTATCGTATCAGTGGAGATTGCTGATTTTCGATATCTTATTGCAGTGATATGTTCAACATCGGGCAGTTCTGTGAGAGAATCACTTCGTCGTCGTTCTTGCAAGGGGTTCTGAACCACCAGTAGGCCTGCTTCAAAAAAGGCTGTGCGATTTTTTTGTGAGAATACAGACGCAGCA
Source organism: Rhipicephalus annulatus (assembly GCA_013436015.1). Lineage (NCBI taxonomy): Eukaryota > Metazoa > Arthropoda > Arachnida > Ixodida > Ixodidae > Rhipicephalus > Rhipicephalus annulatus. The sequence goes on from WOVY01000739.1 coordinate 609,253, forward strand.
TATTCACTTAGAAGCCATAACGGAAGCGAAAATATTCGAAGTGCCATATTTCTCAACCGTACTGTACCTAGACGCCCTTCATTTCAACGGAATGGCGCTGCGCTGTTGCGAGGTTATACGTGGTTTTCGCACCGCATTACGCAACTTATTGTCTTTGACGATGCGCACGTTTTCATTCTACCACACAGTTCGTCTGCCATGGTTAGCAACCCAAACTTTTGCTCTGAGCAGGCTTTTCAGTGCACGGCTGTGCAACGGCTCAAGGTGCAATCTCTGTGCAAAGAGGGAGAATGAGAGTCAGTCGGTGCATACCCATAGGTAAAAACAGGGCGAAGTACCCACGGACGGGATTGCACACACAACCAGAGCTTACTGCCCGCTGCGTATTCTCTTCAGGGGCGCGATCAACGAAGGACACGCAAGATTGTCCCCTATGCACTTCTGACACAGTACTTGTTTTCAGTTTTTGTTTAGAATATTCAGAAAAAATTAAAAAAATAAAACAGGTGCGAGTACAATGGTCGAAGTTAACTTATTTTGGATGCGCATGATACCACAGCAGAAACGTTCGCTAGATAGAGGCCTAATAGAAGTCATGATAAATTATGAAAACTAACTGAATTAGTTCATTCGAAGAGCGGACGGTTTTGTTGTGTGCAGCAGAGTTCTTTGCTGCATCTAAAGGAGCAGATTCCGACCATGCGCTTCTGTTTAGGTGGCCTCGGGGACTCACTTCTCCCGCCAATCAGAACTCAACTATAAAGGGACTTCTACCATCCTTCACCACGCTCATGTTTTGTGGCGCAATTAAAAGCGTACCATGTGAAGTATTAACCTTACAGTGGTTTTTCTAGAAAATACTTAGAAAGTTTTAAAACAAAATTTTTTGTCCGCTTTATGACTCCTTTTATCGGTGGGATCAATGCCCACAACACTGGTTGGTGCCGGTTAAAATCGAAAACTCTAACCACGTGTGGATTTTGGAGGCTTCATCAAGTTTGGTTAATAATAAAACAAATACTTTAGGGGTTGTTTTAGCACACACAAACTTTTCGGCTTTTGTCATAAGCAGCGGCGGGCGCTATGGTCGCGTTTATCTGCCGTTTTCAGACAGGCGTGCAGGCAAGCGAACACACCGCCGGAAGCACCACTGGGCGCCTGTTTGAATGCGTAAAAAAAAGCAAAAATTGGTCTCTGGCGCAACCAAAAGCTACCTCGAGTGCATAAAATACAATTTCAAGTTAAACGTGTTTGATTTTAAGCAAAATAAGTCTACCTGCGAGGATTTATCGTCCTACCAATAGATTGCAGAGATTAACCACATTCGATGTTGGATGACGCTAGTGCTCACTCGACATTCAACATCAAGTTAAAATTATCATTTTTTTCTGGAATGAAATATTGCTCATTGCCGCCGATATGATAAGCGATCTTTTCATTTGCGTCACAATCAAAAAACTTTGTCAGAGGGTAGACAGCCTCCTTAAGCTATGGAATACGCTGGAACAACCAAACGCCGATGTTGCAGTGCCAGACACTTCAGTCAGTATTTGGGGCAGCCCCTAATTTTAGGAACGAAGCTGTTTAAGCCTCTATACGACATTACGATATGACGACATCGACGCCTTGCAAACGGTTGACGAAAAAAAAACATTGCTGCAATAACCATGTAATTTTCTACTTTGTAAGAGGTCGCAATGCGCACGGGTTGAAATAAGTGCTCGCACATTTCAAAGACACGTCCAACTTGATGTGGAAATGGCAATGCAAGAAATAACAGGAACGTGTATAAAGTAAAATGGGAAAGCGCGACTTTTTACTGTAAGGTGTTTTTGCCTGAAAAGGTCATAAAGACGCCTTTAAATTTCAATACAGGAACACTGCACACCCTAACACACATATTGTGCTTTGTAGTTCATTAACTAACGTTAACAAACTCATTATATAACTTTGTTGCTCATTACCTGGTACATTCATAACGTGGTTTAGTTTTCATATTTTTTCAGGAGGCTGTACTTAATCTATCCTTCTTACTTGAATTTCAATGTCGTCGGCGGGGGGGGGGGGGCTGCTTTCTTTTTAACACAAAAGGTGCCTTCATGCACTTGCAGTCGCTCTACACGGCGCGTAGGTCACAGGGCCAGACTCTTCAAGATATCCTTATTGCACAGCTCTACAAAAACACCGTCAACAAAACCAAGCGAAGCCAGTTTCACGCCCGCGAAATATCAATAAACGTTGAAGGTAGCAAGCAAGTGCCACCTATAGGATAAAGCTGATTCAGTTCCTTCTTCATCATAATTTGTTCGTTTCTATCTTCTTCCACCTTCCATTATTATTTATGCTTTTCTATATAATCGTATTTGTTCTGTCTGTCATGCTTTTGTCTTACTTTACCTCTTTCTATATTGCCTTTCTCTACTACTTCCTCCTTGACCTCCTGAGCTCCTTTTCAGCACTTCTTCCCTCAAACATATCTTTTTCGCACCACCTGGAATGCTATACAGCACGTGACTGTACTGTTCTTGGAACTGGTTATTTGATTTGCATTGTTTATGGTGCATAAAATACTACTGAAGGCTATTGCGTGCATTGTCTCCTCCAGTCGCTTCTCGTCACGTTCAAATAAATGTTGATATCCCTCTGTTTCTGTTTCCAACCACCGTGATTAATTACATGAAGCATGGCTATGCATTGCTGTCAGCTGCTTTTGCACTTACCAGCCTTTTGTGGTGCATACTCGCCAAGTTATCCGACGCAATACCAGCTATAAGAGGTCCACTGTTAAATGACCGAAGAAACACTCCGTACAAATGGTTCTACAAAGAAGAGGGACGTGCTGCATTTATGCCGAACATATGTGGTTGGAGGTTTTGCGCACGTAGGACGAACGTAATTTGCTTACGTGTGTCCATATGCAGCTTTCCTGCAACAGTGTCATACAAAACTCTGATAGTCTAAAATGCGTAGCCTGTGTCTCTACTACACGCTACTGATATAATCGGGAGCTCTGAGCTTCCCGTGTTGTGTTCATCATCATCATCATCATCATCATCATCATCATCATCATCATCATCATCATCATCATCATCATCATCAGCATCATCATCATCAGCATCATCATCATCATCATCAGCCTGTCTACGTCCACTGCAGGACAAAGGCCTCTCCCATGTTCCGCCAGTTACCCCGGTCCTGTGCTTGCTGTTGCCAATTTATACCCGCAAACTTCTTAATCTCATCTGCCCACCTAACCTTCTGTCTCCCTCTACCCCGCTTCCCTTCTCTGGGAATCCAGTTGGTGACCCTTAATGACCAGCGGTTATCCTGTCTACGTGCTACATGCCCGGCCCATGTCCATTTCCTCTTCTTTATTGCAGCTATGATATCCTTAACTCCCGTTTGTCCCCTAATCCACTCTGCTCTCTTCTTGTCTCTTAAGGTTACACCTACCATTTTTCTTTCCATTGCTCGCTGCGTCGTCCTCAATTTAAGTTGAACCCTCTTTGTGAGTCTCCAGGTTTCTACTCCGTAGCTAAGTACCGGCAAGATACAGCTGTTATATACCTTCCTCTTGAGGGACAGTGGCAATCTACTTGTCATAATTTGAGAGTGCCTGCCGAATGTGCTCCACCCCATTCTTATTCTTCTAGTTACTTCAATCTCGTGGTTAGGCTCTGCGGTTATTACCTGCCCTAAGTAGACATAGTCTTTTACAACTTCAAGTGCACTATTACCTATCGCAAAGCGCTGCTCCTTCCCGAGGTTGTTGTACATTACTTTCGTTTTCTGCAGATTAATTTTAAGACCCACCTTTCTGCTCTCCTTGTCTAACTCCGTAATCATGAGTTGCAATTCGTCCCCTGAGTTACTCAGCAATGCAATGTCATCGGCTAAGCGCAGGTTACTGAGGTACTCTCCATTAACTCTTATCCCTAACTGTTCCCATTCTAGGCTTCTGAAAACGTCCTGTAAGCACGCAGTGAATAGCATTGGGGAGATTGTGTCCCCCTGCCTTACACTCTTCTTTATTGGTATTCTGTTGCTTTTTTTATGAAGCACTATGGTAGCAGTTGATCCCCTGTAGATTTCTTCCAGAATGTTTATATATATTTCATCTACGCCCTGATTCCGCAGTGTCTGCATGATGGCTGATATTTCTACTGAATCAAATGCCTTCTCGTAATCTATGAAGGCTATGTATAGTGGTTGGTTATACTCTGAGCATTTCTCTATTACCTGATTGATAGTATGAATGTGGTCAATTGTTGAGTAGCCTGTTCTAAATCCTGCTTGTTCCTTTGGTTGATTGAATTCTAATGTTTTCTTTACTCTGCTAGCAATTACCTTTGTAAATAGCTTGTATACTACAGAGAGCAAGCTGATCGGCCTGTAATTCTTCAAGTCCTTGTCATCTCCTTTCTTATGTATTAAGATGACACGCATGACACGCATCTCATGATTACCATGTTTGCGCCAGTCACAAACCTTCGTTATCCGTTGGCGGTGCGTAATACCGGGTTTGGTTCACGTGAAGCTAGCGAAACGGCTACAATCAGATCATGAGCGTGGCATGTAGTCATGTTATTACATGAGACGCATCCCATGATTATTATGTTTGCAGCCGTCACATACCTTCGCCATTCATTCACTTACCGTAATACCAAATTTGGTAAACGTGACAATGGTATCAGTGACGAGATGCCCATGTCGTCTGTTTTGCAACAGGGGTGGACGGGGTGGGATGCAGCGACGCCCGTTTCACAACAGTGGTGGCAGGATGTCCCAACTTCTGCTTCGCAACAGTATCCAGGCAGACAGATGCATGAGTCGTCGGCGTAAATTGATATTTGAACTGCCTTGCTACAGTCTTGAGGGCATCAAGTAAACCAGCCATGGCCACATTGAAGAACGTTGGAGACAGGACACTGCTCTGCGGCACTCCTTTGGCGATTTTCCTTGTCCTACTGAGCACTGTCCTTAAGGGGAGAGGCTACCATAAAAGTTTTCAGAGTAGGCTAATAACAAAACCATTTGAATAACCACAAAATTTTATGCATTCAGGCTCACTGGTTCCCAAGTTACAGCCATTTATCAGGATAGTCCATACAGGTTTCTTTGTCAGGCTCTGGTGAATTTAATAAATGTGCTAGCACTGTGAAATTCATTGTGACGATTCGTGGATGGGTGTTTTACATTAGGACAGAGCCCTTTTTTAGAAATTTTTTGCTGGAAATTGTTAGCAGAGCACTAGATTTAGTGTTAGCTATTTAGCTTTTATTACCGCAGGGGCGCCTGCGCAAGTAGGCGTTTGGTGTGTAGCGACACCACGAACCCGAGCTAACGGGAGAGTTTCGACTCCCTCCCACGCCTAGCCGTGCGTGGCTTTGCCGTGTCCGAGGAAAAGGGGATCCTGGGGGTTGAGCCGACGCTGGGTGATTGGACCGTTAAGGCCCCCCCGGCAGAGGCAACACACCCCTTTGGCCCCGGCTTCACGTTGACGGCACCCCTGAGCTGACCCACCCAGGGGAATCGGCAGTCGCCTTTTCCTATCTCTCTCTCCCTACATCTTCGTCTTTATCTCTTACTATTTATCTGTCCTGTCTTCTACTCTCTTCCGTTTACTTCCAAACTTCCTGGCGGCCAGGGTTAACCCTGTGCAAATAGCCTACCTTGGTCTAGGCGCATTGGGTTATAGTGGCGTTGTACGGCTGGCATCTGCAGGTTTCAGCATTTGTAACCTTGTAGCGTCCCCTCGTTGGGCTCCGTGGTGGGTGGCCGCCAACGCTGCTGAACAACAATAAGGAAGACATGCATGGAGCATTCCCACTACTGTCTGATCGTACCGGCTTAAAGCCGGTACGCACCGATGATCTCACCAGAGAAGGATTGGCCACCCTGGTGCAGTATCTGGCCACCCCCTCCCGTAGGCATTCGTCAATTAACTCACGGCCCTCAGTCCCCACCAGCTGCGGAGCAACTGACCAAGGCGGTGGTCAGATCTGCGAAGCAGCAGAGGGTGCTAGGAATCTCTGGATACGGACAGGCCACCATTGGAACTTGAACTTAGCAACTTTTAACGTTAGAACGTTATCTAGTGAGGGAAGTCTAGCTGTATTATTCGAGGAGCTAGAAGGCATTAAATGGGATATAATAGGGCTGAGTGAGGTTAGGAGGACAGATGAGGCCTATACTGTGCTACAAAATGGGCACGTCATTTGCTATCGGGGCTTGGCAGACAGAAGAGAACTGGGAGTAGGGTTCCTAATTCACAGAAACATAGCTGGTAACATAGAGAATTACTATAGCATTAATGAAAGGGTGGTAGGCATTGTAATTAAACTGAATAAAAGATACAGAATTAAGGTAGTACAGGCTTATGCGCCTACATCCAGCCATGATGACGCTTCAGTTGAAAGCTTCTATGAAGACGTGGAATCAGCAATGAGTAAGGTGAAAACACAGTATACTGTAGTAATGGGCGACTTTAATGCAAAGGTAGGGAAGGAGCAGGCTGGAGACCACGCAGTAGGAGATTATGGCATCGGCACTAGAAACGCCAGAGGAGAGCTACTAGTAGAATTCGCAGAACGCAATAATCTGCGCATTTTAAATACCTTCTACCGAAAACGAGAAAACCGCAAGTGGACATGGAGGAGCCCTAATGGCGTAAATAAGAACGAAATAGACTTTATAATGACTGCACACCCAGGAGTCGTGCAGGATGTGGAAGTGGTTGGCAAGGTAAGATGCAGCGACCATAGAATGGTACGGGCTCGAATCCGCCTAGACTTGAAGAAGGAACGACAGAGACTGATACGCAAGAAGCAAATCAATGAGCTAGCACTGAGAGGGAAAGTACAGGAATTCAGAGTGTCACCCCTTACGAAAATCCTATATATGGACTTATATAAAAATCCCCATATATGGCTACATCAGGAATTGGGCATATCTGGCCCATATATGGAATCCCCATATATGGTCCGTATATAACCTGATATGTCCAGATCCTGATATAGCCATATATGGGCCTTATATCCCCATATATGGGTGTTGCTGTATATGGCCATATATGGCTATATATAGAAGCATCCATATAAGGTCTTATACGGATGCTTTCATATATGGCCTTATATGGATGCCTTTATATAAAGCCATTCAAATGATTCATCTATATTAGTTCAGCCTGTGTCACCAGCAAAAAATATAGCTGCTCAAATCATTCTTCAGCTAGAAATGTACCTGTTTGTTGAAAGTTCTGCATGCAGTCACTATCATCTCCAAAACAAAGGCAGTACATACCCCCTGAACATTCTTGTTCAATTAAGTTATCCTCAATATATCTCAAGTTATTCTCAACAACTATTTGCTAGAATGTAACTTGGCATCATATTTAAAGTTTGTGGTGGGCACATGTCACTGTTAGTCCACTTTTCCTGAAGAGATACATTCTTTGTGCTTAAATTTATTGCTTACTTATCGACGCTTTTTTATTTATCTATTTATTTCATTACCCACAGCACCAATTGGCATTACATTGGGGGAGCATTTACGAAAAGTAGAATACAAAAATACATAGTCAGCCAAACAAATATTCTAAGTCACCTGAATCACAATTTGCAAGAGAAATTCATATATAAATCGGAACATGTTCTAACATATAAATCGGAACAATTCTAACATGAAATAAAACAAATATTTGGGAGTGTAGAGGCAATGCTAGAAGGCAGCTGCTTCCATCTTGTAATTTTTTTTGGTAAAAAAATCATTTTGAAACACGTCAGTCTTGCACGCGATTATTCTTATCTTGAACCTATGGTCAACACGGTCTGAGACATAGTACGGTGCAAGTAAATATTCCGCTTTATCGATTCCGACTTGACAAAAATAAATAGCATAAAAGAACCCAATTCGAGTTTCGTAAAGATATCTTTCATAGTGTGTTATGTTTAAAACTTTTCTCGTGTGTCAATGGAGCGTCCATAATCAGTCAAAATGAAATATTGACTTGCTATTGACCGTATGAACTGCATGTGCATTGAATAACTTAAATGAGTTGATAATCAACTTTTAAGGAGTTCGGTCGAAAGTGATTGGTATGCAAGCTTGTTATGTACAAGTATTGTGACTAATGACCTATAGAACGACTGCTAAAAGTGGTGTCTATAGGTCTCTGTGCGCGTGGGAACGGAGGCATTTAACAATATTTCTTGCCAACGAAACACTAAAAATGTACTTTTTAAACGTAATCCGCTTTCCATTTTGCCAATAATGCATCATTAACGTAACAGTGGTAAAGAGCTCATTCTGCAGAAATTCCGGTGCAGGCATCGGTGGCTCTCCGTGAAAAATCGTCTTGTCAATGATCGAAAATTGAGAGAATGCAAATGAAACAAATATTATAAATTCTAGGGTTTGAGTGATGATCGAAATCATGCAGGCAATTTGCATGGCATGCAAGTGCTCTACCACACAGCTATGCATCTGCTTGAAAATAAAGCATAAATAACTTCCTCTTGTTGTAAATGCAAGGAAAATAACTGTCATGCTTAACAAATACATGTATGCTGCTTACAGGTTTCACAACACAACATTTAATATCGCAGCTATATTGCATGATGCAAGCGTGCATTGTCATCAAGCATCACAACACGTTATTACCAACGTGACTTCGCGGTCTAAAGACAGCCAACCATTACAAAAGGCACACTGGTTACTGCACGCATTCCCTCACGACTGCGTAGTGGGTGCATAAAGTTCTGAAACATTTTACACACATTATATTGAGAAGCACGTTCTGCTGGGCGAGTTGGTACTTCATCTTAACTTAGTTGCGCGAAAAAATTTGAAGTGCGAAAGGAAGACACCTGGACACAGCGCACACTAACAACTGAAACTTCATTGGAGAAAACAGACATATGTATGCGGTTACGACAACAAGTGAGGTGGAAAAAAAATAATTAGATGAGCAGACATCTGATCATTTTCTTTCGCAGTGTGGACATCGTGTGGTGGACGGCACTGCGCTGTCGTGTGGGAAGTATTATTTAGAATTTATTTATATAATTGTAGATCACAAAGCTTCTCTAAAGGAATTAACAACCATTCTCTAACCAATCATCATATTGTAGAGAGTGTGGCTGCGCGCCCTTGTTTGGAATACGGTAGTTAAAACTAGATTCAGTGACACGGTATAGCGCGGGAAATCGGAGAGGCGTATTTCATAAACAAAGCTGGGGATTCATGTGTCACGTAACTCTCACCTATGTTGCTTGCTACTGAGGTAGCTTTCCTGGAAGCGCATCATTTATACAATCTGTCTGCTCATCTAATCCTTTTCTTTCACCGAACGTGAAAGAAAAGGTGTCTGCGTCTAGGTGTCTTCCTTTTGTATTTCAATTTTTTCGCGCAACTCAGTAATTACATAATATTTCTTGTTCTTTAGACTATGTTACCCCTTTTTTACACAAAATGCAGCCATGTGCGAAACCTTCATTGAGACACTTTCAACCTTCTCAATTACACAGTACTATTCCACAATTAAATTTGTTCAAGTAGCATCATGCAATAAAGAGTACACACTAAGTGATTGAATTACGCACAAGAAGCAGGATCGATACTGCTATCACGTTAAACTGTGAAAAACTTAGCTTAACGGTCCCCCAGTTTTTTCACACAGTAGCAAGCCCTAATGCATCATACCAGTTTATTTGTCGGCTTGCATAAAACTATCTACAGTGCTCACGGATTAAAACGTGACATCACATTATTTTGTGTAACTATGTATGCAGGTATGCGCAGTTCCTCAAGATAACCACGCGATGTTGCGGCATCAGTAACGATAATGTCGCCTGTGATGTACGCATTCCAGTCAAGTTTACACTTATATCACCCTGATTGTAGATGGCGGGAACGAAATTACGGGCTATTCTTAAGTTTTTCCATTTGGATCCGTGACATAGCACCCTGTTTTGAAGAATCAAACTAGCAACAAAATTTTAACTGCGTGTCCTTATCAAAACACATGTATATATAAAAACAAGTGGAATGTAGACGAAGAAAGATAAATTCAAACGCAAGACAAATTCAAACGTGTGCTCATAAATCTCATGACACCCTTGGAGTTGGAGATATGCAACTCTTTTTCATTTGTAATTGCGCAAGTTGTAATTTATCCTTGGTTTTTCCTCAAGCGTTAAAATGAGAAAAATACAACACAAGTATATTTACATCAATATATTTATGAAAAGTACAATGGCACGAAACCAACATTTTCCTGGCGTAGATTTTTTGATTAAATAGAGCACTGTCTGGATCAAGTGAAAAAAAAGAGAAAGTGTTGTCGTATCGCTGAAACAAAACAGCCTAATGACTTAACCACGATTAGCATAAAGTTATTTATTCAGCAAACATGCAATGTGGTATGTTTTCGAGTTATCATAATATTTATGAACAACGTGCGAAGGTAATGAAAATGATGAACTTACCTTAACATTTAACCGAGACTTGTCTTTCAAGGAGCCTGTTAATCCTGATAACCTATTCACACCTTAAAGCCACCACGTCCATTCGTACTGCTTTAGGAAGAAGTTTTGAAGGAACGCTTGCCCGCAAACATGGGTATCCATTTTTTTCTCGTACGAAAAGTTGACGATCGCCAATCCAGCAGCGTACAGACGCACACGCACACAAAAACACTTCCACGTTCGTCCACAATTTCGCCACGTACAGCGAAGTAGATTCCTGAGAGCTGCGCGATTATCTTGTGTAAATTGGAGCAGTAGTTGAACATGAAATAAGAGCAAAAGAAATGAAAATTTACAAACTCGATCAGCACGGCATGACTCCGGCGAGCAAAAAAAAAAAACAACAATGACGCGGACGGATACAGTGCATGCAGGCTTGACAATGAATATTGCAATGGACACTACATTCTCCTTGAGATCAATGATTTACGCACTTTTCACTAGAACTAAACTTTCCTGAGCCCATTGGCGAACGACGTTTTATTTTTTTAACAATTATTGACGCAATATTATTACCATACGACTGAATGTTTGTGCAAACTATTTTCTTCGTCGTTACTTGAAATGGGCCGCGGCACTCTCTTTCCTGCTGTGTCGACAGACTGTTGTATGCCATGGCAGGGCTACATGGTGCCTACGCGCCGCGCTTCTTCGAACAACTTTCTCCGAATTGTCCACTCATCCGGCGGGCGCCCTTTTTTGTATTTTTTTTACTGTGCGCACCCCTTGCAACCTAGCTGTGAGGCGAGTTTTTTCGCACAATGGACTTCAACTTCCTCCCGCGGGCCCTGAAAGCTGCACGTGCAAACGTGCAAGACCTTTGAGACAGGCATTCCGTGGAGCTGAAATCGCTGCTTCGTGTACGCTGGCTAGGAAGACGCGTTTCAGCCAAATTTTCATCTTATTTCGCAAGCATTTATAATGATAATAATAATATTCAATCAACCAATAATCAATCAATCATTTTTTAACCTACCCAAGAACAACCATAGGGTCTTTCATGCTGGCGCGCGCGAAAAGAAAACAAAAAGAAACAATACATTACAGACTGTCCACAGAAATGCAAATCAATAAAAAGAGCAAAAACGAGCAGTCGAAAAGAAATCAACGCACAATGGAAACAACAAATAAAAGAGTAGATATTCATGGAATGGGACTGAAAAATAATGTGGAATATACATAACCGTGCCGAAGGCTTCCTGAAAGACGGAAAAGGGAAGAATCTGTGCATGTGCAAAGCTACGTTAGGACAGGGCAGCCCTCACTGACAAAAAAAAAATGACTGTAGACTATATGAAAAACATAACGAATTCAGAAGTTGACGTTAGATAGACTCGGTATTCTGTAAAGGATAGAGTGTTGAAAGAAGCTGGCAGGTACATGCAACTGTCGATTCTCTCTCGATAACTTACGCGGAGTTTCAAAATTATTACAACCGAGAAGGGCAGAATATCTCACCCTGAACTAGCTTGTAAAGGAATAACAGCTCAGCGCGATTTTGCCGGCCGTTAACTGGTGGCAAATATAATATTGTAGCAGTGTTGAAAGGATTCTAGTGAAACGTTGAGGGTAAATGCTTATGAAATTTTTCTGGACTCACTCAGTGGCGCTACTGCTGGATTTAGCAAGGTCATTCCAAATCAAATATGCATATGTACTCAAGTTGACCACGACATATCGCGGTGTACAATTTGTAGAAGGCTGTAGGAGAACCGGATTCTCGCGAGATGTTGAGCCAACAGGAAGAGAATGAAGGTCTCGCATGGCAGCACATTTAATGCAAGTAGAAAAAATTCAGCATGCTATCAAAAAGAACACCAAGATAACTGATCTCATAAAACTTACATAACGACACAGTATGACAGCATATGGATTTGCTGTTGGACGTTTTGCGAAATACAACAACAACAACAACAACATAATAATAATAATAATAATAATAATAATAATAATAATAATAATATAATAATAATAATAATAATAATACACTCATATTATTCTGACATGGCCGAAAATATCTAGCCACATTGAATGAAATGCCAGTGTCCGGGTGCCCATAAATCTCTGTACGCGAGTGTGTACTTGCGCAGTTTGGTGGGTATGTACCGGCATACATATCTTATAAGTAAGTGCGCTACCGTGTTGGTGTTGAAAGGATATGTTCGCAAGCAGTTTGAGTCGTTTCGCGCCTGCACAGCGAGGGGCTGTTTACATAATGTAGAGTTTGGCTTAGGTATCACGCCAGCCCGCAAAAAATGTGTCATACTAATTGTATTCACAAGGCAATGTTTAGGCTAATCCTGATGATGGCACGTGCGCTTTAGTGACCTCGACCAAGTAATGACACACCGACACAAAATAGAAGTTTTGTTAATTCGGCAGCCTACGTTAAATGTTGCTATAAAGCTTCAGCATTTCATTACATAGTCCATTAAATATGTATCACGTGTGAGTCAGTTGCACCTTTCTTAACGTACATGTCTATGACGTGAGATTTATTTGACGCTTGCAAACATTACACTAAATTATTTGTTCACTTGTGCAATCATAAAATTTTCGATAAATTTACTATGTGCACAGCCAGGAACATTACACGTAGCCAAAGGAAATGCAAGATGTATTTTTGCAATAAATTAGTACAACTTCCATCTTGAATGTAATCATAATAGTGCCTGCAAGTTGCATTCATGTAAGTTCTTTTTGTTTTTGAAAATACTCCCTTAAACATTGCACTGCACATGCAATTATAGTAAATGGCTGCTGAAAGCAATCGCAGATGAGGGGTCAACAGGATTAATAGAAATCTTGTTATATGAAGGGAGCATATAGCCATCAAAACTTTCAAATAATCAGAAATTTTTTTCACCGATGTGGAAGCTAAAAGTGCATTGAAATTACTATTTCTTTCTGCCACTTTAAACAATGCATTAATGTGAACAATATAAGTTGCATGCATTTTGTCTTTACATAATACTATATAGGATTGCTCTATAATAATAGCGAGGTTCGGAAGCTTCAATACGTTTTGTGACTTGACACGATTCCTTCCTCGTAAAACATGTCTGCTCTTGTATACATTATTTACGTCGTATTAATTGCAACCTAATGTTTCAAACCTAAATGCCATGAAAAATTTACGAGTTAAATTACACGAATGCATGCATATATGCATTCAACTGAGTTGCAACTATCACGTACACAAAGCTGACCTGAAATTTCGGTTTTTTTGCATGGCAGAAACAACATATATATTTATTACTCCTATTGTTATGAAAAATAAGCAGGTCAGCTTTGTGTACAAATTGTTATATATTACAATTCGCATAAAAGTGTGATCACGGTGCTAAATATATACGTGGTTCATCCCAAATAAGAGAGCACTTCCACATATAAGGATCCACTTGATATGTTATATATGGTGTGGCCGTGCCTTATTTGGCCGGATTTGACTCCTTATATGGGCCAACCGCGTCATATATGGCCGTATATAGCCCCATATATGAACCGACTCCGCCAGATATACATCCATATATGCTTATATGTGGCCACATATGCCGCCATATATGGTTATATGTGGCCACATATGCTGCCATATATGTTTATATATAGCCAGATATAACTTATATATGGGCCACGTATGGCGTTTCCGTAAGGGACTGCAGAACAGGTACTCTGCTCTTAGCGAGGAAACCAACCTTAGCGTAGATACAATGAATGATAATCTGACGAGTATCATCACGGAGTGTGCAGTGGAAGTTGGAGGCAGGGTAGCTAGACAGGACACCGGCAAGCTTTCCCAGGAAACGAAGAACCTAATTAAGAAGCGTCAAATCATGAAAGTGTCAAGTACAACAGACAAAATAGAACTGGCAGAGCTTTCGAAGCTGATTAATAGACGTAAAGTATGCGATGTAAGAAGGTATAACATGGAGAGAATTGAGCACGCTCTGAAAAACGCAGGAAGCGTCAAAGCAGTGAAGAGGAAACTTGGGATAGGCAAAAGGCGGATGTATGCACTAAGGGACAAATAAGGCAAATTAACTACCAATATGGATAGAATAGTTAAAATAGCGGAGGAGTTTTACAGAGATCTGTACAGTAGCCGAGACAACCACGACCTTAATACTATAAGAACTAGCAGTAACCCAGACGACACCCCACCGGTAATGATAGAAGAAGTCAGAAAAGCTTTGGAGAGCATGCACAGAGGCAAAGCTGCTGGTGAGGATCAAGTAACATCAGATATGCTGAAAGATGGAGGACAGATTGTGTTAGAAAAACTAGCCACTCTATTTACGAGGTGTCTCCTGACGGGAAAAGTACCAGAGTCTTAGTTGTGTTCAAGATAGTCTAATTGCGGCACTGTACTACCGAGGGTGGGCACTATGCTTGCTAAATAATTTATTTGATAAGTGAAACAACCTTTTTCAACACTTTCACCTGTTTTCTTGGTCAGCGTAGTTGGCAAAGAGGCCCGACTTATCTGGCGATGCTTGGAATGACAGATATGAAAACGGTGTGTGCTTTCATGCTAGTGCAATTTTTGATGCATTCGTTCTAAAGGTCGACGGATTCTTCCGGAACGCACGCATAGTGTGTGATTTTTTTGAGACGTGAAAGTTAATAGAATCGTCCTCTTTTGGGCACTTGTTTTTGCGGAGGCAATCGTGCAATAGCAGCGCAGTGACAGGAAAAGATAAAAGTTTTTTATTGCACGACTCAGTTGCAGTCAACGTGCCATGCGTCAGTGCACATATACGTACGTGCCCCTTCCCACCGGAAACCAGGAGGCTTAGAGCCTCGCTATGAGATTCCATAACACCAACGCTCCTCTAAACACTTCTGTCACCGACGAGAATGTTAATGATACTGCCTTCGGTGACAACTTCCGGCCCAACCATCAGAAAAGCGGGTTTCTCTTTCATATCCAGTACTTATTTGACAGTGATCCTTAACTGGACGACCATTTTCTCTGTTGGTTTATGCTGTGGATTGCGTGATTTACTACTCATAGCTGCGGTTCTCAGCTAGCGGATGAGCCTAGTACAGAAGGCCTGCTCTTCTCGCGCTGAGCTGTTCGACTGTATACACACCTGTAACGGGTGATAAACTCTCGCTAGCCTTACCACGCCTTGCGTTTCCCACAGCCACACAAGCTGCCGCCCATTTCATGGGGTCACCGAAAGGGGTGGTCGCCGCAGTGCAGCATCTCGTGAAACTACTGGTCTAGATGCCGCCTAACTTTGTGATCTATGGCAGAGGTTCTCAGCGTAGTGGTTCCAAGTAACCCTGCTATACGCTACATTAAAAGCCAACGTACCCAAGGTCTCCAAACCACGTCGCTTTCCAGCAAGAATTTTTTATTTGGTTCTGGCGAGATTCACATGCCGTCGTTAAAAACAAACCAATGCGAGGTTCGGTAGCGCCCAGAGCCAGTCGCATATCGGTGGTTACATTTAGCCGACTCCTGCGCTTCTTTTTCAGATAGGCTTGTGACGACAATGGCTGCTGAGAAGCACACGTTGTTGAAAAAGGTTGCAGTGTCTTCACTGCCATATCTTCGCTGCCTATATTCAAACAACAAAAGTGTGCATGACTACAATTTAAGGCCTCCGAGATTTAAGTACATTAGCTTAACTACGCGGCGTGCTTTTGCACTCTGGCTGACTACACCCTCATGGCGAGAACTATTGCACAGCCCGCGCGTTGCTGTTATGCATTGAGACGCGCTTATTTCCGATCGGGCGTGAGGTATACAGGCTCTCCCGATCGATCCCCCTCGGAATACCCATTTAGGAGACTTAGCGAGTGCGGAACCAGGGAAACTAATCGGTGGCTCACGGACAGCGAGGCCTCCATAACCGCCGCATACAACACCAGCTGCGCCCGCAGGGCGAGGCTCGTTAGGGGCCTCCCTCGCCACAAGAAGCCTCAGTATCTTCGAGTTTTATTTTTCTCACACACCACCTTCCCGTTCTTCGACGACGCTTGGCGGTGTGTCCACAGGTGCTCAAGAGTACAGCGCCATTTTTTCTTCTTCTTGCATAGCCACGTCCTCTATCCACTGGAGGCGACGCGCATACGGTGAATTTATGTACATGCTTAAACCAATAATCATTGAGAAAAGTTAAATACGTTATGCATATGGAAGTCGTCGATCAAGCCACCATGACGTTCAGCCAACGGAAAGCGACCTGTCGAAGCGGAAGTGTCGTAGGCGTTACGTCAGGCTACGTGACCCACGAGCCTCACCGTTGCGGTGCCACCTGATCAGGAGGCGGTAAAGCTTCAACAAATTTGAGCGTGTTCTTCTTCGTACTTGTCAGTCGTTCCGAGCAGTTTCGTCCACGAGAGTGCCTTTATGATAAGGCGCAAGAACGAGACAAGGTCATACTTTGTTGTTGTGACGGAACAAGAATTCTTTCTCTGCTAGGAGATTACCATGCCTCCTGCTATTTCACTCGCACGGCGCAGAATACTACTCGAAGATGATGATGATGATGATGGAGATGATAATGATGAAAACATTTTATTATGTAAACTCTAAGAAAATGGGGAGGGCCCTTTACCAGGACACTTATGGCAACCTTGGCAACCACCACGACAGCCCGAGCCCGCAGAACGAGCGCTCAACAGACCTCAGGGGCGCCATTGCGAAGGGTGCCTTCCCACTGCTTTGGGGTAGGGATGTACCTAGGGAGATGT
This sequence comes from Rhipicephalus annulatus, assembly GCA_013436015.1. Taxonomy (NCBI): domain Eukaryota; kingdom Metazoa; phylum Arthropoda; class Arachnida; order Ixodida; family Ixodidae; genus Rhipicephalus; species Rhipicephalus annulatus. The sequence goes on from WOVY01000739.1 coordinate 626,484, forward strand.
AGATAAGAGACGACGAGCGGATGGCACTGAAGAAAGGAGCGAAAAAAGCGCGAACTGGGTTTCAGGCCCATAACGCGTGTAAATCCGCCAGTAATCATTTTATACTCGTGGAAAAATGGAAGGCCGCAACTAATTTATAAGCACTGGGCAGATTGAGGGCCTTACAATGATTACTTGGCTGGTGCTTTTTTTACTGGGACATAGATTGGCCCTTAAGGCATATTTGTTGTGCACATATGTATTAAAGTGAGAAAGAAGAACAAGAGGGAAAGGAAAGGCAGGGATGTTAACCAGTCTGGAACGACTGGTATGCTACCCAACACTGCGGATAGGGATTTGGGAGGTTGAAAGATGGAAAAAAGGGAGAGAGAGGAGAGCACGCACAAGCGTTGGGCTCACAGATGATGTCTTCGAACACGCTCAGGCGCACTAACTGTCGAAAGTCCGAAAAGACGCGGCTTTAGTCCACTGCCATTCCACTGAGTGATGAATGCTTCCTTGACTTCTCAGAAATCATAGAGATCATTTGCCATATTGCTACTCAAGCGATTCAAATACTGGGCTTAAGGCCTCCAGCACTTTAAGAGCGCTTCTAGCAGACGTTTTCCCCATATCCAACAAGGTCTCTCGGATGGCATTTATGAGAGAACGAAACATGTTTATGACTTTACCATCTTTCTTGTGTGTTTCATCGTGGTTGGTGAGGACTCCTGAGTGGGCGTGGTCGTCTGACGTTTTATGGTTAGCGGACGACTTGAAAGAATAGGCCATTCCTATGTAGCGATATTTCTCTCCGCAGTCTTCTTTGAATTTTTCGGTTCTGTTGCGTCTTGACTTAATGGTGCAGCAGTAGAGGGTGCACTGTCGTTTCGAGCTTGTGCAGTCTTTGAGGTCGAACTATGTCGCCGACACCGCTGCCGACGCCGGACTGTTTCGGCAGCATCCCTGGGGCTCGAAGTGCTTCTGACCATTTGCTTAAGCACCGCGTGCTCCTTTTGAAATCTAGGGCAGTCTTTAGATGAGGCAGTATGTGAGCCATTACAGTTACCGCATTTTAAAATGTGGATTGACACGCATCTTCCGAAAGGGGTTTTCCGTACCGGGGGCACCGTAGCGAGTTCAGGCATACGCCCTTGACGTGGCCTAGTTTAAAGCACTGATGACATTGAAGTGGCTTTTGCACAAAAAGCTGAACAGTATGTCGGAAATGTCCGACTTGGATATGGGATGGTGTGCCTTTGAAGACCAGTTTCACACAGCGTGACTTCCCAAGGCGGTGTATCTGAGTGATGGCAGTGCCCTCATTTTCCGGTTTAATAAGGGTAGGCAAGTCAGCGTCGGGAATAGCAATGTCTACGTCGGATATCACAATGGCTATGGATGCGTTGTCAATCGGTATAAAGGGGCGCACTTTGGTGCCGCCTAGCTCAGTCACTTGTTTGAGTGGTCCAAGCGCATTCACCTGGAATACGCCTATGGACAGAGTATTTTTTCGCGTATTTACTTTGATGTCCTCGATTTCATTAGGCACCACACGTTTCAGAAAAGTGGAGATTGCTTGCCTGTTCAGCAGTCGCAGGTTTCCTGAGGACTCTTCTGGCACGTAGTTGATGACGTGTGGCCAGCGTTCCGGCTTTGACTTGATAGCCGCTGTACTAGCAGAAGTGTGTGAGGCTGCGTTGACGATCTTCCTCTTCACCCTCTTGCTCCAGACGGGAATGAAATCATTGTCAGATGAGTCGTCTTCCGAGGCGGCTGAGTACAGCTCTGTATCCTCACTGTCACTGAGTGAAGTTCCTCTCTTCCTCGCGGTGGTCGGCCGAGATGACTGCTGGCCAAGCGGTCCTTCGTAAAGCCCCGCGTCCATGGCCACAAGACGCAGAGCCGAGGCTTGAGATAGGTGACGGGAGCATTCCGTCTGCAATTCAACTCTTGACATGTCCATATAAGGTATTTTGCATCTGAGAAGGCAAAAATACAGCCGTGCTTCAGGTATAAAGTGGAAGAACGTTCTAGCTTCACAATAGCTTGTGTCCATGAAACATGCACGAATGAATGAAACAGTCTTAGACCTGGTCTTCCAGCGGACACCATCTTCACCTCCTCACTTATTGAGTGTAATCAATGTTCCACTGTTGTAAGCCAATTCATGGGCTATACGAGCCCCTTTTTCTGCAATCATTTAGCTCAAGGAGACACATCATAACGTCGGTAATAAAGCTGAACTTCCATAAAGCGTTATATGTGTATTTCTTGCCAAACGAAGCCAGATGTATGTTTCGCTCATAATAGCGCGGTTTAGAATATTTCAACTTGATCCAATTTTTCGCTGCAGCTATGCTCACATTTTAAGAGTTTGCAGTGCTCTTGTACACCGGTGTTGGCTAAGGCGCAGTTCGGCAAGAGAAGCGCAAATGCGCTATAAAGAACTCTCACGAATGTAACAGCAATGGTGCAACGAAGAGAATGCCATTGTCACTTTAGCGCATGACGGAATTTCGGCAGACGTTTTCTGAAAAAAGGTGTCTTTCATGGTAAATAGTACAGTTTTACCGGCGGGACAAAAAATTATTTCATTTGTTTTAGCCGCATTATTTGTATATTTTTTGAATTTTATCAGCACTCTAGCATGCTGAACACTTAATTAGGATTCACACGTCTTCACTGCAAAGAAAAACGCTTGTGCTATCGGCGTATATAACCAAAATCTTGAATGTGGACAATGTTAGACCTATATAAATAAATAAAAATTGCTGCAATATATATTTATGCGGTACACCCAACGTAACACACAGTGTTCGTCAGATGTTCGCATTGTCAGATGCGTCAGATGTTCGCATTGCTACAAATATACTGGCGTCTATGAGACAAATATGACTTGATCGGTTCGATAGCAAATTTGCCTAATGTCATAACTTTGAAGCTTGGTGTGAAGTCTTTCGTGTTTAGCGTTTAGATAGTCAAAAGCTTTCTTTAAATCAACCAAAAAAGCTCATGTAGTATTTGCGAGCGAAAAGAATGCTATATATATATATATATATATATATATATATATATATATATATATATTGTTTACAAAGATTGCGGCGGACTACTTGAACGTGGCCAATCTGATTGACTGATTTGTGGGGTTTAACGTCCCAAATACACCATATGATTTTGAGAGACGCCGTAGTGGAGGGCTCCGGAAATTCCGACCACCTGGGGTTCTTTAACATGCACCCAAATCTGAGTACACGGGCCTACACCATTTCCGCCTCCATCAGAAATGCAGCCGCCACAGCCGGGATTTGATCCCGCGACCTGCGGGTCAGCAGCCGAATACCTTAACCACTAGACCACCGTGGCTGAGCTGAACGTGGCGAACCTGTCGCGGCATATATATATATATATATATATATATATATATATATATATATATATATATATATATATATATATATATAACTTCTTGGATATCGGTAGAAAATATGAATAAAAAAGGCACTCCTAGAAAAACACTGTTCTTTACGTTTCGGCTGGTCCCTCGGCCTAAACGTAGCCTAGGTAAAAATATAGGCCAACGAATGTTAGATGTCGGAATCATGTGAATAACATGTTTGAAATGCTGAATCTGTGAGTTGTTTGCATCCGAAGAACTAATGTTTTTTTAGACTCCAAAACATTGAGACCACTTCGAAGTTATCAAGAGGACAAGGTGGTCAACTGCTCACCTGAAGGTCGCGGGATTAAATCCCTGCTGCGGTGGCTGGATTTTAGATGGGGCTTTACCATCCTTAATTTCTTCTCTTATTCTAAATATGCCCAATTGAATGATATACTCGTTTCTGGGTCATTCCATGCATACCGTCGCAGCCAGAGCGCTCACCAAAAATCATGTTCTCTCAAATAGTTTGCTAAAGTTACACAGATATAGACATTCTTTTTCAAAAATTTTCCCCAAGATATTTTGATTGGCGAAATTTATGGGCCAGCGACCATCATTTGAAATTTATGAAATGGTGAAAAATCAGGTACGATGGTTTCGTGGATTTTTCATTACTTGCTTTTTTAAATGAAATGATGAAATGAGAGAGGTTAGTGCCAATATGGTGGCACTGGCTACTCCTTTTCTCTTAGTAGGCAAGATATGCCGTACGATCAACAATATGGGCACAAAAGCGAGTCTGTACAACACGTGATGTGAAAGTAGACATTAACAAAACGTTACAGTTCAGTTCACATACAGTTAATAGGTTCATATGTTTCCCACACAAGGTCAGTTCTCCTCACATGATAACATTTTTTGAGCAACATTCTTGTATGACAAGACAGTTCCTTAAGTGAGCTTTAAAGTTTTCACACTTTATAGGATGCACAAAACAGAACAAGTTGCAGTTTCTTCGAAAAATTTTCTACAAGCACGACCATTAATTGAATGTATGAATTATTTCTGTTGAAGTCTCCGTGAAGCTTACTATTTACAAATAATTTTTTACCTGTGTGTGGTGCACAGACTCCAAAATAAAACCTGTGACATGAAAAACACTCCACTTTGGTCTCAGTTGAGACAGCTGTAGCGCCTATAAGGTTGTCCAGGAAAAATTAGAAGAAAGGTACACACGATTGAAAATCACAGTGATTTAGTGAAGAGAAAGTTTAATCGTAATCATTTTTATCTTAGAGGAAAAAATCCTTTTTGAAATTTAGTCCTACCATTGCATTGTTTTGCTTTTGGACCAATAGTATTGATCGATATGTGTGGTTTAACATGCCAAAACCACCATATGATTATAAGAGGCGCCATAGCGGAGGGCTTTGGAAATTTCAACAACCTGGGGTTCTGTAACGTGCACACAAATCTGAGCACATGGGCCTACAACATTTTCGCCTCCATCGGAAATGCAGCCACCACAGCCGGGAATCGAACCCGCGACCTGCGGGTCAGCAGCCGAGTACTTTAGCCACTAGACCACCGTGGCAGGGCCGGGCCAATAGAAGCCAACTGAATTCGCTGCATAGAAAAGAGTGCTTCTTCGTTTACAGCACATCGTTCAAAGTTCTGCTTGTTAGGACTCTTTTTTGTATACCACACATTGAGGCAATAACAAACAGAGGTAAAAGTTATAACATTGCAAATAATTGTATGGCACTAAGCTCCCAATAAAGAATCACGTTGCCTATTTGTGTGCAACACAGCGCAAGTGGCGGGCGATGTCTACGCCGTAAAAATCTGACGTTTTTATCTCATAACAGCTGTAAAACAGTGCATGTCACCATACGGAAAAGTCCTACTTTAACCAACTCTGCTGCTTGCAACCACCCAAGAAAGCTGTGTAAAACAGCTGACCGCACTCACGTCTCCTTCGCATGACCTATATGGACGTTGCGACATGTTCTTTAACGCCAATGGTTTCTCACTGGCAAGAAATATAACGCAATACATTGGGGTTTTAGTGACATATATTTCATTCGCATTGTTATATGTTTACTTTTGTTTATTATCACATTAATATGTGGTATACAAAATAGAGTACTAACAAATAGAACTTTGAACTATGTGTTGTAAATGCACTACCACTCTTTTTCATGCAGCAAATTCCGTCGGCTTGTACATCCCCCATAGTGAAGCAATGCAACGGTAGGACAAATTTAAAAAAATGTTTTTCCCGCTAAAACAAAAATGACTTTGATTAAAATTTTTGTTTACTAAGTCGGTGTGATTCTCAATCGTATGCGCTTTTTTCCAGATTTTTTTACCATCTTGAGGTGCTACAGCCGTCTCGACTTTAATCAAAGTGGCTTTTTGCCATGTTTAGAATCTTATTTTAGAGTCCGTGGGCCACACTAAGGTAAAAAAAATATTTTTGGATAGTAAGTTGTCAAAAGAGTTTGGGAGATGTAATTTATGCCTCCTATTTAGGGTCCTGTTTTGCAGAAAAACTCTCGAAAACACTACAATTCGCTGAGTTTTGTGAACGCTCTAAGGAGTGAAGAAGTTGAAGCTATGTGGAGGAAATGTCTTATACTACAAGCAAGTTGCTGTAATAACGCCAAAAAAAGTATTGAAAGAATGTGCGAAACAATCAATTTATAGGGATCTTTTTGTCGTAGCGGGTTTTCCACCATTTTGTGAATTTCAAATGGTGATCACGGGCGCAAAAACGTTTTGCCGCTCATAATACCTTCGGGAATTACTTTAGAACTAATGTCTGTATGCCTGTTTTTCCCAAACTATTTCACAGAAATAGATTTTTGCGAGTGCCCTGGTTGAGACAGTGGGCATGGAATGATCCTTCCACAAGAAATAAAGGTCCTATAAATCATACTCTTGATGCAGGAGACTTGCTGGCAAACCTAACACCAAGCACACCTTGGGGCTCGAACCCGGGTCCGGTGTAGAAGACCAAAGTGACTCTTTTCAAGAATCATAGGTGTGTTCTCGTGGTCTTTATGATAGCAGGGCCCTACGATTTTTTGATGGGCCAAAAACAGTACTGCTACACAAAACAACCAACAATCTCTAGTGTCCAGCGTTTTCAAAGGCACAGTCATTCTAAACACACCTAGGTGTCAAGACAATTGATAAGGCTGACGAGAAAGATATTGATTCCATATAAAGCGTGAGATGTAGCAAAGGCACTCACAATACTGCCCCTTTCATTAGAATTTCACTTATTGATTGGCCTTTAACTCACTTCATCTTCTCCGAGTTTGTTGACAGCGAAAGCATTTTGCTGAAATTGACAACCGTAGGTTGATCACTGAAGGCTTTTGCTACTTCTTGAAAGAGGCACCATCACCCAAAACCCCTTCTTTCCCCAGCCAGCTGTACAAAATTTAATCATTGAAGAGTTTCGTCGTTCCTCACCCATCTCTGCATACTTGGCTACACACTTTGTCTACCCCTCGCCCTCCTCGCAGACACACCTCAGAACTTTTGAACTGTGTAGCCTTGAACTGCGAGCATCTATTGACACCTAAAAAGTCAATCACGCACTAATGTTTTGTCAGCATTTCCACTGGGTGTGCGTGTGTGGCGACAGAGTGCTATTGACCTGGCACATCCGGCGCAGACTAGCATGCTCACTTGCAACCTAAGCATCTGCTTTCACATCACTTATGCAGGTTTTTATCAATAGAAGAAACAAACATAAAACAGTAACTGTTGAAGCTGCTCGGGGCTCTAAACAGGATGCTATACGGCGACATGTGCGCTTTGGAAATGGTTGGCTCAAACGTTATGAATGTTCTACTAGCAATCTAGTTGGTGAATGCTGGAATTCTATTCGTGTTGACATTCTTGCTCTCAAATTTTGAACACAACCCTAAGCTGATGACGGAAAGGCAATTAATAAGGAGCGTGGTTGCACGGCAAAGGCGAAGCAATCTACGCAATAGCAGTTAATAATATTGCTATACAAAGAAAGGCTGGCTGTTTACCAATTTAGATCTAGTCTCACGCAACAATTTGAGCTGGTGCAAGATTTTATGGCCGCTCAATGCAGGGAACCGGAGCGCACACAAAATCTTCGCGTCAAGAGCCAGCATGTAGGCGGGTATATACGACTGGTCCGGTAATGTCTGCCTGGATAGCGCGACGCAACAATCGCGACCACACACTCATAGTCCAAGTTCTCAGTTGATGCTCGAACTAAAATTCTCTCCCTCCTTCTTTCTTTCACGCTCCTTCAAGATGACCATGCCATTTTCTCTCTTCTTAAGCAGCACACGACGGCAGGCTTTACCCGCAGTGAGTTTTATCGCCTGCCCTTTCGAAGGATGGAGACAGGCCGAATTGTTTAAAGGCTCCTTCAGTCGTGATAGATGCCTCTGCTCGCACGCTTTTACCTACGTTCAGAGGAAACCGTATGCGAGAGTCTGTTCTTCACCTGGACTCACAAAGATCATGAAAATTACGGTGACACAGACAGCGGAGGCACATGAAAGGTGTCTGTATTATAGCCATCACAGTAATGACACGAACGTGCACGGCAGCGAAACTGAAGAGCATGACTTTTCACTGTGCAGCAATATTTCATGAAAGAGCCGTGAAGACATCTTCAAGATACAATGCAGGAACACCGCACACCTGAACATCACACATATATATTGCTGCATGATCTAGAATCTGTCTTTATAGATTCGAAGCACCTTAGTATCGAGCTCAATCTGGTGTGCAGCGTGACCACCCTTACTGTACATGCGTGGTTGCTTCCTTTCTCTCCTACGCTCCCCTCTCTCACCTCCTAATGCCGATGCAGAAAGCGTTTATGAACCAACACTCACTCTCTCCTCTCTCTCCTGTTGGCATTCCTCCCCACGCTGTAAACGCCGCAGGAGAAATGCCAGGAGAGATCCTTACCGCGCATGCGCGTCCGTACCCCTTCTCTCCTGCGCTTTCTCGCTTCCTATTGCCTACGCAGGAAGCCTCTGCTAACCAACACTCGCTCCCCCCTTTCTCTTCTTTAGACATTCCTCCCCAAGCTGTAGATGCCGCTGGAGGAATGCCTAGAAGAGAGAGAGAAGGAGGAGCAAGCATAGCCTTGCAATCGCTCCCTCTTCTAGGAATTTCTCCCCGTATGCGCTCCCTCCTCTAAAAATTTCTCCTTCTCTATCCTTTCCTATTCCCCCTCTCTCATTTCGATATGCAGACTCAGGCAGCATGTAAAACAAAAAAGTGGGCTGTGCCTCCCTGTGCCCCACCGGAGTCTTCTGTCTCTCATTGCCCATTAGCTGTGGTTGGCATGCTCCAGAAGGACACACCCATAGTGTTTCATACAACAGTAACTAGAGGGGAAGCTGGCGCTACTGTCTACGCCAGCTTCTTCAGTGGTGCTTGTACCGCCATGGGAATTGTGGGAATTGTACAGGCTTTAGATCCACTTCGGATGGATTACGTTCTTGAGATTCGGGACGTTTCTTTACCGAGTGTAAAACAAAGTGATATGAACTTGCATTTGTTTAAAACTTGCTTTATTTGTTTGTATTTAAACTTTATTGCAAAACGTTTTTGTGACGAGGCGGCAAAAATGAAACAAAAGCAAATTTAACCATCAGGGTATGCATTACTCTGCCAATATGCTCCAGATTTAGCATCAAGATTTAATGAATATTTTTATAACGCTTGAAAACAAACACACTTGTTCTTTTTCGAATGTACAAATTATCTATTCATTGAAATAACAATGCAGTATTAAGTGAGAAACACTTAACATTTCGTCTGATGCGATGCCAGGTGCGTCGGTACAAGTGATCTGGCCCCAACGCACTTCTGCTTTTGTTGTGAAATCGAGTTAGCGAAGTGTGACGGTGCATCCACTTAGCTTCGTCATCGTTTTGCAGTCGATTAAAAAGAGGTAAGGCAAAATTCACTCGTCAAAAACCATGAGCTCGACGCAATATTCTATACTAGCATGAGACGCTACATCCTTGTGCAGCAATGAGAGGACAACGCTTCGTTTAAACTGGCAAATACGACACGTAAAGCTGAAACGTCGCTTCAAACTTCACACCAAGGGGTCTTCAGCCTCTCTGAACAAGAAAGGCGCTGCTTCACAGCTTTTTACAGCATCCCACTATGCACGCTGCGCGAAAAACAAAACTGAAACTGTAGAAAAAAAGTTTGTAGACAGTTTGCTAGTCAACTCTACCTAATATGAAGCCTGTACTTCCCGTAATTTCCATGGAGGTAGACGATTGCAGCGCCAGATTCCTCTTTAGGTATTATTGTATGAAACTCTATGCAAACACCCATCGAGTTTCCTAAATATACACTAGAGTGAACTCTGGCGCTAGTGTCTAAGGGAGCTGCAACGCACGGTGCTGCAGCGAGCATGGGAATGATGGGTAGTACATGGATTCGTATAATTTTCGTACTTCTGGCTCCGTGTGTGTTCGTGTGACTTGGAGCTGTTTCCTCACGAAACGAAAATCAGCTGATGTATTTATTGATGGTAACAATGCCATTTTCTTATGGGACAATTTACAGGGGTCTTAAAAAAACGATTTACTTCTCACTCTACATGAAATCTTTTTGCCCTGTGAAAGTTCTGTGCAACTTTTGGACGTTGTTTTCCTACTTGGTCTTTATTCGTTACGGCGTAGTATGTTATCGTACAGCCACTGTGATGTAAGTGTTTCATCTGTTCATGAGTGTTTCGTGGAAACTGTTATCTAAGTGCAAGGTGTGTATAAGTCTAACGACTACGTTGATGATGTGACATTTTTGTTTGATGCATTAACGCGCACAAAACGCGTGTGATGTGTGATTGTCCAACTAACTTGACCAGTGGTCACGAAGCCAATAAGGAAGAAACAGCGTGGTTCAGTAGTATAGTACTAGGCATGCACGCAGCGCACCCGAATTTGAGCCTCACTGTGTCCTTGATGCTACTTTGTTATGTCGCAATAGTGGTTACGGACACCGGCGGCAGAGGCAGCGTCGGCGGTGGACAACTACGGCGCCGCGCGTGACCTGAGTTTTGGTCTCATAACAGCTTCCGCTGTAGAAAATCAAATCTAGTTCTATGCCTGCAAAACAGCGCAGCTAGCAAGCATTCACCACCACCTGGCTTACATTGATTGAGTTCTTTCTTGATCATTATCTTCATATTTGTGGCTTTTTTATTTTAAGTCCTACTTACCAGAGTTCTGTCTTTCCATACATATTGCCGTCTCCTCTCAGCTTCCTCGTCCTTAACCTCAATTGCCTGTCTCACTCCTTTTTTATGGCCATGTTGTGTTTAGAAGTGTTTGGCACATACCCAGTAATGGATGCTGATAAGCTATACTATATAAGGCTTTTGCCATGCTCCAACCTCTATTAAAGATGATAGTCTTTCTTGGGAACCTTCGACGCAAAAATTTGGTCTGTCTGTCTGTCTGTCTGTCTGTACATTTGTCTATCTGTCCACTCTTACGGCATCGGGTAATTGAAACGGCTGACTCCATCCGCAGTGCCCACCTATGTTGCTCAAGGTTGAGTGTTCATGCTTGTGCAATTGTCAATTAAAAAGCAAGTATTGCGCATGTATGGGGCATCATAACCACACGTACATATTCTGCATGGGAGTCTATTACTAGAAAAGGCACATATAAATAATTTTAAGGACCATAGTGCTTATCACGCTGTGCTGACCATGCAACGCTTGCACGGAAAGGTGAATGTTTCCGACGCTTTGCTAAAACGAAATGGTGGTGGCACCTACCTGTCACCTTGCGTTCTACACCCTATCACCTTTGAGATGGGCGCGCACACCAGTCTCAAAGCCATGCGCTATGTTTTCTAAAACAACTGCCAGATGGCGCTTATGTCTCACGTGTGACGTGACTTGATGCACTCGTTCAGCTTCGCTTCACGCTCGAGACACTCTAACGCAGCGCCTCCAGAATACCATTAACCAATTTTCTTGCACAGAACATGAAATAAATGTCTTGTTCACTCTCTCCAGACGGAAGACTATCGTCTTTCGATGGCATTTGCAGATTACATGCAGATACGGGGCCAATTTTTTTCCTTCTTCCTTTCCTTATATTCTCACGTAACAGCTCCTCAACTTCACTTCTATTTCCTATCTTGTTATATTGTACTACCCACAGCTACTCTACGCGAGAAGCCGCTAATCGCACATTAGGGACTTTTAGCTGACCGTATTCTGCCTCCCACTCTGCTCAGCCAGTCAGTGGTCGCGCCACTGCGCATGCGCTATACGGTCAGGCGATGAGCGTGTGAGCGGACTGTCGTAGCGAGCGAAGGATCACGTGACGCGAGGAGAAATGACCAAACTGGCAGCCTCCTGTGCCGCGAGTCCGCACTGCTCAGGAAACGCAGTGGTTGTTCGGCAAATACGCAAACACCGATGGCACTTCAAGACACACAAGGATCTGAACCTCTTCCGAAAAGTCGTCTCAGCCAATTCCTTAGAGAATCCGCACATGTGGGGTGAAGTTCCACGAAACGATCTAGAGCTGACACTGAGAACTATAAAGGAGCGTCTCAATATGCTTCTTCGGTACTTCCGTCAAAGAAACTTTACCAATGTTTGACAGTAAGTGATTTTATGTAACAAACATACTAACGACTTTAGTATTTAACGGCAGCCACTCTTCCACATATTCAATAAATCTTAGTTTGATTTGCCACAAGCCAATGTGGTGAACGCGCTGCCTCAAGGAGGGGCGTTTGAAATGAGTTTGGGCTGCCTTAAAAGTTCAACTTGATTGCAGCCCACCTCCATTTGAAGGTGACAAAAATAAAAAAAAATGCTCATGCGTCATACAATAAATGAACTCGCGCTCTTGTAAAACAGAATTTTCTATCTTGCTTTAAGATAAGATATATGTTTATTTTCTTTTAAAACAACTTTTATGCACCGGTTGCGTCGCGATTTCGTTGACCGTACACTGTAAAAAGAATTACTCCGATGTCGGAGTAAAACGCTTGCCTTCTAGCGCCCCCTATTCAGAGCAAGTGTTGCTCCGGACATCTGGAGCAAAAGTTTTGCTCTGGCTTACCGGAGAAATAGCGTGGCACACCCAGAGTACTTTTATTATATATTTCACTCCGGCCGACCGGAGCAGTTGCATGACGGCGCCGGAGTACTTTTTATTGACATTTTCCTCCAGCTGGTCGGAGTGATTACGTTGCATATCTGTAGTATTTTTCGTGATTTTAGGGGCGAAGCGTCTCATAGCGGCACCCGTTCATCCCTCGTAGCCGTTGTAGTGTGTAACAAGCATAACATTTTGACCTCCAAGGTTGTGCCGGTGAGAGATTTATTCTGTGCGTTGTTTAACAATAAAAAATAGTGCTCAATGTACATGTCAATGGCTGCTAATGGGGAATGAGAGACAGGAGAATTCGACATTTAGTTAACGCGCACGCTGCGATCCCCATTAGCAGTCATTGGCATGTACATTGAGTACAATCTGACAAGAAAGGGTTGCTACGTTATACTTGTTGGGTGTAACCTCCTTAGTTTTAAAAAGGCTTAGCGAGCGTTGAGCCGCAGTGCCATGAATACAATGAACTAGTACATACCATCAACTCAAGGTGGTTAAAGGTGGGAAGTAGACCCGAAGCGCAAGCCGTAAGAAAGTGTGCGTGCGCCACCTCTCGTTTAGTCCTTGGAATGTCCGCTGGATGGCGATGCTTCTATATTGGGAATATATGATGAGAAGATGCGAGATGGTGGTAATTGGAGTGTTGAATAGTTGGACGAACGGACACACACACAGATGCATGGATGGACGCATGAATGGACGCAGGGACGGATGCATGGACGAACGCAGGGACGGACGCACGAACAGACACACGCATGGACGGGCGGATGGACACATGGACGGTCACAAAGACGAACGCAAGGACGGACGGAAGCAACAACGAATGGACGGACGAATGCTTCGCCCCACTCTCCATCATTCACTCCGTGGATAAGCTGCCATTCTTTTACACTCTGGCTGTACCGACTTTTTGTGTGGTACTTTGGTGTATTTAACGAATGTACTTACTTCGTCCGGACAGAATTTCAGTAACGTGGATCAGTACTTTTTAAAAGTAATTGCTCCACTGCTTATTTATTGTATGCTGATCGTTTCATGCATTGGTTAGGTGAAGGAAGCCGCAATTCTCATGCAAGCATGCAGAGAGACTGTGCATTCCTTTCCACAGAGCTCCAGCAGAGGAAATTCAAGAAAACACTCCAGTTTTTAATCTTTAATTATTTGAACATAAGCTGCCATTCCTGAATTACGCAGCATTTTGGAAAAGAAGACAAGAAGAAACAAACGTGCAAGAAGCCACGAAAAACAAGGCACAATAAGACAGATTCCATGAAACCAACAGAACTCAAGTTTGAAGCACAGCGCTTCAAAATGAAGCCCATAATGCTGCAAAACGATGCACAACAAATGGACAAAGCGCGGCCACCGAGAACAGCCCTTCACCAACCCCGAAGGACCATCCACCAGATTCATTGACGACGCAAGGCTACAGCTGATTGATTCCCGAATAGTTTAGCGAAAAATACATACACATGGTAACTCCAAATGATGCGAGAGGTATGGAAACTAAGAACACTGAAGCCACGGAAACTCAATAAATTCTTTATTGTCTGTGAGTCTATGAGAAGGAGGAGGAATAAACTTCATTATAAGAAACCAGCAGGTTTAGGTGGCCATGCCTAAGCCTCCCTTGAGACGACGTCAAGGGCTTGCCTCGACGCCGCCTCACGGGCGTGCTAAGTCGCCCAGGCTTGGTCGTAAATAGCGGGGCTCCGCAGAGCCTCATGGAGCTTCGACGAAAGGGTCGTGGCGTGAGTGTGTCTGTACTGAGCCGGACACTCCCACAGCACGTGCGGAAGCGTAGCCGGGTGAGTGCCGCCGCAACGGCAAGGAGAGGTTACCTCCCATGTCTAAGAGAAGAAAAAACTTATAAAACTGACCGCACACACACACACACACACACACACACACACACACACACACACACACACACACACACACACACACACACACACACACACACACACACACACACACACACACACACACACACACACACACACACACACACACACACACACACACACACACACACACACACACACACACACACTACACGGTGGTCTGGTGGCTAAGGTACTCGGCTGCTGACCCGCAGGTCACGGGATCGAATCCCAGTTGCGGCGGCTGCATTTTCGAAGGAGGTGGAAATGTTGTAGGCCTGTGTGCTGAGATTGGGGTGCACGTTAAAGAACCCCAGGTGGCCGAAATTCCCGGAGACCTCCACTACGGCGTCTCTGATAATCATATAGTGGTTTTGGGACGTTAGACCCCACACATCAATCAATCAACACACACACACACACGCAGACACACGCATGCACACACGCACACATTCAGACAAAGACAGCATGATGGTTCAATATCAAGAAGCACATCCGATGTAATCCGGTGTGAGACAGCCGCAACATATTAAAAACACACCTCCTGACACGAACAAAGTTCAAAACTGGCCAAAGTTTTCTATATATCTGTAAATCGATAGCACTACATTGGCTGAAACATTCGAAAGCAATTATTGACTAAAATATTCTTATTTCGGCACTCTCGTAGACGGCATCAGGAATGCCCCTTCCGATACCTTCTTAATTTTATCAAATAATAATTCCGATTATTACTGTCGCATTTTAGTGCATGTTCATCCTCATTCTTCTAGCAAAGTGAGTCCTTACACTTTGCATGGTTGCGGCCTGTCTTTAAAAAAAAAAACAAAGCCTAGCTTAATCTGCTTTGGAAAATAATTTCCGAGATAAGTTGGCCTTGTTTTTTTTTCAATTTGGACTGCCTATTCTATTTTGATACTTGTTATTGTGAAAAATTTTCAATGTAGCTATTGTATGAGCATGTATTACAAAAAAATAGCTTAAAGCACAAAATAATGAAAAGTTCACTGCAACGTAACAAACTAAATAAGCAATGAAAGGCACTAACATTACGCAAACAAAGCCAACTGCATTTTCACAGAAATAAGGGAAGGCCGACCAGTTTACTGAACATAAAGGTCCGTCCAATCTTCCCGAGGCCACAGAAGGTGATGCACGTGGAAGCGTCACGACGTGCGAGTGCCTCCTCCTTAAACAATTTTTCTTTTCCCTTCTTCTGCTCACAAGCGAGTGTCGTTGCACTGTCCAGGTGAAAACTACGTCTCAGCACTGTTCGCACTCCCGTCTTCCACCAAAAAAAAAGTGCAGCCACAGCAACGGCAGCACGACTGGAAAGAGGGAAAAAATGCTGCAGCAAGGACAGTAATCTCTCCTATCATCAACACAGAAAATACGGCTAGTTTCTCGAAAGGGTGTCTTCTCCTTTCTCTCTTTCACTACAATGTTTCCTTCGTCTCAGAATGTTGAGCCGGACTGTCATATGGGTTAATTCTTACCCCCCCCCCCCCCCTTTTTTTTTTCACAGAAACGTCGAGCGCCGCACGGCTTGTTCTGCCAAGCAACTCCTCTTTTTTGCATTCTATAGTCTAGTCTCCAGTATCGTCAGTTTGTTTCACCCCTCTCTTTTTTTTTCCTGAAAGCACCACGTGCCACAAAAAGTCCAGTGTACTTCTAGATTAATATCTCAGATACCACTTATCGAACCAAAATAATTATTTCACAAGCATGAGTGCGTGTATGAGTTCTAAACGTCTGTGCCAAACACATTTTTCTATCTCTATTCACTACATTTACGAAGAATTAACAGTGATTTTAAGTATTTAAGTTTTATTCATTCAGCTTACATATTCTATTAAAATAATGTTTGCACAGTAATAGACATTGACTTGGCGTTTTTTGATATGAAAAGAGGGCGCATGCTACCGTTTATGTGTACTTACAAGACCAAAAATGTCTTTTAACTGGTTAGGTTTACCAATAACAACTATTGACGTTTAATGAAATCAACTTAAATCTATGATATTTTCTACTGTTGCATATCTAACGAGCCTACCAAATATTACAGGGACTTGATTCAGTTTACCGAAGTTATTGTGGCGTAAATGCAGCCCCAAAATAGATGAGTATACAAGAAAGTGAACAACTACAAGCTCTTGCGACATTAACTTTCTTTATCTCGTGTTTTTTTTGCGCTACATTTACGCCATAATGAATCAGTACAAACTCGCTCACCTCTACGTGTTGCTTTACCGAAGTTATCTTGAGAAAAAAAAATACACGTAGTCCGAACAACGAATTATCAGAATTCCACTGATTTTCCACTGACGTCTTGTGAAATTGGCCTAATATTGATCACATGTTTCGTTTATCAACCCAACACTATCTAATTTTAGCACTATCAGACAAGAATAACACAGGCAATTCAAGGAGAGCTCACTCACCATTTTTTCGCCACAACAGCAACCACCGGGTTCCTCAACACTCGCGAGAACACAATGTGTCGTTCGCTGCCAGGTGCCATCATACGATTACAGTTCGCACAACTACCTTCTGTCATGGAACATGTGCGCTGGGACTTCACATGCATTTTGGTTTTGTCTAGCGATATACAACTTCGTTGTAAACGTGTTGCATATAAGTAACGAGGATTCCAACTACAGTGATGATCGAGAGCTGCTTGCTACTATTGTGGTGTTTAAGGTAATCTAATCGCGGGGCTTCAGTACAGAGGCTCGACACTGCAGCTGGCCAACCTAATTTTAACGCCATAAAGACAAAACCTCCGCGAATGTTTCACCTGTGTTATTTATAAGAATTGTTCTGCAAAAAAGTAATACCCACCTGCCAATGCTCCCAATCGGGCTTATGAGAACTGCGTCTTTTTTTCCCGTTCATGCGATTTTCGGTGCGTAAATTGCTTAAAGCTAACGGTTACTTCGGAAAACACGTACTGCACACCGCGAGCTTACGGACTCCCAAACATTCTTACAATATTAAGGTGACGGTGGCAAAAGTTGAGCTTTGTTTTCCTTTTTCTGAGGTCTATTTTTGAAATTAATTCAGCGTTATAGTATCGTTAGACATCACCCTTCCCCGAATAAGTTTTCTATTGAGGCAGCTGTGTGATAGCACCACTGGGATACGAGTCGAGAAACACATCTACTTTGCATTCCAGGAATGCTGTATGCCAAGCGTCGCTAAACATGTGTGCCGGAGCATGCCGAAAGCGAGGACGCCAATAGCCTTGCTGGTGGTGCTCAGTCAACACCTCCTCCATTCTTCTAGGGCCCGGGTGGAGCGGGCGTCGGCGTCAGTCTAGCGTTTCGCCGTTAGGCACCACAAAATCCATCTATCCCCTCAACCCCAACCTCACAAGAGAGGACTGGCTGGTGGCCCTGCTCGGCTGTCAGGACCTGAAGGCCGAAAAGGCCCGGGTTCAACAGACATGGGCGGCGCTGCTTGCCAATGGAGCTCCGTAATAGGGGCTCCACTTAGTGCTGTGAGAGGAGACCAATAAGACCCCAACCAAAGCGTCCTTCTGTAACCATTTGTTGGTTATTAAATGTTAACCACCACCAGAGTATACTGCCTACCGCGTCTTCTCACGCGCAAACGAATGGCGCGGCTGCGTTTGAAGCTACTATACAGTTCGGTTATCGGCTGTATTCACATTGTTTAAGGGCGAGTCAGCAGATCTGACAATTTGTGCTGACAAGCGCAATGCGTAGACGATGCGTTCGTGATCACGTCTGCCAAAATTTGCAACGCTACACGCCGCGGAAACGGGTCAAATTTCAAGATGAACGCTGCTCCCCCTTCCTTCTGCCGGCGCGCGCCCAGTGGCGCAATTACGTAAAAGTTCCAAATCCGGACAAAGGCGGTCTCTTCCATCGAGTCGCACGCGATTGGCCCATACAAGCTGTGATGAATGCTGTGACGTTATGAGTGACGTGGACTGGGGTGTCACGTGACTCTTTTTTTGCGGTTTTCGGAGAAAGGCGATGGAACGGTCGGAGAGACTGTCCGAAAGCAACCGGATGGATTGAAATGGCTGCAAGGCGGCCTGGATTGGATTGAAATGGAAAAAATGCGCGACTTTTCGGCATCGGGGCACTTAGACAACATGGCGTTTCCCACTGACACGGTACTTCGCCTTGCCTGTGCGGTAGCTTTAACCGAGCAGAGGCGACGACGCGAGGTAAAAGATGCATTTGAAGAGTTCAGCGAAGAAGAGTTCCGGCAATTTTTTCGTCTGTCCAAACGAACAGTGCGTAGCTTGTGCGATGAACTTGACCCTATCATCGGATGCCAGCGAGCCAGTGGCCTTTCCACAGAGAGAAAGGTGTTGTGCGCGCTGCGATTTTTCGCCACCGGTAGCTTCCAGAAGAGCATTGGTCGCGAGGAACACATCGGCATGTCTCAACCGGCGGTGAGCAACACCATCCACGAGGTGACGGAGGCTATCATTACCGTGGCTGCTTGAAAAAGGGTGGCGGACTTCCTACTGACAACAGCTGCTAAGGATGAGGCAAAGGTGGAGTTTGTGCTACGCGGTTGCATCCCAGGGGTGCTGGCGTGTGCCGATGGCATGTTGGTCACTATTCGCAAGCCAGAGGGATTCAGACTGGCCGACACGGCGAGCTTAATGTCCAGAAGGGGCTATTATGTCCTGAACGTCATGATCGTAAGTACTGTTAGGATCGTTTATTACTCGCCCTTCGGAGCAATTGTTCAGTTGTGACGCCAAAGCTGGAAAAAGTAATAATGCAACGAATGAAAAAGAACCTGCAGGGAATTGGGTGCGAGCTAGATGGTGGCTCGCAAGGCCTCGGTAATAATAAGTGGCAAGTGTTTTGTGCGTGAGCCAGTTGCCGTTTTTGCACTGGCATGCATATGCAATTGAATTGTGCATTTTAGAGGTAATCGTTAGTATGGGCAGCAGACGTAGCAGAAGTATATACACGACAGGGAAGTATTTCCAACACGAAAGTGCTTACAATCACAATTGGACGAGCTGGCTTTGGTATTTATGAGTGTTCTTTCCCAAGAGCAACGCGTAGCTTTTCACTTATCAATCATTCAGTGGAAGTCGTAGCCATGTGTACAGCAGAGGTGGTGTCGTTGCCCCCACACTCCACCCTCCTCAGTGTGCTACACCCTGTGTTTCCTTCTAAGTGAAGCTCCTTGTACCAATGACTGTACTAGTACGCATTGTTTCCTGCATATGCGTAGAAAAAAAGGGATTTATTCTAAGTATAAATGCAGTACTATTTTATATCGCTCCTCATCGCAGATGTGCAAAGCATGGCTGCGCATAATTGTCATAGACCCATGATTCCCAGATTCGTGCCACGACTCCTGGGTGTGGGAACACAACCCACTGCGTGCACGCCTAGCTGCACATCTGCAGCCTGGCGAATATCTGCTTGGTAAGTATTAATGTGTACTATCTGGGCAGAGCACTCAGCTTTTATGCTTATATTGCAGAAGACGCAGGCTATCCCCTCAAGCCATGGCTCCTAATTCCAGTCCTTGGCAGTCAACCGTGCAACACTTCCGAAGGCCGATACAACAAGGAGCACGCATCCATGCACAATGTTGTGTAAAGGTGTATCGCCGTGTTGAAAAGCAAGTTCCGCTGCTTGCAGCACTTTCGAACGATGCTCTACAACCCCGATCGGGCAGCGCAAATCATCTATGCTTGCTTTGCTCTCCACAACATTGCGTTGCATGCAGGCGACTGGACCTTGGACGAGTATGTCATGGACATGCCACCAGCTGAGGTTGACGATGGAGAGCCAAGGGGGAGCCATATGCTCACACCACGCAACGTGCTGCTCAGAGACGGCAGCAGCGCTGTCTTGGACCTTTTTTGAAGTACACAGGAACGGTGAGTTTTCATGTTTTCATATCCCACACATAATTTATTTACACTGATTCTAGTGCATCTAGACATGAAAGGGCTGTGTTTGCCACATTTGAATACACAAAGTACTTACTTGTGCTGCAATATGAAGCAAGGTGGCAATGTCAAAATGCTGCATTTTCTTTAAATGGCACATGAAATATGCAACAGAAACACCCTTTTCCATATTAGCGATCACAGTCACAACAGACTAGATTGGAGCAAGCATATATGAGCGGCACTCTGTGCTGAATGTTGCCATCACAAAATTGTGCGAACAATGCAGCAACGTCTCAAAATTCTTTTCACCAGAACGCATAAAAATTGAGATTCCATTAGTAACCTGTTGTATGAACACATGATACATAAGTCCATATCTTGTCATAGTGACTGACTACAAGCATTCAATTGTGCACGCCAGGCTTGACGAGCAATTGTGCTTGTCAAGTTGTGCTGTTTTTTGCTCATTGTCCTAAACATTGTGTGAATGTTAAAATAAC
This sequence comes from Rhipicephalus annulatus, assembly GCA_013436015.1. Taxonomy (NCBI): domain Eukaryota; kingdom Metazoa; phylum Arthropoda; class Arachnida; order Ixodida; family Ixodidae; genus Rhipicephalus; species Rhipicephalus annulatus. Next base: position 647,315 of record WOVY01000739.1, read on the forward strand.
ATTTAATTTGAATTCACGACTGCAGTCATGCTGCAATGCTAAAAAATATGCAAATCAAGACGGCAAACAACAGGCGAGTTGTTTTGATAACATACAGCATGAATGATTCGCTCAGCCATCTCGCGGCTCCCAAACCATACCACATTCGAAATTTATTCCCGCAAAGAGTCGTTTACAATGAAAACTAGATGAAATCAATCGCTGGCATGTTGCTGTGATGACCATTTTCCTTTGTGAAACTGTGCGAGATGACCACTTACTAGCTTAGCGCTCCCAAACAAGATTCGGAATGTAGTTGTTGCATCTTAGCCTCATTGTGCTGAAATGAAAATATCACAGTGAACTGCAAAACAGTGTGATGCAAAAAGACATCATATTACTACACTGTGTGGTAATGCTGAATAAAAATCACAGTGAGCTAGAAAACACAGTGGGACAATACAAATATCAAAGGAACATTAACAGAAAATGTCAACTATACACTCGTGGTCTCCATGTGAATGACTAGACACCTTTGAAATGTGGGTAAAAAACACTGCCACTAGAACAGCTCGAACATACATTAAGAAATGCATATATCGAACATAAAAAATGCTGCACTCCTTATACAAAGTAAATGCTAACTTAAATCTAGTAATATGTACTAAATGCAAACAAAAACGAATAAAATAGAACATGAACAGCAACACGTAAACATATAAGAAACACTAAACCAATTATGAATGATAAAGAGTTGAAAACATGGCAAAAAACAAACTAAACTATGTGTATGTCTCCCGAAGCGTATAAAATTGAACATGAACAGCAGCACCTAAACACATTGAAACCGACAAATCTATAATGAATGATGACAAGAAAAAACATTGAACACTTGACGAAAAATAAGCTAAACTACGTATCCCTTTCTCGCAGAAAGCCCTCAGCCATGGCCAGTGCCCTCCTGCACCGCTGCCGCCTTCTCCTGTGCCGCTGCCACACGCCGTGCTGCAGAAGCGATGCGTGTGGTTGATTTTTCATCTCCCACAGCACCTGCGATGAATCGTCATGGTGTAAATGTTTAAGTGAGCTGCCGGTAAACCCTTAACCATCTCGTGGCTGGAAGCTGCTCCTGCTGCCAAGAATTGCAACGGGCACAACAATTTCCCCTCAGTTGAAGATCAACTGGCCTGATGGCATCCTTTGAAAGTGGGAAGCTTTGTGTACAAGCTATGCCCTCCTCGTGCGGACCTACAAACATTTGTTGAAACTGCTCTTTATTAATGTCCTCAAATGCATCTCTCACCATGAAAGAGCCCCAGGGCTAACCAACCTTTTGCCCGGCAGTTTATCATTGCAGATGCCCGATACCATGCCCTCAATACAATGCATGGTTCTTGTTTACAGCCCAAGTTGGTTTCAGTCATCATAATAGAACATGGAGAATGCTTATGTCCCCTATGTAAAATGTAAACAAAGGGTCTACTCACCTTGAGCACCTTGTCGCCCTGCTCAAGGTTCCAGTCCTGCACTCAATAAAGCACTAAGTTCTCAGATGCTTGCGTGTTACTGTGTCACTGCCATCTACAGCCGCTTCAGTGGCCTCCACATCCATTTCCACTGCAGCAGTGGGAACATTCGCCTGCTGGAAAGTGTAGTAAGCATGATCTTTCAGAAAGTGGGTATTCGTTACTCTGGCTATTTTGCAACCTTAAGTACTAAACATCTGCGGAAATGTTCTGCAGCTATTCAGTGGTCATTTATGTCATGTATTACCATTTTAGTGCATGCACTTGCCCGCAGTCATTGCGTGCTTTATGATAAATTAATACCCCTTGTACTGCAAGGGCTGCAAACTGAGATTTTAGTTAAACCTACCCACTTTTGATTACTTTCTCGTGCGCTTTATTCCCGTTTAACAAGGTTCCGCCAGAGGCACCCCTTCAGATATCAAACTCTGTCATGGTACCGCTCAGTAACCCGTAATACTGCGGCGGCAGAGTGCTTACCTGTTGATAGGTGAGACCAAAAACGCCACTGAAGCGTGTCATCCCAGTCAACTGTAGAACCCGGCCGCGGAAGCCAGGCAGCCAACCCCCTACAATGCCCCTGGAAATATACACTAATGTCACAGAACAAATTGCCCGTGCCATTCGACGGTCACTCACGTTTGTGCGTCTCTGATGGCGGCGGTGTCACGGCGGGCCTCGTGCACCGGCCTGCGCCACCAAGCCTGCCATTCCTGCGCAGGCACTTCATGGTTCAGCGCGTCGCTGAGCTTTTGCCACAGCCGCCACCGGTCGGTGATAGTGACGCCGTGCCGCAGCTCGATGGCATTCGATGGAACATCCCCAGCTCGATGGCATTCGCCACGAGCTGGGGATGTTCGTCCATAAAGGCGAGCACCAGCGCGCGCTGAGCCTCGGATAACGCCGATGAGCCGCTGCTGCTGTTGACTACTGATACAGTTGACCTCCGCCACGATTGCGCTCGACTGAGCCAACAACTTCGAAAGTTGCGCCGTTTAGGTTTGTATAGTGGATGAGATATGAAAACAGTAACTGCTTGAAACGGGGTTGTACTTAACGCCACCACGTACCGTCCCGCTAAATTTAGCTTTATTTAATAACAATAACAAGAAAAATACATTTATATTGTGCCGTATTCCTTGATAAACGTTTGAAAACTTGTGCCAACACAATTTGATAATGATCAATAGTAGTTAAACATTTTTCAACACGTTACAAACTTTTTTCACTTTGCTATATGGTCCCCAAGTTCACGTCAAAATGATGACGCGAGGCTTCATTTTGCTCATTGGCTGTTCACTTCCCTTCGTCCTCGCGACCGCTGCGGACCACCCATTTTTTGACGTCACCGACAGACCGCCTCCGTCCGGATTTGGAATTTGTATATAATTGCACCACAGAGAACGAGGGCATGGCGTGAGCGTATCAATGGCGCTACGTACATGGCAATGCAGTGAGGTTGGTCCTTTACGTAGACGACTCTGCCCTGACGTTGCAAACAGTGGCACGTGATATGATGAAAATGATTGAACACGGCGTACATAGTTTATCTACTTTGTTGCTTGAAAGATTAATAAAACTCTAGATAAATAATGAGACGCAATAAGGGAATGTGGGCGTTATTTCCCTTTTTTTTTCTCTCGCGAATTGCAACCAAGGAGGCTCTATAGAACCTCTGGAGTAACAGTCCCGGCCGCTGCCAACGGGAGCAAGTGAAGCCGCCTGCGGCCATGTTGCTAGAGGAAAAACAGGGCGGAACTGCCATAGACCACAATGGAATATGCGCGTTGCGCACGTCGGTTTGCAGTTCTACGATGAAAAAATGAGGTGGAAACAATTTTTAAATTACACCAACGAATAAATGCCTCTTCTTGTTTATGAAACAAATTATTTTACGCACCCATTGTCCGCTGCACGCTTTCAGATCAATCTGTTGTCAAGGGATGCTTCGCACATCAAGCTTGTTGGCGCACTATTGCGGTACAAAAGGGCTGTAGTACATATTGGGGTTTTAAGAAATGTGCCTGCAGATACTCATGATCGAGCGGAACGCGACATTTGCTCGCCTCTTTTATATATGTGTTTGTGTGGGCGTGTCGGCAAATTACCAGATAATATACATAAAGAAGTTGAAGTAATTAAAGCTGAAATTAGAAAAAAGGGGTAATTAAGTAAACTGGGAGTCACCAGAAATTTTTCTAGAGTTATGAAATTCTCACCAATTTACAGGTGGAACCAAAACCGAAGCACCGGTGTCGCGTGCAACCGACAAACTCCAGGAGACGTACCCCAAATGAACCGTTTATAAGAACGATAGCAGTGGCGTTAGCTATGCATAATATTTATCAACTTCAGTTGGCGACATGTGTAGTCATGGCAAGCACAGTCTTCAGAGTCTAGAAACGAGGCAGCTCGATGTTTGATATAACGCCACTCACTCATTTTGATTTCGGTTTCGTCGGCAAGATAGAACACATTTCAAAGGTGTCGCATCTTGTTTTAGACGCAATTGCTTATTTTTGTGACTACATTCTATTGAAGCTACGTCAAGGAGGCTGAAATGAACAGGTTTTTGCAGATGCGTTCGGAAAGCAGGAAAAATCGAAGGTGCAATGCCAGGCCACAGTCTGGTTGTCTACGCCGTTCTTTCGAAGTAGCATTCTTCGGAGTGAACAGAACAGAGGTGGTCACCGTCCATAGCCCTCCAACTATTTCTTCGAACAGCACGTTCCCAGGCAGAACGCAGCATGCTGTCTTTCTGAAACCTGTAACACGGATAATCACTGCATGGAATTGTTCACTACATATGCGAATTCCTCGATATACATGCACCAAACTCGATATTCACTCGCCAAAAAAATATGCATGCACGCCGTCAGTCTTGCCTTGTAAGACAACACAAAAAAAACGTGGAATTCAAAGGGCATTCAGACGTCCTACTCGTTCCAATGTTTGAGACGTGCAGCCACAGACCACAAATGATTAGTCCATAAACTTAAAACTCAGGGACAATGTCGTGTCAGCGAGCATTTAAAGCTTCAAGTTACCTTTCATACAGCTATACGCATGTATACACGCATGCGCACCTTTGATATTGTTTCTAATTTAACAAAATACGCGGAAAAAACAGACGATCATCAGCGAACGCAGCGTGAATACTTACACGAAAACGTGATCCCAGGCGTTTTCTTGATGCGATTTGTACAGCCATAAGCGACGCACGAAGTCACCATGGCCTTGTAAAATCTTAAACTGCTTTACAAAAGCATGTCACAGTCTCCAAAGGCGACTGCGAGGGCGGAGCTACGAAGCGCACTTTGTCGTCTGCTTCCGAGTCTTTCCTTTTCCAAAACGGCAGCGACCGGCATCACTTATTGCGGGCACACCTCCGCTCCAGAAGACATAGTATACAACCTCCTTGATTGATACGAGATGCGGGACAAATGTGCCAGCGTTTCGCATGCGCTGGTGTCCCCGCGGTCAGCGCGTTGATCAGACGAGCGCCGTGGAACGCTCCTACGCATTCGCGCACTCATTGTACTCAACTATTTTACCGCGTCTAAGCCAGCGTGTCCAAAGCATCCCGCAGACATAGAGTGTCCTAAAATTAACTAAAGGGGACTCTGGCGCTGCGGTCGTTCAGCGACCATGGGAATGATGGGTAGTACACACATTTGCCTTGTCTTCGTACTTGCGAGTGGCGAACCGCACTTGCGGCTTTGTGTATTGCTGGTTGCGGTTTTGTTTTGAAGGAAAGAACAAACCCATTTTAACATTGTGACTCAATTTAAGATGATAAGCCTAAAAGAATAAGGTTGTGAAGCGCAAACGTTGAACATCCACTAATGTATTTTTTGTGAAAAAACGGCTCAAAACCACACGAGCACACACAGAGACAGAAGCAAGGCAGAAGTACGAAAATTAGACACATGTGTGTACTACCCACCATTCCCATTCTCGCTGAAGCGCCGTGCGTTGCAGCTCCCATAGACAGTAGTACCAGAGTTCCCTCTAGTGTATATTCGGAAACTCTACGCCCGCCGAAACAGGCAGAATACCACAAATTAACCCTGGTCAATAAAGCAATGCCGCTCATGTACTCGGGGACTGGACTTGTTTGGGCCCGTCATGCGCACGTCACCTCATGGTTGGATGCCGGAGAGGGTGGGGAAGAGATTTGGCTTGCGAAGGCTACGCGGAGGAGCGGCAAGGGTTTCGAGCTCGCCTCCTCTCATCCTCGTTTCACGCCACTTCAAAAGACCTGTTTTCTCCGCTCGTGATGAACCGATTAAAAAATTTTTGTGGCAAAATGTTCCTCATCGGACACGCAACAACTTCCACTGCCTAACTAAAATTTGGTATCGGGTCTAGTGATTGTCCCTTTACGGTAAAATGGAATATTGTAACCGAGAATCGTGAAACATTTATTGTGGACACCCAGCTAATTTCAAAGGCATGTGTCGTTCGCGACTAGATGACGTGCGATCAAAGCGCACGCGCGTCGTCGGCTAGGTCGATACCAGATAGTTCATGACAATAATCCAAGGAAGATCGTTTCGTCCCCGTCACGTTCGCTTGACTGAGAGATGCTGTTTTGATTCGCTGAGAGTCCATTTATGAGCGAAGCCTTTGCGAGCAGCTAATAGTAAAATCCCGGGGGCCTAATTTTTCCCGATGAGCCCCACTGCTGTAGTGTAGTGGCTAAGGTACCCGGCTGCTGGCCCGCAGGTCGCAGGCTCGAATCCCGGCTGCGGCGACTGCAATTCCAATGGAGGCCGAAATGTTGTAGGCCCGTGTGCTCAGATTTGGGTGCACTTTAAAGAACCTCAGGTGGTCGAAATTTTCGGAGCCCTGCATTACGGCATCTCTCATAACCTTATGGTGGTTCTGGGACGTTAAACCCCACATATCAATCATCAATCAATGTTCCCTGATAATCGCTACTGTCTAGTAGCGTAGCACAGTATACGCAAGCCTGGAGTTCATCCGCTGAATAGCACAAAATTCCACTAGACTGTTTCAGGAGATATCGGTCACCGTGCACTGCTAGGAGGGCGTGAGCTACTTAGCCCCACTACAACACCTGCGGTGAGGGGAGCTGTGCGGACGGAGGAACAGCGTTACACAGGCTGATGAGAGAGCTTTTTTGCATCTAACAACTGACAAAACGTAGTCACAGGCAAAGATATGAGTGCGAACTAACAAGTTCCCCAGTTGTTACTTTGCTGTGTGTGGTAAGCGCGCTTTTTTCGCAAAAGGGGTCTGTCCAGCGAGTGAAGTGTTCTTTGAGCGCCCGACAACTAAACGCAACCATTCTAATCAAAGCTGAAGGCGCTCGATCCCCCCCCCCCCCCCACCACAGGATCAGTGCGCCGATAAGGTCCCTTTCCTTCGTGGAGCCCACAAAAAATGTACAAATGTTTTACACACAAGCATATGTCAATCAGTCATATATCCTTAATATCATCAGTCCTTCACATTTGCTTAACGACGCCAATAGCAACAAGGGTATTACCGACTCCGAAGTGGTAAGCTGATATATGTACCGCTTGTGGTTGCAAGCATGACCTTCTTTGGTAGGCATATTTATATATCAATTTGAGTGGATGGTGATTAGGTATACAACTGGCGTTCACCAGACGTGATGCCTGTATCAGAAGTACATATGTGATGTTCATAAAATATGAAGGCCAGCTTTGCAACCACAATTGACGTTCAACCAAGATTACGCTTGCATAGGCTTTTTTTTTTCAAAGCAACTTCGAGACCTGGCGTGGCTCCAGGGTCGAATACTTGGTTGTCATGCAGACTTATCGGGTTTGATTCCTGCTGGGACTCTAATGTTTATTCTTTGAATTTTATTCCTTTCATTCGTTGAGTCAACACTACCGATGTCACTTTTGCTTAAAGCTCTCGCGTGCAAATTACCAATGCCTGTCCTTGCTGTTTAACCGTGTACATAACTGTCAGTCACCTGTGGCGCATACCCTACACCGTCGCCCGTGGTAGACAGGTACGTGCTGCAAGTGCCCGGAAGACAGGGTTGCACTACGTACGCTGCGAGATTTTTACGTTATTCATGTCATGACCAGTCCAAGCCTTTTACCCTCCCGTACTCATTTTGGTCTGCTCCATGTTAGGGAGGTGATCACGAGAGCACCCAGACGTGCGCGGCTATACAGATAGAGAAACACGTAGATAGAAGTCCTCAAAGAGTCTGAAGTTTGCTTAACAATGCTTCGCATTCAATCCTTCAAAGAGGCCGAATAAGTCTAAGCAGTTGATAATCAGGTAATACGTCTATGCAATTATTCTGTAACGTGTGGTGTTAAGGATGCTTTTTACACACTGGAACGACGACAACAACAAATAAAAAGCGCAACTTTCCCTTTAAGCTTCTTGGTTTGTTCGAATAGATGTACTAATAAACCTCTAGACGCTTATCTAATCACTGGACGCATATGCTCCAAGCTATATTAACATCATACAGTGCGAAATTCTTATACTTTTTATACTTTGACCAGCGCCTTTTATACTTTGGACAACGCGATTATTCTTTAAGCAATGCCTTTTTAATAGACATACGTAATTCCTGCACACTCCAAGGTTGTTGCGCTAGTATCGTGCATGTCTCATTCTATAGAACAGAAGAGAAACACAGGACACGCGGCCCGTACACGACTGCATTCGTCGCAATTTTCATAAATTTTTTATAAGTACTTGCTCAAGGTGCGTATGCATGACAGGTCTAAAACGTTTTTTGGAAGGCACCCAATGCATCCCAAAAGTCGATTTTAAAATTGGCTTGCGGAGTTCATCCACGTGGGAGATAGGTAGATGTATATTTTGTTGATATATCACCACCATGTACTCTTCACAAATGTCTGATATATGAGGTAGGGGAAGTGCTTGAAATGGCGAAATGAGGGGACATTTGGGAAAAACTCATTCTCCACCCACTCCTACCTACTTTCCAGGCCCTCGCGAGAATAAATTTGTGTGAATGCAGACCGTTAGCTCATGCGAGTGAGAGACCCCTGCAATATCGGAACATGACAGGCTCAGGCGCCAACATTTCGGTCGCGAAAAGCAGGGTGTGCATGTCTATTTCGCGTGACCTGTCCACTGGGAGCGCGGTGAAAAGCCAAGGAAAGCAAACATCTCCATAAGGGTGTTATGCAGTACATTTCGCAGTATTACAGTACATTTACAGTACATTTTGCATCGTCACAGCTTTTTCAATGACAAGTTATAATTATGTTGTGGTCGTTTAACTACTGTGATCAGTGCATAACGCATTAGAAATAAAATAATGAAGAATGTGAACGAAGCATCCAATAGCGAGATGTTATCTATTCAGGCGTCCGGTCTCTGTACTTTTATCTAACTTGTTTCATATAAATCAAGTAACCCGATATGCATGTAATAAGCAAATTAAGCTCACTACTGGTCAATCATAAAACCATAAGTAGATCGCGTGAGATAAATCAAACGTTCTTCGAGATAAAATGTGAGACACACAGGCATGTTCAATGTCATCAGAAAATAACTAAAGGTATTCAAAACATAACTAAAGCTTATCTAACAGCAGTAAATTACTCTTACTATTCCGTAATATAACCACACTCGTTGTGACAACTGTCTAGGAAAGTACGAAAATTCGCAAAAAGAAAATGGGGGTGCTGACGCCTTCTTGAAATTCGCGCCGCAGATGTCGTCCGGTCAGAGACTCTGACGGCATCTACTGAAACCTCGTAGGTGACAACTGATAAATATGGTGGTAATTAACGTTTCACTGGCCCGTGGACTTGACGTACGAAGTTTCAGAAACTTTTGAAGAGTAGGTGCTTCCAAAATACGACGAATACAGTTCGAAGTCCTTGACGCCATGCACGGGAATTTCAGCGCTAACTTATGAGACGGAACTTTGGACATTGATTTTCTCTGGTATCAACAAGCTTATGGAGGTAAGACGAAAGGCACTTGAGTTCTCAGACAACACTTTGTCAGTCTAAAAACCAATTCAGTGTTTCACTTTATTGTCCCTGTTCCTTTAAAGCAAGAACTATGTACCATTTTTCACAAAACGATCAAAATGACTCGTTTCCCTATTTCGCAGGTGCAACAATAACCCAGCGTACCATTAACCTTGGCTCATGCACAAAGCCTCAGCTCGTATGTCGCTCCAAAGGTCCATAACGCTCGAACCCATCGTCTTTTCTCTAATGACGGCTTCCATACGCAGGAGTTGTTCAGAAGAAAAGAACTGCTTCCACTCTCCCACCTTACCATTTCTGACAAAGTTGTGGCTTTTCGTTTCTTCTGCGCGATCCGCCTTCGAAGTAACATCTATGTTCCTGAAGTGCTTGTCCACCTCTGGCTCAGAGTGCCCGCTAAAGTTAAAGACCAGTATTTTTCTCATGCTCTCCACGCTGCTGTGATTGATGATAACGTCCAACAGCTTTTGCCCTTCCGCTCCGTCTTCCTCTAGAGCTTTCAAGTAATGCTCCCCCATGAAGCCGGCGAGACGGCGCACCACTTCCCGTGTGTCTCTCTGCAGCTCTTCGTACGTGACAAACAGAACGTTGGGCTCGTCCTTGAGTGCATAACCGGCCACCAGGTGTTCGAAGTAACAGCCGTAAGGAAGACACCCCGTCAAGAAAGCCTCCAGGAGATCGTCGAATGTGCCGTCTCGAAAGCGGTAAACGCTAAGAGAGGTCACCTGCAATTAGTAAGAATTCAAACGAAAACTAGCTTTCAAGCATTTTTGTCTTTGTTACTTTGTTGTACGGAACTTATGTGATTATGTGTGATGGTTAAAGGAGATGCGTCATGTTTGATCCAATGCTCAAGGCCATCTCAAACTGTGATGACGTAGACGTTTCGTAGCTCTAGATATGGGCAAAGTGGAAAATTATCTCAGAGGAACTAACTTCGGCTATTGCTACGAAATGCCCCCCCCCCCCCCCCCCGAGCCTCTGATAGCCAAGGTAAATGACAAGGTAGTAATCATTGAGGCAAAAACCTTAGGTGCCATCACAAACAGGAAATTCGGCCGTCGGTGACCACCATCCTGTAGCATCGGGGACGAGTGATGCAATGATCATCACATGAGGACTTTGCAATATGCATCCTCATGACGTCCCTCATCAAAAAAACTTGTGAAGTAATCTTTACGTCAATAATGTTGTCATGACGTCATGTGACCATTGTAGCGCCTACTATTGGGCGGCGAACAAAACCTGAGCATGGGCGACCTCCAGAGAAGATAATGATGACAGTGCTTATCAGAGGCATGTTAAGCCATGGTACGTGTTTTTATACTTCGAATGATGTATGTAAATAATGAGCATAGCTTTCAAAACATATCTGGCGAGACTAACAAGTTTATTTCATCCACCCTGCCGCACGCTATGAAATATTTCCATTGTAATCAGGCAATAATAATTTAAAATTGGAGGACCCTTAAGCGTCGCCTTTCAGAGTTGAATGCGACAGCGATATCTTGTCCTTAGTGCGGGCTTCAACCACTTAGTATATATACTTTTTATTGTATGGCGCAACTCGAGTAGTTTAAATTGTGCATTTGTCATCATCAACAGACTGATTACGCCTAGTGCAGGGCAAATGCCTCTCCCGTCATCCGTTAATCAACCCGGTCTTGTGCTTTCTGTTGACACGTTATAGCTGTTTAATCTCATCGGCCCACCTAACTTTCTGTGTCCTATTCGTGCGTTTGCTTTCTTGGGAAATCCAGTCAGTTACCCTTAATGGCCAGCGGTTATATGGCCTACGTGCTACATGCCCGACCCTTGTTCATTTCTTCTTTTTGATTTCATCTATGACATCCTCAACCCCGGTTTGTTCCCCGACCAACTCTGGTCTATTATTTTCTACAACTATAATATTACTTTCGACCACTCGCTTCGTCGTCCTCAATTTAAGCTGGACCCGCTTTGTAAGCCTTCAGGTTTTTGCTCCTTAGGTAAGAACCGGCAAGATTCACATGTTATATACTTTCCACTTTAGGGTTAGTGGCAGACTGCCACTCATGATTTGAATATGAATGTAAACATTCGACAGAAGTCTGTCTGGTTGGGTATGGAAACTGGGAGATGATTTAAACTCCAACCAAAAGTTTTTTGAAGAAACCCGACGTTTCGGAACCGACATGGTCCCTTCTTCAGTGAAGACTGCAGGACTACGTAGCAGCGACGTCTTCAAAGCACTCGCGGGGCGGGTAATGACAGAAGGGGGGGGGGGTCGAAATGACGTACACGCTTGTTATGCATATATTGGTGTTCACTTCTAAATAAATTTTTCAGTTGCTAGTAAGCGCTCGCCTGTGCCTATCTGAGTGTGTGTATTTTTTAGCACTTGTTTCATGATGATTCCTAAAGTATTACGTTCGGCGAACTCTACTGATAACTCCCCTCTGCCATTTCTAGAGCCGATGCCATATTCACCGATTGCATGGTCTCTGGCATGTTCCTTGGCTAATTTGGCATTAAGGTCGCCCGTGACTATAGTATATTAGACCTTTATTAATGGCTGAATCTACGAGTTTATAGAAGCGTTAACCAAATGGCCATCGTGGTTCGATGTAGGCGCGTAGGCCTGTACCACCTTCATCTTGTACTTTTTGTTAAACTTAATCCGTCGTACACTTTTTGTTAAACTTTCCATCGTACACTAATCCATCGTACACTTTTTGTTAAACTTTCCATAGTCCACTATTTGATATTCTTGTGTATAGAAACCCCACGCCAAGTTCTTTGAAAGAGCGTCTGAACTACTAGAATAGTCACACCATACACACACTGTATCCTCATATCTGTACATCCCGCTTCGTTACACAGGCTGCGTGTCGTCTAAACACATGGACACACCTCTCTCCGTGGCGATGGACGCGCTAATGCGGTAGCTCGAGAGCTTGCGAACCGGGTGCCATCGGAAGAGCTGTCCAACCTTAGGGATGCACTCAATGAAGCATTAAACTACTCAGACACGCCGCAGTATTACCGAAAAAGTCGCATGCTCTTCCCGCAACTCAACCGATAGCACGCGGATGCACGAGAAGCTTCGGACTACCTCATTACCCTGCCTGTATATCCTTCATTTCTTCCAGCTCATACAATGTCCCTCATATTGCCCCTATTGAGGAGCAAAGCCCATGTTGTATCAAGGCATGTGGGAATGCCCACTACCACCGTGCTACCATTCTATTCCTCCACCCTTACACTCGTTCTTGGAGACTGAGCTAACCAGCTCAGTGCCGCAAGCAGCATCGGCCCATCCAGTGGTCACGTGGTGTTGCGTGGGCCAATGGCGCCCTAAACTAAGGGCTCTTCCCAAGAAGAAGTATCTTTTCGGCCTGCATGTGTAAAAGTACTTTGTCTGTCGCTCTCTAATTTGAGGAAAAGCGTCCGATGTATTTATATCGCCGTCACCCAACTTTCCTGCTTTCTTAAATTAAAAAAAATCAGTTATGAACGGCACCAGATGTTGTTCTTCTTCAAAGATCAAGGCATGAGTAGCTTTGTGACATACTTACATAAAGTAGGAGTGAAAAAAATGATGGTTTATAAACAGGATGAAAAATCGGCCATGACAAAACCACCTGCGCTTGATATTTTTGAATGCGAAGCTTGTATAACTCGCACATTTCGGGGGCGTCACCCACGAGAAAGCCGTCCCTCGGCGACACTCCTGGCAAATGCGTAGCGGAATAGCGCATTTTAGCAATAGCGCATGCCCTCTCGATGATGGCAATAAAGTTAGTTCAATTAACCGCTATAAAGTTATTTCAATCAATCAACCTCGATAGTGGGTATCAGCTGTTTCGGGACTGCAATTTTTAATGTCAATATTTTAATAATTTTGATTTACGGAAAAAAAGGAAAAAGAAATTAAGAAAGAGAAAGAAGGAAATAAAAAAAGAAGAAAGGAGTACGTTAGCACGCGCGCTTTTCAAGGCTTGCTTCCACTGTCCCCCTTTTCAGCTAGGACAGCGGTTCCTAAAATTTTTCCACAGCTTTAGCGCCTATTGATAATTGGGCAGTGAATTAGAATCGTGCATTAGATTTATATAAATCAATAGCAGTAGATTTAAAGTGCTTTTTCTTCCACTTGGATTGCGCGTAGAGAGGGTAACACTTCGCATATGCTGTGCACAGTATAAAGTACGTTGCTTTTGCTTACAAAGTGGTAGATCGACACGCAGACATCCCAAGGGTTGCGGGCCACGTAGACGTACTTCGCCTCCGGGTTGAGTTTTTCCGAGACCAGTGGAAGGTGTGTGCAAAGAGTTCGCAGTGGTGCGCTGGTCTTTAGTTCCGCGATACGCGGGTAATATTCTACAATGTGGGCACATTGTAGGAACTCATCGTAGTTGTTTAGCGGCTCGCCTCCACGGAGAATCAGCTGAACAATGTACTGGACCCAGTTAGCTCCACTTCTCAGATACGACGCTTGCAATAGGTCCCCTTTCTGTGCTACGAACTTTAGGCCATTTCTCATGCACTCCTGGGGCGCAATAGGGCACCTTTTTTTGCCATCGATGACTTGGGCGTAGGGCTGGAGCCGCCTCGTGGCCATCTTTACTGCAGCGTGAACTTCAAGAACAACTTTTATTGCTCCTGCGAAACAAACGCAAATGAGGATGGAGCAACATTGGCTTTACAGAAATGACGTTATTTACAACGTAAAAAGAGTTGGTAACTGAGAAAGGAGCCATTTACAAGAAAATTGACAAAAGCTTTGGTTTAACGAGCATGAAGTTAGAAGGGGGTTGAAAAGCAATAGGATGCCTACAGAATGGGGCGATTTTGGCCAGAAAATAATAAAAAGTATTTTGTCTTTGACGTGGCAGAAACCAACACTGGTCTATGGTGTGAAGGCTACGACTGCGACCATGAATATGCTACGGGTTATGAATGTAGTGTAGCTCAGAGTGACTCAGTCGTTTCGAGTTCCAGCTTGAAGTGACCGAAACAAACAGCGGGCTACTAAGCGTGGCGCGTGGTTGCAGCGAGAATCAGCTATTGGTGACGAATATTGAGGAACGAATTACGACTAACTCGTAGGCTTTGTTTTTCAAAAAACTTGGCATATCCCAATATTCACAACTAATCGATTAGCGAAGGTCCTTATAAAATGAGACGCAAGCGACAATGCGCCGAATCAGACTACTGGATTTTATGAAGGTGTCATACACGGTAATGAGCGGATGGGGTGAGCGCTTGCTGCGCTCGGGGGAGGGAACAACTGAGCAAGGGAGTGTGTGGTGCGCGCAGCGCAGGCAGAGGAAGACAGGTGGTAGAAAGATTAAAACCGTGTAGGGGCGAGGAGTACGGCATCAACAGAACGTTGCGAAGGGCATACTTGCGCCGGCGCCAGGTGGGCAGGTAGTCTCTGTGATCTTCGAGAAAGCGGGCATGAAGCTTGTCATTTCACCATACATAATGAAGGTGGTGACAGTGAGCACAACCAATGTAAGCAATGCGCAAATAGCTTATTTTTTTAACTTCGAATATTGGGTGCGCTAGAGCAAAACAGCTGAAGGCCTAACATTTTCTGGTAAATCAGCGACTGCTGTAACCTGAAACGATGCGTAAGAGAAGGAGGGCTGAACGTTAACAGTGAAGTGTGGGCCTCAGAAGTTTCGTTCGTAATAAATACAGGTACAACGTGCACGTCTACGCGCATGGCAAAGGTTTGGGGAGCTATTCTCGCTGTGTCCAATCCGTGGACATTCGTGGACATGGGGAGCTATTCTCGCTGTGTCCAATTCGTGGACGAGCAGAGCGCCTGGTTATGGTCTTTTTTTCCGCAACGCCATTTTAACGCCACGAACCTTTCGCAACTCGCGGTCCAAATGGGAAACATGGAATGCGCCTCACCGCAATGAATGCTGCCCCCAGAGATCCGCTTTTGGAGACACATCTATTAGGTAGGCCGTGAAGGAACTTTCAGAAGGTTAGCACTTGACTTAGGTGTGCACTGACGCCCGCCCTACGCCCCTAAAATGTCGGTACGCACTCCTTGCTTCGTTCTTCAAATATCTCAACAGGTTTATACACCTACTTTCAGGCTTGTAGAGTTTCTCTAACGGTCCTGTTGCTGTACATGTAGTCCACCTATTTCGCTTTACGATGAGAATGCGCTGGCGGGTCGGGTTCGTCGACGTGGTCAAGAGCGCCTTGTCGTCATGACTAGCTGTATTATTGCGTAACTGAACGCACTCCGGCGAAGTGGACATGCCAACGAATCGGACACCGCATGAAAAGCTCGCTTGTTTGTGTGGCGGTTACGCCATCACAAGGCTAACACTGCGACTCAAGTCATGACATGTGACGACGCCTATGGCGGCATATTTTACCCAGCCTCACGTAGTGCACCATAACAGATTCATTTTCACACTCCAAGTAAATGGGCTCTGTTTTATTATTCAAACCCGGCGTTGCGAAGTCTGCACTCACTTTCCCGACGTAGTTGTTACGAGCTGTTGACATATGGCTTCGGCAAGCTTCTCTAATATCACCTCTGTTTCGCACTTTCGCGAAGAGTATGCGACAGTCACGTGAACGCTGGTTTCAATGTTTTCTTAATCGTGCTCAGGCTGCCAGGACTGGTCAGGAGAATGGAAATGCGCCGCTCAAGCACCTCATTTCACGAAGTAGTGAACGGAAGTTTTTCAAGCTCTCTACGCTGAAAAGACGGATCAAACAAACCGCTACGACCATAGAGTTTCCTAAAACTAAGCAGAGGGGACTCTGGCGCTACGATCGTTCAGCGACCATGGGAATGATGGGTAGTACACACATTTGCCTAGTCTTCCTACTTGTGGGCGGCGAATTGTACTTACGGCTTTGTTAATTGCTGGTACGGTTTCGTTTTAAGCAAAAAAACGAACCCTCTCTAACCTCTTGATTTGATTTGAAACGGCAATTTAAAAAAAATAAGGTGGTGAAGCACAACCGCTGAACATTTTCTGACTTTTTGTTTTGTGAGAAAACATCTCCAAGCCACACGAACACACACGGAGCCAAAAGCAGGCCAGAAGTACGAAGATTAGAAAAATGTGTGTGCTACCCATCATTCCCACGCTCGCTGAAGCGCCGTGCGTTGCAGCTCCCTTAGACACTAGCACCTGAGTTGTCTCTAGTGTATATAAGAAAACTCTCTGGCTAAGACCAAGGGCGAGCGAGTGACTGTAGGTGTTTGAAAAACAATTTTAAGGGCAAGGTCAGGATTTCTGGTCTGATTCATTGGCCAATTCAGAGCACTACTGCTAGCGCTATATCTGCACTATGCGGACCGAGTCTGTCCTAATGAAACAGTCAGAATGCTCCCTGTATGTTTTATTGGCAGAACTGGAGCAGCTCCATCAAAATATCCACTCCATGGAGCAACTTTTTCTACTCCCTGAAAAGTGACCAATTCTACCACAAGCGCCCCGCATGTGCTTGTGGACGCGCAGCTCGCGACGTCGCCCGTGATTAATCGGGATGTACCACGTGACCAACCAACATGCTCTCCAAGCGCACCCAATCACTTCGCGCGCCTCTTCAAGGCACGTACCGGAAGAAAAATGACGGGTGCATCGCAGCATAAATTAGCGCTTTTACCAGAAGCCGACGTGCTCTAGCGCCCCTGCCATTTGCTCCAGCGGGAGCGCCTAGGTTTCTTTGGTAGTTTTCCTTCAGTTACCCTCCGCTTAAGTGTAGTGCTCCGGCGCAGAGTTTGTCGGCAAGTTCAAAACTGCCAATCGAATAAAACCGTGAGCTAAGTGTAGAGACATTCAACAAAACTTTGAATTTCATCATCGACTGATAGTGTTCCCATGCGTCACTTAGCAACACGTTCGAGGAGGAAAATAAGGAGATGAAAAGAAGCAAAGGACGAGAAAGAAAGCATATCTTCATAAGGTTGTGATTTGGGCCTTTTGGTTTGCCTTGTGCAGGCACGACATTGCGCGACTGGGACGCGACTAGAACAGAGGCACATAGTGAATTAGGCACACGAAGACTCATGTGTCCCATTGCGTCTCTCTTCTGTCCATGTCTCACTCACGCAAAAATGTGCAGATAGATAACTTATCTTAGCCAGAAGGCATTCGCACCAGTGTGCCCATTGTCAAAGTTCCCAGAGAGAGAGAGAGAGAGAGAGAGAGTGTCAGAACCACTCGACTTTCTAGGCACACTACCATATATTCATGGAAACCATATGATAGAATTGCTATGGCTTAAGAGCGAAAAAGAGAGAGAAACGAAAAAATAAATGAATTAAGCACACCGAGAAAAGAGAAAGAAGTTGAGATCAATAAAGATTTAAAAATTTACAAAAGCAGGGCAAGAGAATGCCTAGCATGGCCTTATATCTCATAATAAAACAAATAGGTAGAAAAGGAGACTATGGGTTTGGAAATACGGACAAGGTAAAGCATAGCTTAACCTTGTGTACTAGAGCATAGCAGGGGAAAGGTTGGAGAGAAAATTTAGGGTAAGGATGGGGAAATGAGGGCGTGAATGGCCAACGCCTGAGGTGTTTCTGTGGTCTTCGCACTATTGTCATGCGTACTTGCACCTCTTTATTTTTATTTCATCGTTTTCTTGTATATACGACAGCTTTTGCCACGCCCCCTTTGACAAGAGACTTTCGGCGGCATAAAATACCCTCACCTCACCACTATTACCGTGTATCATTCCCAACATCAGACATCGTAACGTTACTCCACTCTCATATAGCTCGCATGTCATACTTTCAATCCCCGGTCACACTTCTAATGCCCCGTGTCTCTACCAGACTAGATGATCCAACTAAATCCCTGCACTCGTCACCTCGCCTTAGACATCCAAACACATGTAGTATATGTTGGCTCGGCAGCCGCCTCCTCATTTGACTGCTTGTCTATGAGAATCAAAGTGACAATTTACAATCGTGAATATCTTTCAAGTTTAAAGTCCACAAATGCCGATAACAGAATTGCCATGACGAATTTCACTCGGATACATAGACTATAACATTTAAGTGTGTCCTAGTGAGCTATAGTAATTCAGCAGATGTCCATGTCAGGCATAAACACATTGGCGATATGCTAATGCTCATAAAGCAACTCGTAATGCCTTGCTGCGAGAGAGAAAGAGAGAGAGCATTCGCGCATGCATGCTCTTGCACCTGACCGAGAACATCCGGCGCAGATCGGCATGCTCATCTACAACCCTCGCAGCTGCGTTACTAGCGCTGGTTAACACTTTCAAAGGCAGCCAAAGTAAAAGATCAGGTCATTGGTGCCTTTCAATGACTAAGTAATGGCAATATGACACCCTGGAAAAGCATAATTGAGCGAATAAGCACGCACGTCATAACTTCGCTAATAATCCACTTGAGTAATAGATGAAAATCTGGCGGTGTTCTGAGATTAGTCCCCAAGTTTAAGCGAGGCAGCCTAGTTGGTGTTGAAGGAGCACTACATAAGTCTACAGAAACGCAAACGAAAAAAAAAGATAGAAGAGAGCACTTCTTTAATGAACTATCCGCTTCCCTATATATAGGCTTCTCTTGAAGTCACTCTGAGTTTTCAATTGTGATTCTTCCACACTCAAGAAAAGAAGAATGTTTTACGTTGTAAGCCACTTGCGCAGAAGTATATAGAATAAAAGAGGTTCCTGTCATATTTTCTTCGAGAAGCTTTGCCTAAATCTCTGAAGGAGGAATGGGAGGATGTTGCAGGCTGATCTAGTTTTGAGAAATATGCAGACACTTGCTCCACCCAGTTTCTTCCTTTGTGATAAATTTGAAAGCATGACCATTATTCAAAAGCGAAGCACGGGTGCTAAGAAGCACTAAGAAGGCACTCGCAGCACAATGCGGCAAAGAACATGCTGGTTGGCTATCAGATATACCGCCTGCGGTACTGCGTAGGGCCCCATAATAACCGCAACAAGCTGCAATGTCAGTGTCACTCATGTGTGTCGATATGCGAGGTCAGTAGCGTGAAAAATTTTCAGCACTAATCACGGTAATTCCTTCGTGAATTTGCAGTGCACACGCGAGAATACCATATCAATAACTGCTGTGTGGCCATCCTAAACGTGACCCTTATAAAAATATTCCTGATGGCGCCATCTGAGTGCAATACGTCTTCAAAAAATTAACGAATCGGGTTGAAGTTCTTGCAGTAATTTTATACTTTATGCAATAAAATATTTGCATACTCAATATACACCAAGGGCACACGTGCTCCACCCCGTTGGTATAGGAGTTATGGTGCTAGAAGTGCTAACCCGAAGGTCGCGGCAGTGGCTGCTGCATTTTTTGATGAAGGCGAAATTGTTTGAGGCCTGTGTGCTATAGATTCAGGTGGATGCACAAAATTTAGGAGATCTGCTCTAGTGCGTCTCTGATAATCAAATCTTATTTTGGGACGTCAAAACCTCTTATACTGTCATTACAAAAGCACACGCAAAGGCGTACATCTTCCGAAATGCTAAATAAATGTTGCAGAATTATCGTTCTATTTCCAAATCTGTACTTGATATTGCATTCAGGGAAATGAATTCCATCTTGCCGTTCCCGACAATGTGTTTAAAGATGATTTGATTTCTTCACTTTCCTAGTCCTGTTCGATAATAATTTGCGAACAGAAATATGAATTTCGTTATTTATCTCACGTCTTCCACATATTCTGAGTAAATGATTCTCAGGTCAAAGGTAAGACTTACCAGAGAATATCTGCAATCGTAACTAGGCAATTAGCAAGGGTTGTCGCTTAGCCGAGGTTTTTTTCCTTCTGTAGCCGAATTCCCAACGTAGCATCTGACATGTGTGGAGTCTATATATAGCGCTAGTTTTGTAGAGCCTGGGCGTTTGCAGGGGCAGCTGTGGTGCGAGTAGAACGGCCGTTCACCCCGTCTCGGGGCCCTGATTTTATTAGTAAAGTTAGACATCCTTCTTTCCCCACCATCCTTGTACCAAGCGAACGCTGTGTGCTAGCACTGCAGTGCGGTAATGGGAGAGGAGGAAGGCAGTAGCGTCGCAGGCCGTAGCAGACAGCACCAGATGTGGTGCACATATTGGTTTGCACGAGTGTATATGTGTTACACAACCAACATATGTAGTACATCCCGCACAGTATCCGTGTTAAGTATATAGTTTATTGCAACGGTTTTAAACAAAGGTCCTTCAAGCCATATTTGGGGGTGCACTAGATGCACCAAATTTATATCTGTATATACACCATCATAGGAACAGCTTGGATAAAATATACTTTAATTGTGTCGTTAATTATTATTAAGAAAATATGCATTATCAGAAGTCAAACACCGTGCCTGAATACTGTATGGTAGGTCATCGACTGCATTATAGTTCTTCTCTTTGGGACTAAGAAGCGGTTCAGTATAACCTGCCCTTTTGTGCTACAAGGAGAAAGACACTGTTCCATAAAGAAAACACTAATGTGCCATTTCGACGTTATATAGAACAGTGTTACTAAAACAAGTAACAAGGAGCTGTATGACATAGATGATTAGCTGCCGAAAAGACCCCGCTGGAACCTTGCGTGGACGTGCTATGCAGTGAATGTGCTATGACGTGCTAGGCAGTGTGCTATGCAGTGAATGAGGCAAACAGGCTGCCTACTACCTTGTGATTGTTCACTTCAAAACATTTTTATCCCCTGAAACAAAAACCACTGTTCTAAAGCTTTCTACTCATTTTACTGACAAACCAGACTATGCAACATTATAAAGTACACATTTTTTATTTGAACCATTACATTGCGAAAATTTCGCCACAATCCGTGTCATAATACTGTTTTTTCAACTTTGCAGCAATATTTTCGCGATATTCTTTATTGATTTGCTCCCAAATACGTTAATAATTTACAATAGAAAACTATAACGCAAACAAATATATAACTCGCGAAAGAATTTATTTTCATAAAAAGGCTAAACATGCAGCATATTGCAATTTTTCGCCAAAATGAAAAAGAATGATAATAAAACAAAACTGAATAAAATGTCATCGCCATGAAAGAGTAGCGCCTTGAAATTAGTGACGAAAACTTTCAGTGTAAATTACTCAAGCTATAATTATTATTTTAATGGGACGCGTATACGCGCGGGAGAAACAGACATGGCTGTGCGGCGTGGATGCGGAACATCAACTCCTTTTATTCAGGTTCTCTGGAGGTTCCGGAGAGCAGCGGAAAGGGGGCGCTGCATGGCAGTTTGGCTTGGCTTGGCTGCTGTTACAGTGATACCCCCCCCCCTTGTAAGTTTCCGAAAGCGATGTTGAAGAATGAGGTGAGTGGGTGCTATTGATAGCCGCCCTCTGTGTGTCAGCCGGGAGAGAACCTCGTGGACTTGCGCTGGCATTGGCGCTGGGTGTCTTGGTGATGATTCTTTTAGCAGGAGGCAACACTGCGTCGTCACAATCCATGTGTGCTGTCTTGACGCGGTCCAACGACACAACCTCCCCATGGCCACTTCTCATGATTGTGAATTGTTTGTTGCCACGGTGAAGGACTTGAACTGGCCGATCATAGGGTGGCTGAAGAGGTCGCCGGAAAGCGTGAAACATATGGTGCAATGCGGCATCCGATGAGACGTGCGACGCTGCACGCTGCGTACGACTATTCACGACACATGGGGCGAACAGCCGTCAGCACTCAGGCTCCGCCCACATACGGTCCCACGCTCGGAAGACACCGTATCCTCTTTATTTAGCACAAAATAAAGACGCTCACGCAGCCATTCCTTGTCGTCTGATAACATCGCCAAGAAAGCTACGCCTTCGCAAGCTACAAACATCGACACAGCTAGCCCACATGTATTATAGACTCCGATCGTATACGCCTAGCACGGCCGCCGTTGTCGGTAGCGCCACTGTCTTCCCAACGTGAGCTCATTATCGGGTGCTTCTTTTCATCATGAGCATACCTCGCGCAGTATGCTCATGACGTTGCCTAGGCGAAATGCATAGTCGCTAAAAGCTATGGAGGCCTAGGGAGCCATCATCTACACGAGTCTCCGTGTTTTAGGGTGGTGACAACTACGATCATGGTTGCTTACAACTGGCTAAAACGGCTGCCATACTTGACCGGCCGCCATGCTGGTTCTCAGCAGTCGCTCATTTATTTGAGGGAGCGGGTTTCACCGAGAAAGGGTGATTTTTCTATATAGCAAGTTCTGAAAACTTGAGCCTTGTTTTCTCAAATTGGATGCCGTTTTGTAAAACATAAAAAACCTGTTCATGGCTCCAGTTTGCATAAAATAACGTTAAAGCAGTTCGTTTCTCCCTCCCACCTGGTACACCCACCGCATCGGCGGAGTGTGGATATTTCGGGAGCCTATATTTGCGAGGGGAAGAACCTCGATGTCACTGTGAACAGACTTTAATTTCTGCGTGGAATTGCCGAAGTAAATTCACCTTATCATTGCAGACACCTCAAAGGCCTTCTAGTGCAAGGCTCGAGACTGTGCTGTATCACAGGACGGTACCCATAACGTAAGGGAAGGCAGATCATTCAACCGGGTAGCTCACGATGTTCTTTGTAAAACACATAACTCTGCTAGCCTGTTCCTTACACCCTAAATATTGTTTTTGTCCGTTATATAATTTCCTGTAGAAAGTTTAGTTTCTGCTATCAAATCTGTACAATAGACTGCTTAAAAATCTTACAAGCTGTAAGCATTGCCAGAAAATAGTAGGCCACTCAATCATGTTACACCAACCAACCGCCTCCCCCAACGAGGCTGTATATTAGGCTAGAAGAAAAGTACAGAGGAGCAACGAGGGACAAACCAATGTTTTCCAGGTTAGATTTTATTGCAGACAGCATCCAAACAGCATCTGGCCTTAATTTCTTCAAACCGTCCTGGCTCCTTTGCTAGAAACTTGTGTCCTCGCAGTGTGTGCTGCAATAAAGCGATCAAGGGAAAAGTCATACATGGCACTTACCACATACACAAAGTTTATACACATTTTCTCTGTGAGCACTAAATAAAATATGAGTTCACGATATCAAATCATGTTTGTTTCTTGTTAAGAAACAAAAGGACGACAAAAATACCGACGCAGCACCCATCTCGCATAGGGCATATTTGAGTTATGGACCAACAAGAGACTTGCTTAGTGCACATACACTGCACCATTCAGGACCGACAGACAGCTAGAAGGACGAACGGACTCGAATAGTAAATGTGTCACATTCTATATTATGACAGCGAAATCCTTTTGCCACTGTTGAGCTAGTTTTGGTGTGACTCCGTGTGTCATTGAAGAACAAATGGGTGTAGCAAGCCGCACAAAATGTAGTTGTGTTGCAACTGTGCAAAACTACAAGAGTCGACAGGGAACGCGTTCATCGGTTCGTCTGTCTACATCTCCAAATGGCCTTTATCAGCGACCGGCGTGAAAGTGCAGGAACCCGAACATTTGCCAGCAAAGGAAGGCGCGAACGCGAGTATCTGTTGGTGGTTTATGCGTCGTTTCTCGCGACGACTGCGGCGACGGCTTTGGAAGCCAGTGAAACGCAGACAGTTAATGCATGCAGGACCACATGGTCGACTAGTTACATCATTCGATTGGTGAACTGCGCTTTGACTACGAGCAAAAACAAGCATGAATAAGTCAATCATTGCCCAAAATATGCGGTTATATACTCAATTTGACGTATGCGTTTGGGAGGTAGTGGCCTGATACTGCACCAGGGTGGCCAATCCTACTCTGGTGAAGAAGTGCGTTACCGGTGGTGGTCACCGGTGAGGCCACACCCCCGGCCTCCTAATGCAGTTCCATCGATACGCGGATTTTTTTATCTGGTTGAGAACTGCGTGGCGCCGGGATTCGAGCCACGGACCTTTTGCAAGTGAGGCGGATGCTTCAACCACTACGCCATCGCCGCAGCTCTGGACAGGCCACCATTGGAACCTGAACATGGCAACGTTTAACGCTAGAACCTTATCTAGTGAGGCAAATCTAGCTGTACTGTTCGATGAGCTAGAGGGTGTTAAGTAGAATATAATAGGGCTCAGTGAGGTTAGGAGGACAGATGAGGCCTATACGGTGCTACAGAATGGGCACGTCCTTTGCTATCGGTGCTTGGCTGACAGAAGAGAATTTGGAGTGGAGTTCTTCATTCACAGAAACATAGCTGGCAACATAGAGGAATACTATGGCATTAATGAAAGGGTGGTAGATATCATAATTAAACTCAATAAAAGATACAAGATGAAGGTGGTATGGCCTTACGTGCCTACATCCAGCCATGATGACGCTTCAATTGAAAGCTTCTATGAAGACGTGGAAACGGCAATGAGTAATGTGAAAACACAGTATACTATACTGATGGGAGACATTAATGCAAAGGTTGGGAAGAAGCAGGCTGGAGACCAGGCAGTAGGAGATTATGGCATCGGTACTAGAAACGCCAGAGGAGAGCTACTAGTAGAATTCACAGAACGCAATAATTTACGGCTCTGAATACCTTCCTAAAAAACAAGGAAACCGCCAGTCGACATGGAGGAGCCCTAATGGAGAAAATAATAACAAAATAGACTGTATAATAAGTGCACAACCAGGCATCGTGCCGGATGTGGAAGTGGTTGGCAAGGTACGATGCATTGACCATAGAATAGTACAGTCCCGTATCCGCCTAGATTTGACGAAGGAACGATATAAACTGATACGCAAGAAGAAAATCAATGAAATAGCACTGTGAGGGAGAGTACAGGAATTCAGAGCTTCGCTTCAGAACAGGTACTTGGCTCTTATTGAGAAAACCAATGTTAGCGTAGATACAATGAATGATAATCTGACGAGTATCATTATGGAGTGTGCAGTAGAAGTTGGAGGCACGGTAGTTAGACAGGACACTGGCAAGCTTTCCCAGGAAACAAAGAATCTCAATAAGAAGCGTCAAAGCAGAGAATTTGCAAGCACAAGAGACAGAAAAGAAGTGGTAGAGCTTTATAAGTTCATTATAAAGCGTAAGGTATCCGAAGTAAGAAGGTATAACATGGACAGAATTAAACATGCTGTGAAAAACAGGAAGCGTCCACGCAGGGAAGAGGAAACTTGGGATAGGAAAAAATTGGATGTATGCATCAAGGGATGAAGAAGGCAAAATGACTTCTAATATAGATAGGATAGTTAAAATAGCGGAGGTGTTTTACAGAGATCTGTACCATAGCTTGGACAACTACGACCTTAATACTATAAGAACTAGCAGGAACCCAGATGACACCTCACCAGTAATAATAGAAAAAGCCAGAAAAGCCTTGGAGAGCATGCAAAGAGGCAAATCTGCTGGTGAGGATCAGGTAACACCAGATCTGCTGAAAGATGAAGGACAGATTGTGCTAGAAAAACTAGCCACCCTGTTTACGAGGTGTCTCCCGACAGGAAGAGTACGAGAGTCTTGGAAGAATGCGAACATGATCTTAATACATAAAGGAGGAGATGACAAGGACTTGAAGACTTGCAGGCTAATCAGCTAGTTCTCCTTAATGTACAAGCTATTTACAAAGGTAATTGCTAACAGAGTTAAGAAAACAGTAGAATTCAATCAACCAAAGGAAGAATCTTGATTTCGGACAGGCTACTCAACAATGACCACATTTATACTATCAATCAGGTAATAGAGAAACGCTCAGAATACAGCTAACAACTATACATAGCCTTCGTTGACGACGAGAAGGCGTCCGATTCAGTAAAAATATAAGCTGTCGTGCAGACACTGCGGAATCAGGGCGTCGAGGAACAATATATAAACATCCTGGAAGAAATCTACAGTGGATCAACTGCTGCTATAGTGCTTCATAAAGAAAGCAACAGAATACCAATCAAAAAAAGTGTAAGGCAAAGAGATACAATCTCCCCAAGGCTGTTTACGCGTGCTTACAGAAGATTTTCAGCGGCCTAGAATGCGAACAGTTAGGGATAAGAATTAATAGAGAGTACCTTAGCAACCTACGCTTCGCCAATGACAATGCATTGCTGAGTGACTCAGGGGACGAATCGCAACTCATGATTAAGGAGTTGGACAAGGAGAGCAAAAAGGTGGGTCCTAAAATTAAGCTGCAGAAGACGAAAGTAATGTACAACAACCTCGGAAGAGAGCAGCGCTTCGAGATAGGTAATAGTGCACTTGAAGTTATAAAATCCATGTCTACTTAGGGCAGGTAATAACCACGGAGCCTAACTACGAGATTGAAGTAACTAGAAGAATAAAAATGGAATGGAGCACTTTGGCTAGCACTCTCTAAATAATGACAGGTAGGTTGCCACTATCCGTCAAGAGGAAGGTATACAACAGCTGTTTCTTGCCGGTACATAGCTACAGAACAGAAACCTGGAGATTTACAAAGAGGGTTGAGCTTAAATTGAGGACGACGCAGCGAGAAACGGAAAGACAAATTGTAGGTGTAACCTTAAGAGACAAGAAGAGAGCAGAGTGGATTAGGGAACAAACAGGGGTTAAGGATATCATAGTTGAAATCAAAAAAAGGAAATGGACATGGGCCGGGCCTGCAGTGCGTAGACAGGTTAACCGATGGTCATCAAGGGTAACTTACTGGATACCCAGAGAAGGCAAGCGGGTTAGGGGGAGACAGAAGATTAGGTGGGCAGATGAGATTAAGAAGTTTGTGGGTATAAATTGGCAGCAGCAATCACAGGACCGAGTTAATGGCGGAACGTGGGAGAGAGGCTTTTGTCCTGCAGTGGACGTAGTCAAACTGACGATGATGATGGTGATGACTCAATTTACTCGCAACACAACGGGTACTTACCTCGCAAACACGGGGAGAAGTTGTCGGCTCCAATCAATCTTGCTTCGCTTGTATAATCCACTGTTTCCGTTGGCTAGAGCAAGTCGAGAAGCAGGACAGTCTCCAGATGGTTTCGCATTGCGGCACGCAACACCCTGGCATTTACGCTTCAATGTTCCTGTAGGTATGCTTAGCGTGAGGACGGTGTCGTAGCGGAGCTAGGTGTAAGGTGTAGTCAAACGCAGCTCATCGCACAGCTTGCACAACCGCGCCAACACGCAGCTAGTGCAGTGCAGCCGGCGGAGCAGGAACACCGGGCCACGAGAAGCAACATGGTGCTTGTTGCCATGGAAACCCGGACCAACATTGTTTCAGCGGGCGGCGGCATGGGGGGGGGTCAAAGGCTGGCACCACACTAAAACACGGAGACGCGTACACATGAACTCCCCATGGAGGCCTCCTCTGAGCCGCACGCAAAGAGCTCTCTCGGCAGCCTGAGTGTCTTGCTCTAGACCAGCTCAGCAACGCTGCAGCCAATGTCCTTTTTCAAGGTGGACTTCATACAGAAAGAACGAATGTGAGGGCTTTCCACCAAGTTGTGTTCCTCGGTTGGTGTTAGGACAGCCTTCAGCTGGTGGTGTAAGCGTTCCACCATTCCACTGGTAAGCTACACATTCATGTTCCCAGCGTTGGACGTCCCGATGTACGACCGGCCAGACAATGCTTGCAATCAGCAGTCTTTGGGTGGCTCTAATCCCTGAATGAGACAGTCTGTGCAAGGACTCGAACACCTGGTAACGGAGGCTCGCGGACACTAATGGGGGAGTTCTACTGATGCTTGTGTCGCAGCAAACCCTGTCCTCGGATCTAGGAACTCAGATTCACTCAAGCGTAAGGGCAGTGGTCGTGGTAAACACGTGTTTCTGTTGATCACCCTCACATTGAGCGGTTGCCTAAGCGGAAAAATAAACCTGTAGTTTGGGCATAACGGCACTCAAAGGATTCTGTGACGGGCGTCCGCTACCTTGTTGTCAGAAGGGACTTCATGTTGTCACCGTCTTTGACGTGGCGAATATCAGTCGTGAACTTGACATATAAGACATTTGGCGCCACTGACGTGCTGTGTGTGTTCCACTGTCGGAGCTTAGCGAACCCAGTGCATAAGTAAACGGCCTGTGAAGATGAAAAACTCTATACCTTCCTGAAAATGGCTAAAATGTCGTATGACAGCGTACACGGCCAGCAGTTCTGTCCAACGGGGGCTGTAGCGGCGCTAGCTGGCGTTAGCTTCCTCGAAAAGAAGAAAATCGGGCGCCAGATTACCCGATTGAGCTGCTGTAATACATACCTAATGGCTGTATTGCAGGCGTCCACCATTATGATCTGTGGGACCCCAAACCTGGAGTATTGAAGTAGTGCGGCGTTCGCCAAGGTGTTCTTGACCTAAGAGAAAGCTTCCATTGCTTCTTGAGACTAGAAGAGGGTGCCTAAGCCATTCCACGAAGTGACCAGCAGCACGTGAAGAGGTTGAATGATCTGGGCACATGCAGACTGAAACGGGCGTTTGCCAAGGTGTCCTTGACCTTAGAGAAAGCTTCCATTGCGTCTTGAGACTAGGAGAGGGTGCCTAAGCCGTTCCACGAAGTGACCAGCAGCTCGTGAAGAGGTTGAATGATCTGGGCACATGCAGACTGAAACGGCGGTAGAAGTTTGCCAAACCTAGGAATTCCCGAATCTGGAATTCGGCGGTCGGCTGTGAAAATCCTTGCATGGCTTCAGCCTTGTTGAGTTGAGGAAAAACTCCTGAGATGGAGATGACGTGTCCAAGAAACAACCGCTGTCACACAAAAATCTCGCATTTGAACATGTTGACGATCACGCCATGCTCCGCTAAGCGCTGGAAAACGATATGCAGATGAATCACGTGTTATTACAAAGTGATGCTGGTGACTACTGAGTCGTCAAGATAATCACTGCAGAATTTGAGGCCGCGTCGAGCACCGTCCATGAACCGCTGGAATGTCTGACCCACGCCGGCCGTATGCAACAGCTGCCTCATGTGGCGCAATATTTGGCTGGACGTCTGGTTCCCGAGCTCGGTGTCGTGCAGTAGCTGATGCAGTCGCTGTGGCTGATGAGTAGCTGTTTGAGCGTTTTGTATGCGTTCTTCGCAGGTAGAGCGAGCAGGAGTTCACCTATTTCACTTGCAATTGCCTGTGGGAGGCTAGCGACCACGTGGTGATACTTTGCCACCTCGGCGGTAATACGACGAGCGGTGAATTGAATCAGCACCTGCAAGAACTAAAGCTGCGGGTCTACTGTACAGTACGCGGGAGCCTGATGTCGATGGCGCAGATTGCCGGTGCGTCAGAGAAGTCTTTGTGGCGTCGATGGCCTGAAAAAGGCGATAAGCCTCATCCGGGTTACCACTGTTAAGACGCGTGTACGCGCACCAGGCGCAGACATGACCGCGTGGCGTGGATCCCAAACATAGACTCCTTTTAATCGGTTTCCCTGGAGGCCCTGGAGAGCAGCGAAGGGTGGTGCTGTTTGGCACTTTGGCTTGGCTGCCACCACATTTAAATTGTTTATCGTGATACAGGTTCCCTTTGGTTGGTTGGTTGGATGGATGGATATAGCTGTACCCTTTAGATTGGGCGGTGGCGAGCGCCATCAAGCCAGAATACCTAATGAACCAAAAACTAGATTTATTTTTTTCTTTAAATAGTGAGGTTGAGGATTCGTACTTGGCAGTGAAGGGTTTAATTTTCACTCGTTCCTTGACTTTAGCCACCAATCAGATAACCTCCTTCTAGTTATTTATACCCGCTTAAAGTCTATTTTGCCCTCCCTGTCTCTAAATCCCAGTGCTTTGAAAAACTCTGCGCCATCATCTCGAAGCTTAGGGTGAAGCCCTTTACAGAGAATTATCAAGTGTTCGGCAGTTTCTTCTTCCTGTACACACGCACTGCATACCGTGTCTGCCCCTTCGTATTTAGCCCTATATATCTTGGTTCGCAATACTCCCGTCCTGGCCTCAAACAGTAGAGAACTACCCCGAGTATTATCATAGATCCTTTCCTTGACAATTTCCTGCTTAAAAGTTTGATACATTCTAGTGTTGGCTTCTTAATCATTCCAATTCTCTACGTATCGGTCTCAGCTTCCTTCACCTTCTTCTTGGTTTGGCCTCCTGCTGTTTTCCAAGTATTTACCAGTCAATTTTCTGGTTCGTTTCCTCGATTTAGTATCGGCATTCTGCATGTAAAAGTAGCTGAATACCTTCCTAGCCCAACGCTCCTTCCCCGATTCTCTCAATCGCTCCTCAAATTTTTTCTTGCAGCTAGCTTCCCTGCCCTAAAATGATGTCCATCCCATATCACCTTGTACTCCCTGATTTGGTGTATTCCCGTTAGCTCCTAAGGCAAGCCTACCTATTCCACGTTGCTTAATTTCTAATCTTGCTTGAACTTCTGATCTCATGCACGAGACCGTATTTCCGAACGCCAGACCAGGAACCATGACCCCTTTTCATATTCCTCTCACAACATCATACCTATTGTAATTATGCAGGGCCCTGTTTTTCTTTACCGCTGCATTCCTTTTACCTTTAGTTGTCACGTATATTTTGTGTTCTCCTAGGTACTCGGCCGCGTTATTTATCTATACGCCCAGATATTTGTATTTATCTGTTATCTCTAGCCTGACCTCCTGTATTCTAAGGTGACTACCTTCATTATCATTAAAAAATTATGACTGCTGATTTTTCCTTACTGAATCTCAAATCTAACCTATCTCCCTAATTACCGCAGATTTCCACCAATATGTGCAAATCTTCCTTGTTGTCAGCCGTTAGCACTATATCATCTGCGTACATCAATGCTGGTAGTGCCTGTTCAATGAATTTTCCTTGTTTGATCAAAGAGAGGTTGAACCCCAGTCCACTTCCATATAATTTGTCCTCTAATCCTTGTAGATACATCATGAATAAGGGTGGCAGGAGACACCTCTGCCTAAGCCCCCGTTTTACCTCTGCAGGCTTGGATACCTGTTTTTCCCACTTTATATCTACCTTGTTACCTTTATAGATACCCTCTAAAGATTAGTGACTACATGTTCCAAGCCTAGTGTGTCCAGTATTCTCCACAATTCTTCTTGAACCACGCTATCGTACGCTCCCTTGATATCCAAAAATGCTAGCCACAGGGTCCTGCGTTCCTTTTCTGCTATTTCGATGCACTGCGTCAGTGAGAACAGATTGTCTTCCAACCTCCTGTGTTTCCGAAACCCATTCTGCAGTTACCCCAGTACCCCATCATCCTCTATCCATGCCTGCAGTCTTTCCTTTGTAATCTGCATCGCCAGCCTGTAGACCACTGATGTCACTGTTATAGGACGGTAGTTGTTTATGCCAGCTTTGTCCCCCTTTACATTATAGATCATGCTCATCCTGTTAAGTTTCCATTCATCAGGAACTTCATCATCAATCATTTTTTTGCTTACGTCTCTCTCAAAGCCTGCTTAGACTTGGGACCTAATGCCTTTATCAGCATAATTGGAATGCCATCTGAGCCTGTTGATATACTACTAGGAACCCTTTTCTCAGCCCTTCCCCACTGTCGTTGTGAAAATGGAGCCTGTTTTATTATCCTCAGTGTTTACTTTCTCAATTTGTTTAGTGGCTATTTCAATTTTCCTTTCGGAATAAAAGTTTTTCTGTAGTTGCTCATCTTCTTTCCTTCCCACTTTCACTGCTCTCCGTAAACTTTGCATGATACGTTTGTGATCATTAACCAGACTTCTGGAGCCACCTTCATCTTTGTGCATTCCCCTGAGCTTATCATACATCCTATGTGACATCAGTGCGTAATCTATCGTCTACTGCAGCCTTCCTACCTCCCATGTTATTTGCCCTTCACACTCCTAGGTACTGTTGCAAATGATAAAACCAAGTCTTTCACACATATCCATGACCATTTTGCCTGTAGGGTCGGTATACTCATATATATCTTCTATGTGCGCATTCATATCTCCTAGTATAATTATCTCGCACTCTCATCCTAACTCCTGAACGTCATTTGATATACATTCTACCACTGCCTGGTTTTCCTCTCTGGCCTTTGCTCCCGTTCACAAGTACACGAAACCAAGGAGTGTCATTTGCCCTGCCACTTTTCCTTTTAGACAAAAATGTTCCTTACCGTCCTGCTTGACCCTTTGCCAGTCGGTACTTTTATGAATGAATGCCCCAACGCCACCCCCTTTCTGCTGCCTTCTGTTTTATTACAATATTCCCACGCGTAGTCCGCATTGTTAGGAGGTTGTTCCATGTTCCTGAGATGTGTTTCTACAAAAACGTATACCATCGGCCTCTCCTCGCTTAGCTGTTCTTCTATTTTTTCCCACTTCAGCCTGTTCCTACCACCCTGCATGTTAATATACCCTATGTCTGAATTGGCTCGGCGTTCGTGGCAATGTCTATTTCTGCCCTGGACTCTACCTATCTTAGATACTGGTGACACTTTGGAATTGTATCTGTCCATACCACCTGTCAAAGAGTCTGCCAGGTTGTTTTTCTTGTTACTAGCTATCCTGCACCCCGAAGGGCCCGCTTGTCCCCTCAAAAATTTACTGCGCGTCCTGCAAGTCGCCTACCCACCTCATGACATAGCCGCCCATCGAAGGGAATTGTGTCTCGTTGAAAACCACCCCACCTACGCACCTCTCTCTTTATTTCCTTCACCTTAAAGCCTTTCTCTCGGCTCATCCGCCATATCTCTTGGTTTGCGTTGAGAACCGCTCTTTTCAGGTTGCTATCACGCACCGGTACCTTCGGTATTGTGCATATCACTACGTGTACCTAAGGAGAAGTGGCACGCATGTCATCCACGCCTTTCGCCAGTGTGGTTGCTAATCCGGCTGTATCTTCAATAAAGACATCGTTTAAACCACCTGAAATTATCACGAGGTTTTGTCTATCTGCTGTAGTTTTGAATTTTGCGCTCGCTTGCCTCATGACTGCTTCCAGGTTGCGTCCTTGGAACGCCCCTACTGCAACCCTCTTTTCACCTCTTACCCTCTCTTTGATGACTTCTGTGCATCTATTTAAATTCGAGTCCCCGGCGATTATCACATGCTGTGACTTCTCCGCAGGAGCGTCCTGCACCCGGGGGTTACTGCACCTGTGCCGCCGGCAGCTTTGTCCCCTCCTAGCCCCACCCCTACTTCGCTGAAGCTGGGCCTTGCGACAATTGAACCGGCTGAACCTGTTTTGCAAACTTGCTTGCTCTTTCTTCCCCACCGTTCTGGATGCCGGTTCCCTACTGTTCCCTCCGTAGGCCACTCCTCTGTTCACCTTGGCTAGTGCTTCCACGGCGGACTTCAGCCTTTCTCTTATAGCCCTCGTTTTCTCTTGCTCTGTCGCTAACGCAGTCTCGAGCTCGGTGATTCTCATCAGCAGGTCACTCTGGGCAACCATCGATTTCTCCATTTTTTTCCTCAACCTCACATTGCCTACACTTCGCGTCAGCCTCTTCTCCATCCGCTTCTACACTTGGGTCCACTTTCAAAGCCACCCCACATCCTGAACACTTTACAGTCTTTTTATTAATGTATTTCTGACACTAATTGTCCTTATGACTTGTCTCACTCAATAATTACAAAACTCGAGCCCTGCTCTATGAAAAAGAGAAAGTCTAAGCGTTATTACAATCACTTGCGTGTTCAAAGTACGTGCACCTCCCCCACGAAGTGGCAAAAAAAGTTAAACACACACACGTACAAACTAATAAATACCTCGTGACTGACCCCTGAAAAAGCCGTACAATGAAATAACTGCTACAGGGATTTTAACTGCTGCCTTTTAATTATAAAGACAAGCTCAAAACATACAAAACCACTTATCTGCGCAGTCAATTGGGAGCACTCAAAAACACGTCAATCCACCGTGATAGTCCGAACCAAACCACCGAATATTTGAGGTGCCCTCTAGGTCAGACTAAAATGTTTGAGAATTTGAATGCATGCATGGATAACTACTAAACACACTCACGTATACCTCCACAAACTTTTTCGACCAGATCAAAGATGATCTAAAGTTTACCGGTTGCACTTGATATGAAAGAATATTATATATATATATGTCGTAGGTTCGATTCCTGCTCACAGTTGGTAATTTTTTCATCCAGTTTTCTTTCTTCTTATTTACATTCCATTGGTTTTAATAACTTCCCCTGTACATTCCTTGGCATTACTGTCTGTTATATCTCATATATATATATATATATATATATATATATATATATATATATATATATATATATATATATATATATATATATATATATATATATTTATTTATATATATATATATATATATATATATGGTGAGCGCAGTCACCGACTCTTATTTAGCAATTGAATGTGTCATCATCATTCGGAGAATTTCCTCATCTGTAGATATCATCATCAGCGTGTGCCAGCTCGAGCTCGTCTCGAATAAAGCTCTTCCTCATAAATGGTGGACGGTGCTTCTCCATCCCCAAGTCCTCCCGCACGTTACCACTGGAGCTCCACTGGGGTCGTTGTATAATGCCACCTGCCATGGCAGCGCAAGACAATCCTGGTTCATCCAACACTACCGGCCTAGTGCAGCCTCCACCGTCGACCCTGGCCATCCACAGCCACCAGCGTGACCCGCCAATATTCTCGGGCCTCAAAGCGGATGACGTTGAAGAATGGCTACACACCTACGACCTCGTCAGCGAGTTGAACAGGTGGGATACTCTACACAAATTACGTACGGTGCATTTCTACCTGCCTGATGTTGCCAAAACCTGGTTTTGGAACCACTTCCAAGATCTTCCCGACTGGGACACATTTGCACGTCAGCTTCATCAGATTTCCGGTTCCCCCAGTGGTTGCGCTGAAGCAGCAACGAAGAAGCTTGGTGAGCGCATTCAACTGGCGGGTGAATCATACACTTCGTACATTGAAGATGTTCTTGCCTTCTGCAAGCGTGTAAACTCATCTATGCCTAAAAGCGACCTAATACGCCATATTATCAAACGCATAAATACCATCGCATTCAACGCCCTTGCATCGCAAAACCCTACCACGACTCAAGATGTCAACACCATTTGCCAGAGACTAGAAGAACTTCGGTCTCTTCGTCTCTGTCATGATGCCTCGGACATTCGTCTTCCTGTGGCCCTCGATATCCGTGCCCTAGTCCGCGACATCGTTCTTGAGAAGCTTCATGGGCTTTGCTCTTCCTGCGCTCTTTCATCTACTTTAGCCTTAGTGCCATCAAACTTGCGGGGCATCATTAGGCAAGAGATTGCATCTGCATCACACTCACCTTGTTCTACTGAATCCACACCTCGTCAGGTACCAACGTACGCAGAAGTTCCGGCGCTTTCATCACTCACCGCTATCCTAGCGGCTACACCAGGTGGCCATGTACCTGTGGTGTCAATGTCACCACCGATGCGTCTACAGCCGTATTAGGCCATGCCGCGTCCTCCACGCCCAATCTATTATTGCGGCTACAGGGGTCACATATCACATAACCTGCGATCTTCGAATAACGTGTTCTATGCTCTACCAACTGAGCTTCAGTCATGCAATAAACCATATGTCGCCCAGCTCCATTTCTGGGACCATGAATTTTACCACCATTGATATTAGGACTTCGCACGAACAGCAAATTTCTGTGTATTTTTGATACCATCAGTTGGTACGCCTGAGAGCTGGCTTTTGAAATAAAAACAAATCTTAAGCCTGCAGTACGAAGCTGCTTATGACACCGAAGATATATTGTAGGTGTTGGCGCTGTAGTAGACGGGCCAACTATTCCCATGCAAGTAAAGAATAAACAACGCTGCTTTAGTCGAGATCGAATGCCGGTATTCTGCATAGAAACCACACTGTCCATTTCACAAAAGAGCCCAGCACGAGCTTCGTATAAGGACAACATAGATTGGGGTTGCAGCGATGGATATCTGATAATTATATCAACGTAAAAGAGACATTACATACATGTCTCCTAAAGCGGTAGTCAAGCGCAGCGCGACCACGTTTACGAGTGCTACGCATGATATTCAATGATGACCCCGCACCATGCACATTGTGTTGACGAAAACGACTTTTCGCTCTAACGTGAGCGCCGGCGTTACGTCAGACCATGAGCTACCCTCTATATGGCAGTGTAGTCGGCACGCCTGCAAAGCACGCGATATAAGACCAACTATTCATCACAAACGAAGACATTGAACCAACTCGTAAACTCTGCCTCAACGCAGAAAGCGTGACATACGCAGCTACTCGCTGCTTGAGTGCCACATAAGTGACTCCCAGAGTGTGTGCGAGGCGCTGATGTCTCTTATTTCTTTTAGCTTCTGTGTATACGCCGACTTTTCTTCTGCTGCCACTTCTGATTAGATATACACGTGTTTCGCCTTCTTAAAAGAAGCTCACAGCATCCCTTATACGTTCGCCTAAGTTGACCGCAAGGTGAAAGACACCTTCGTTGTCTTCCCACTCGATTTAATAATTCTCCCAATGCTTTGTGGGCCTGACGTGCGCAGTTTACTTCCTTTTACGCACTGTATAACTACCTCTTTTCTTTCGTATACGCGTAAGTGCAAAATGTTTTAAATGAATTTAGATAACACTACCTCTCTGTTCGCCTATAGGGTTCCAAAGTTCATGTTGAGTTCAGGAGTCCCTGCTCTATAAATAATACGCACTGCACTCTATTTCGCCTATGTATAATAAATTAAGTGATTGAGACTGATTGAACGTGATTTTGCACTGTTTTCATGATCCCTCTTTGAGCTAGTGACATAAAATGACGTCATCATTTGACAGCACGTTTTGTGATGCTATAGTGACGTCACAAACCTCACCACCGTGTGCCTACATGGCGATATTGAAATTAGGTCATCTTGCGGCGTCATCACGTGATGCTTTTCTTTGGCATCACTGGTAAATATTTAGGTTTGTTTCAAAATCTCTGCCTTTCGATTGATACTGTTACTTCGTCATTGTCAACGAGTGTCATTCTCATAATCTGCCACGATGAAGTAGCTCCACTGATTCTATAGCTCGTGTAGCATACATCGTGTCGCCAGCCACACACAAAATTTCGGTTGCCACAGTTAGGTTCTAGGTCCTAATCAGTGCTGCACGCTCGTCACTTTGGACCTGGAGATGCAAATAAATGTAATAATGACGCCATGGCTAGGTGGCCACCATCACGTTTCACGGCTTGAATATGAGAAATAAAGTAGCAACTAAGATGTTGATATTCTCAAAATTTATTTTATTTTAATTGTGTCTAAATTTATTTTACTCATATATGTCGAACGCGCTTATTGAGTCTTTAAAGGTGCGTCTCAAGAATTTCGTGGATGTTTGAGACAGTGGGCCAGACATGCCTGATACACACAGCTCTGCCATAGGCTTCTAACACGAGTGACATTTTGTCGTCTTCAGGTTTGCTGCTTTGTGCCTGCTAACATGAGGCGTGCCAGACCAGGCACGTCCGGTGCAGGTTAAAGTGCTCATTGTAATTCGGCTGCAGCACCTGTTGCTAAAGCATTGAAATTCACTTTCGCAAACAGACAAATAACTTGAATACGGCTGCTCAGTGGCTGTTGATAATGAATGTGAGACAATGTGCACATTGCAAAAGTATGCATACACATAATCCGTAAGCGTTCGTAACAATACACATGGTTGCGATTAGTAAAAATGTTGAGGCACGAGACGAGGGAGCGGCGGTTGAGGATATGCCATGGTCGCAGCTTTTAGGACAAGCAGGCCAAGAGAGGGACCAAAGCGATTCCGACTGACGCGTCCTGAAGCGGGGCCAAAAGTCGGAGCATTCTGAACTCCTCGTGGCTCGCGTATGCCAAACCCCGCGGCTCCATTGTTGTTTTGTCGCGTCTACCGCGGCGATACCCACCGACTCTGAGAGTTTTGTTAGCAATTTACATCAACCATTCAACGTTTGCGTTGAAACTGCAGTACGTGTTGAACAAAAGTGCGAAGAACGAATCTCAAAAGTTTTATTCTTCGCTGAACAGTCTTATACGCTCGGGGCGTATTCGAATCACCTTTATTTTTGTTCATGAACCCGGCCCACATACTTGACGCACGAAGTTTTGATAATTTAACCACAGAACCAAACTTATACTTCTTAGAGGAGGCTGTTTTGGTCCACTTGTGCGAGAAACCATGTTTCTATTATTGAACATTACGGAGAAGATGCTGTATGTGCATAAAGCCTTGAGAGGTATGTAGGCGCTTGACCTGTCCGGTTTCCTCTTTTCAGATAGTTGGGAGTTTTCGAATAGGGACACCAAAAAAGTTAGCATCCCAAAGCGCTTTGCGTATGGACGTTTTGAGTCAAACAGGAGCGAAGTGTTTCCGAATAATGTCTGCGGCGCTTTGGACACTGCCCCTATAAGGTCCTTAGATGAAACAAGTTTCCAAGGTAGCATCACTCATTGTTCTCTAGCCGTCCTCCTCACTCTCTCGTTTACCCGTCTGTTTCTCTGAAATCCGCTTCTGTAATTGGTGCATCCCTTGCAAGTGATCTTGCAAGTGGCTGGCGGTGTTATTGATATGCAAAAGGTACAAAATTAGAACGCGTGCTCATATGGCTACAGGTAAATACTCGCCGTGACCACGACCTTCTCTATGGCCGTGATCAAAGACGTAATTGTAGCCACGACATAAAATGAGGAGGAGGGGAAGCGCTTCAGTTTGCGCCAAGTTGGCCAAGATTGTTTTGCGGTGCTCGTTCAATGCAATATACGAGTTTTTTATCAATGCTCGGTTGCCGTAAAACAGCAGAAAGCTGTTTCGCTTTCTTAAAATTTTCTTGTGGTATCCCAAATGAAGCATGCCGTGAAGTGTAGCTGTAAAATATTTCGCGCAAACACTTTCGTGCAACTCCGTCGACGTAGGTCAACGCAGACCTGAGAAGCGAGTTTATTTGTCGGTTTTTATTAAAACGCCAGGAGCGCGTCTAATCCTCGTCAAGTGGTTGCCAGTTGTTACAAATACTTGTGCGTATGCACGTATACAGAACATCTCGAGCGTGTAATTAACGCACCTTCAGGAACATTTCCCGCTTGATCAGTTGACCTGAACGTGACGTGGCATAAAGGAGCCGAAATGTGCTGCTTTGGGGCACCTCACCAGTAGAACTCTCACTTTTCAGGAAGATCCGGGCGCCGCACCGGAATCACCTGGCATCAGGATTGTCAAAATGGGCAGAATAAAAAACACATCACAGTGCTGCTTGTCAAACGTTCGTACCAGTCTGGCTATGGTTCTTCCTTGCGTATGCACAAGGCGGCTGTATTCATTCGTCACAACGTCATGCCATGTGGTCAGTGACAAGATCCAGCAAGAAGCGCGTTCACTGTGTCACAGCACGAACAAAACACATTCGGAGAACTGGACTAGTTATACCTGGAAGAACTACGATCTACGACGCGAGATGCCTTGGCTAGTGGTACAAAATATGGAACTGAACAACGTTGCCAGATGAGCAACGAACATCCCGCTTGCTCTTGTGTTTTACCGATTATGTTCATAATGCAACCGTTTATTCTACGACTCATTTCGTTCAATTTTGCTTCATTAGGATCTATTCACCGTAGCAACTGAATGCACACATTCGCTTTTGAATGAAAGTTTTGAACCTTCCAGGGGGCGCTCCAGGAACATAGGCGAGGAAGAAAGGAAAAGGTGTTGCTACCTTGGAGACTTGTTTCATCGAGGGACCTCATGCTCCCACACTCTAGTCTTGGCCAAAAGCCGTCACTTGAGTGGATGACGTGACTTTAGAGGGTGCCGTTACGTTTGTTTGACTCAAAGCTTTTGGGGCCGGCATTTGGGCACTCGCTAAATTCGAGATATAGAGTACCCAACGCGAAATCCGGTTCCGATTTTGCGCATGCGCAGTGCCCTCAATGCTATTTTTTGGCCCCCTATTTGAAAAATCTGTATTGTTGAAATTATGATTACTTTTAAAAGGCCAAGCACCACTGCGTTAAAAATACACGCCGCACGATGCAACAACGCACATGCCGGTGTCCTGCGAGCTCTTCCACGTACGGTAGTGTATCGGGACCCCATATCACCACACTACGCTCCAATATGACTGCCCCTTATCTCCAACCTCATGTGGCGTCTATAAAGTTTAAACGTTTCAAGAGTAGCCGCGTCACGTTCCTCCTGAATTCCCAGTGCCCACGCGGAAACACAATACCACTCACTGTGCTTTGTGGAAAGCCGAAACGTAATTACAATTAGAACATCACTTCCAGCACCAGCTCTCATTTGTGAAAAAAAAGATGGCATATCTACGACGGGAATGATGATGACAAGGCGAATCAATTCGATCGTACAGTGTTACCTTGATCACCCGTGACATTGACCACTCACGCGTGTAAATGAGAGCCGGAGCGGTGCACAGTTATATACAAAGTCAAGCGGTCACAAATATGTTGTGTTTAGTTGTGAATTCTGCTTTGTCTTCGTTATTACTGGTTTGTGTTATTGTATCTATCCGGAAGTTGGCAAAGACGAAGTCTGTGCACGTTCCCCTGGTGGTTGTTGGTTGTTGCTTGTCATAGCATTTCGTATGACAGGAAATGCGTCGTAGAGCGTACTTAGACTTCATTTACAGCACAAGTGAGTCGTTGTCCGTGATCATCATTGTCATCATCGTCCCCCTCATCGGTGCCATCGTAATCACGGCTACGGCATCATTATCAGCATCGTCATCATAACCCTGACTACGTCCACTGCAGGACAAAGGCCTCTCCCATGTTCCGCCAGTTAACCCGGTCCTGTGCTTGCTGCTGCCAATTTATACCACAAACTTCTTAATCTCATCTGCCCACCTAATCTTCTCTCTCCCCCTAACCCGCTTGCCTTCTCTGGGAATCCTGGTAGTTACCCTTATTGACCAGCGGTTATCCTGTCTACGTGCTACACGCCCCACCCATGTCCATTTCCTCTTCTTAATTTCAACTACGATATCCTTAACCCCCGTTTATTCCTTAATCCACTCTGCTCTCCCTTTGTATCTTAAGGTTAAACCTACCATTTTTCATTCCATTGCTTGCTGCGTCGTCGTCAATTTAAGCTGAACCTTCTTTGTAAGTCTCTAGGTTTCTGCTCCGTAGCTAAGTACCGGCAAAATACAGCTGTTATATACCTTCCTCTTAAGGGATAGTGGCAATCTACCTGTCATAATTTGAGAGTGCTTGCCAAATGTGCTTCACCCCATTCTTATTCTTCTAGTTACTTCAATCTCGTGGTTCCGCTTCGCGGTTATTACCTGCCCTAAGTAGACATAGTCTTTTACAACTTGAAGTGCACGATTACCTATCTCGAAGCGCTGCTCTTTGCCGAGGTTCTTGTACATTACTTTCGTTTTCTGCAGATTCGATTTAAGACCTACCTTTCTGATTTCCTTGTCTAACTCCATAATCATGAGTTTCCATTCGACCCCTGAGTTACTCAGCAATGCAATGTCATCGGCGAAGCGCAGGTTACTAATGTAATCTCCATTAACTCTTATCCCTAACTGTTTCAATTCTAGGCTTCTGAAAACCTCCTGTAAGCACGCGGTAAACAGCATTGGGGAGATTGTGTCCCCCTGCCTTACACCCTTCCTAATTGGTATTCTGTTGCTTTCTTTATTAAGCACTATCAGTTGATCCCCTGTAGATT
Source organism: Rhipicephalus annulatus (assembly GCA_013436015.1). Lineage (NCBI taxonomy): Eukaryota > Metazoa > Arthropoda > Arachnida > Ixodida > Ixodidae > Rhipicephalus > Rhipicephalus annulatus. The sequence continues at coordinate 689,355 of WOVY01000739.1, forward strand.
TCCTCCAGGATGTTCATATATACTCCATCGACAGCATGATTCCGCAGTGTCTGCATGACGGTTGACATTTCTACTGAATCAAACGCCTTCTCGTAATCTATGAAGGCTATGTATAGTGGTTGGTTATATTCTGAGAATTCCTCTATTACCTGATTGATAGTATGAATGTGGTCGATTGTGGAGTAGCCTGTTCAAAATCCTGCTTGTTCCGGTGGTTGATTAAATTCTAATGCTTTCTATACTCTGTTAGCAATTACCTTTGTGAATAGCTTGTATACTACAGAGGGCAAGCTGATAGGCCTGTAATTCTTCAAGTCTTTGTCATCTCCGTTCTTATGTATTAAGATGATGTTAGCATTCTTCCAAGACTCTGGTACTCTTTCCGTCAGGAGACACCTCGTAAACAGAACGACATATCCTAACTGATAAGGCTCGACCTTTACAAGCTTCGGCCCTACATATTAAATCAGCTCATGTGTTTAATTAGTGTGTGCTTGATGAACATGAACAGCGAAGCGGGTGGCATACAGTGTGGTTAAATGAAGTGGTTCAACGTAGTGGAAATAAATGAAAAAAAAAACAGACTTGAAGTGTGTACTTGAATAGAAGGAGTGGCGGGAGCAGTAATGGGTCAATTGATAGGTTGTGGAAGAAGGTAATAGTTGAAGTGGCGGGTACAGTACGTAATGGGCGAATCGCAGTGATGATGATGATGCCTACACTATGGCGCTTGCCCACTTAGGGAGATTGGCCAAGAATATAAAATATGATGTTTAAGGCCTTTCGAGTGATACGTAATTCTAACAGAAAGAGCATACATCACACGCAAATACAGAAAAAGTGCAATAATTATTTTTTGCCATTTCGACCAGACAGAATAATATATATCTTGAATTGAAATTGCAGTAATATCGAACACATTCAAAATAGATGTTTGGGATTTAAGAATACTATAATAACAAATATACAAATAGGAATATGGAGGCGCGTTCGTTTTGTTTCATGTAGATAACTGCAAACGGCATCAAAGACATTCCTGAGGCTGAAGCCCAGAACTGAAGCACCGAAGGAGAGCATATTATCAATGGTGAAGGGAAACCCAAGGTTAGCAAATGGGATGACAAGGAGGAGACGTTTTCTTAATAGTCTGTTATGGCGACATGACAAAAAATAATGCTCTATTGATTCCACATCTGTACAAAAGCTGCATAGGGGAGATATTCTCAGACCAACCCTTTGTGAATATAAATTTAAAGGGGGCACGCGACATCGTAATCTTGTTAGCATGACTTCCAGTTGTCTAGCATGAAACCAGTCGGACTTCCATTTATATTTCAAATGTCTAAATTCAGTGCATAGTGTTGTTGAATTTATTGCATCAGCCCCGAGTAAAAATTTTTGATATCTTATCACCGGTATACTAGCCAGCACGGGAAGCACAGAACGTAATCGGCCATTTAATGCTGTTTGAGCTAATGTCCGCCATTTAATTTACCTATAACCTGCAATGTCCAGGTACCCATAATAACTTTAAAAACTTCAGCTGTGGAGGAATTAGCGCAAGGAATGTCCTTGAAGCATCTCATTAAAATTAAGCTGTCAGTGTGTGGTGTAGTATAGTGACATGGTGGTATCTGTGAGGTGTGGTGGCACCGCAGCGTTTTGTACAACGTGCTCGAAGCGAAGGCAGTGGTGCTTCTCGATTGAGTGGCGGAGAAACGATGATGACATCGGCGCTAAACGTCACGCATGAAACTGCGGCCCGCCAAAAGGAAAAAAAAGTTTGCGCGAAAAGTTGCGCGGCCAGGGCGTGAGGGCGAAGAAGAGGAGAACAGTCGAAGACGAGTCGTGGGCGGACGAGATCGAGCAGACTGGAGTGAAAATTCTGGGTGTCGCGCAACTGCGGTGTCGGGTTCCGGACCCAAACGCGTGAAGTCAGGCAAGGCAGGACGCTCCAGCTCTGCCAAAGGTGTACTCGGACATGGCCGGCTTTCCAGAGTTCCGGCCATGACTGTTCAAGGTCACATCTCAGGTGTCCGGGATTCGACTCCGGTCCCGAACCGTCCGTGGAGGGCGGAACCTTCCGGGTGGTAATCACCTCCTCGGAATGAGCCAGCATCGGTAAGCAGCCGCAGTTCTTGCTAGAGCAAGGGCTATCTCGTCTTCCGCCAAGCATCGCCGTGCTAAACTCCAGCTGCTGAAACATCGCCAGCGTCCACCGCCTCAACCCACCAAGCCACCGCCACCATCAACGCCACCATTGTCTGTTAATTTTCACAAACGTTATAGCTGGACAACCTATAGGACATGTTTTAGTTTGTCACCTCAGACTCGGTATGTGTACAGTGCAACTTAATTATTTTTCTCTTAATCATGCTTAAAGTTTCTACTTTTCTTTTCTTACTTTAAACTACTTCGTCATTTCATAGCTCTGAGGCTTTCTCTCGGAGCAACAATTTACTCTACCGTAAGCCTACATCACAAATTGGCGTCCGCTACGACAGGACGAAGCCGTTAGAAGTAGCACTAGGCGCATTAAGAATAGCAAGCACACGAGATCTAGTAGCTTTGGCTGAGCGCATGGGGCTTGAAGGCGAAGAGCTGAGGTCGTGGTTAGATGAGCAATGAGCTGATGAGATAAGATAAACAAGCTGCAGAACGCGATGCAAGAATGGAGCTGATAGAACTGGAAGAAAGAAGGGAGAGAAATTTGCAGTTGCAGCTGAAAGTAGCCGAATCGGAAGGCAATCGTAGCGAGACGAGAACGGCTGACCGTGGATCTGGAGGGAACGCTCTTTGCAACATGAACCCTCACAGTCTAATTCCAGGGTTGAATGAAAACCGGGAAGACTTGGATGCATACCTAAAGAAGTTCGAGAACTTCGCCACCGGACAAGAGTGGCCGAAAGAAAAATCAGCTACAGCCTTAAGCTTATGTTTGAGTGGGGAGGCCTTGAAGATTTTTGGACGGTTGTCTCCCGAAGATTCACTCGACTATGATAAGGCGAGGGTAGCTTTGCTTCAACATCTTCGGTTTACGGCGGAGGGCTACCGGGAGAAGTTCCACCACAGCGAGCCCCAAGATGGCGAGACCGGAAAACAATACGCGGCTAGGCTTTTCAGTTTCTTTGATCGGTGGGTGGAAATGTGAAAGACAAACTAAAAGTACTTGGAACTCTGTAATCTAATAGTGTCGGAGCAATTTTTGAACAACTGCCACTAACGGCTGACACTGTTTCTTCGTGAAAAGAAGCACGGCAAGCTTGAAGACATAGCAGAACCCGCCGATTACTTTATAGAGGCACAACGACAGCCTAACTTGCTCCTGTTTCTTGAAAGAATGGAGAATAGTAGTATCACAGAGAAGAGTGGGGGCCTATCCGTGAAAATGACCATAAAGTGTTCTGTATGTGAAAAAGCTGGTAACAGGACCTCGAATCTCCCAACCAAGCTTAAACAACCCTGTTGTGGATATTGCCATAGGCAAGGGCACGGTACTAAGGTCTTCACAAAAAGAGATGGCTCTATGAAGAAAACAACTTGTTCGCTGTCTCCTGAAGATAACATCACTGAATATACCGATCCACCATCCAACGAACTAAAGAGAAATGTCCCTAGCGCGGTGAGAACTTACCCAAAAGCTGCGACTCGTTAAATGCCGGCTTTGCAGGGCCTAGTGTTTGGCCAGACTGTCTCAGTGCTGCGAGACACAGGAAGCAATACGCTAATAGTCCATCGAGATCTGGTGCCAGATAAAGCTCTAACAGATACTACTGATACGTTGTTTTTTGCCGATGGCAGTAGTATTACCATTCCGGAGGCAAAGGTTGAAATCCAGTGACCCTATTTTTCGGGCATTTCTGTGGTCAAATACATGACAAGCCCGTTGTATGATGTCATCGTTGGCAATGTTCTAGGAACAAGAAATGTCCAAAATTCCGGGAAGTAAGTCGAAATCGGAACGTTAATGTGGAAGAGGAACGAAGGAAGAAGCTTCGCCAGATTCTGTGGTGGTTGGTCTGAAGGGCCAAAAACGGTTGACATCATCTAAGGTCGGCATGAAGACATTGAATTTGACCAGAGAGGATGTGAGCAAAGTTTAAAAAGAAGACAATTTTATATTCATGTAGAAAGAAAGTGAGTCAAGTGTTCCGAAGAACATGTGCAAACTTACTCGTTCAAGGAAGAAAAGGGAACTCTATACCGCTGTGACCGGGGCCCCTGAGACAAAATGATTCAACAAGTGGTGCTACCCCAAAAACTACGTGGTGAAGTGTTGGCTTTGGCTCACGAAATATTGATGTCGGGGCATCAGGGAATGAAAAGGACTATCGACCGAGTTTTAGGCGCATTCTCCTGGCCTGGCATTCAAGAACCTGTGAAAAGATTTATACGCTCTCACGACATATGCCAGGGGACCTATCCTAAAAACAAGGTTTGAAAGGCCCCACTTGGTCACATGCCTTTAATTGACACTCCTTTTGAAAGACTGGCGGTGGACATCATAGGACCTTTAGAGCCCACATCGCATATGAGGAACCACTACATACTGACTCTGGTAGACTTCGCTACTCGATATCAAGACGCGGTAGCTCTGCCATCAATTGATTCCGCTACTGTCGCCGAGGAATTAATCGAAATGTTTTCTCGCATTGGGTTTCCTAACGAGATACTGTGCGATCAGGCGTCATGTTTCACATCTGAGCTGATAATAGATGTAAACAATTTGTTAGCCATTAGGCCTCTTAGACCGATGCCTTACCATCTCATGTGTAATGGTTTGGTGGAGCGATTCAATGGCACGTTGAAGCAACTGCTGCGGAAATCAAGTCAAGAAGAACCCAAGTCATGGGGTTGATTTTTGGCACCTCTTTGCGTACTGTGAAGTACCGCAGAGCAGTATGGGCTTCTCGACATTCGAGTTGCTGTATGACAGACATGTTCAAGAGCCACTAAGCATACTCAGAGAGTTATGGATGGGAGATCACATACGTGAAGAAGTAAAGACCACGTATGCGTACGTCTTAGATCTCAGAAATTGTTTAGAAAAGACCATATCGTTGGCACAAAAGAACTTGTCACTTGCCAAAGCGACCCATAAGAAGTATTATGACCGAAGAAGTAAAACCCGTCAACTGAACATAGGTGATCGAGCCCTCATACTGCTTTCAAGTACAGAAAACAAGCTACTGATGCAGTGTAAGGGACCCTTTCTGGTCAGAGGAAAGAGGAAACCTCGATTACTGGTTGGACATGAGCCAAAATACTAAGCTCTTCCATATCAATATGTTGAAGCGTTATAAAGAGCGTCAACCTGAAAGCGCATCACAGTCGGCAACCTTTATTGTAGTGGATGAGGAAGAGACCGATACGCCAATACCTACCTTCAAGGCTACTAGGAGCTCTGGTATAGAAGCGGTTAAGCTTGGCCGAAGCCCCCAAGAAAGCCAGCGTAACGAACTTCGTGAGATCTTGGCAAGTCCCGAAGACGTCTTTTCTGAAATACCGGGAAATCCTCAAGACGGCGCTCACCCAAGTACCTATCGTCAAGGCCCCGGATGTCAAACGGCCCTTCATACTACGCAGTGATGCTTCCAATAAATGCACAGGCGCTGTCCTTATGCAGGACCGTGACTCGGTGTCACACCCAGTCTCATAAGCTAGCCGACAGTTACTACCTCGAAAACAGAACAACTCGGCTATAGAGAGCGATTGTTTAGCTCTTGCGCGGGCTATAGAAAACTTTCATATCTATTTTTACGGAGTCGCTTTTGTAGTTTAGACCGATCATCAACCCTTGCGATATTTGTCGCGACAAAACATCTCAACGGCAGAGTCTTGAGATGACGTTTGGCCCTGCAGGAATATGAATTCCATGTAGAGCACATCAAGGGGTCTGATATTTTCGAGGCGGATTACATAACCCGAATTCAGTAACTATACACTGATGCAATCACTTCAGCATGGTTAGATTACATCTCAATGCAGTATACCACCGACATAATGCAACTGGACAATTTTGGTTTTCGGCCTGCTGTGTATGTGTGTGTTTTGAGTGGCTTCATCTAAGAACTGAGCAGCAGTTTTTCATGCAGCAAAACTTTCCCGAAAGGGGGCTTATTGTGGTGTAGTATAGTGACATGGTGGTGTCTGTGAAGTGTGGTGGCACCGTGGTGTTTTGTACAACGTGATCGGAGGTGACGGCAGCGGTGCTTCTCGATTGAGCGGCGGAGAGACGATGATGACATCGGTGCGAAACGTCACTCATGAAACTGCGGCCCGCCAAAAAGAAAAGAAAGTTTGCGCGAAAGGTTGTGCGGCCAGGGCGCGAGGGCGAAGAAGAGGAGAACGGTCGAAGACGAGTATTGGGCGGAACGAGATCAAGCAGACTGGAGTGAAGGTCCTGGGTGTCGCGTGACTGCGGCGTTGGGTTCCGGACCCGAACGCGTTAAGTCAGGCAAGGCAGGACGCTCCAGCTCTGCCAATGGTGTACTCGAAGGTACGCGGCCTTCCAGAGCTCTGACCATGACTGTTCAAGGTCACGTCCCAGGTGTCCGGGCTTCGACTACGGTCCCGAATCGTCCGTGGAGGGCGGAACCTTCCGAGTGGGGACCAGCTCCTCGAAATGAGCCAGCATCGGTAAGCAGCCGCAGTTCTTGCTAGAGCAAGGGCTACCTAATCTTCCGCCAAGCATAGTCGTGCCAGACTTCAGCTGCTGAGACATCGCCAGCGTCCGCCGCCTCAACCCACCTAGTCAACGCCACCACCAACGCCACCGGTGACTGTTAATTTTCACAAACGTTATAGCTGGACAACCTATAGGACATGTTTCAGTTTGTCAGCTCAGACTAGGTGTGTGTATAGTGCAACTTTATCTTTTTTCTCTTAATTATGCTTAAAGTTTCTACTTTTCTTTTCTTACTTTAAACAGCTTCTTCATTTATTAGCCCTGAGGCTTTTTTCCGAGCAAGAATATACTCAACCGTATACCTGCATCACACAGTGACGAACATTCGGACAGGGAGTCTGTAATTATTATAGCAGTGGGGGTGTCCAAAGTTAGTTTTCGTAGTGCTAGAACATTTGCCAAAAGTAGAGCTTTGATAGTAGGTGTGAAATCTGGTAGTCTTACTGAAAACGACCAGTAAAGCGAAGAAGGATAAATACCTAATCCGGCCTTTTCGTCTATCAGTGAGTGCAAGGTAATCTTGCAAGCGTCTATTTAGGACCCGGTGTGATTGAAATTTACGCTTATAGGGAAAAATCTCATCATATTTTAAGATAAGATTTTGATTTGGCACGTTTGCTGCTGGTATATCTGGAATATTCACGTTTATTCTGTCTAGTTGCTTCTGAACAAAATTAATTTGTGGTGCATGATAACGTGGCCAATGAGCAAAAAAAAGTCTGCGTCGTTCATGAATACATATTCTGATTGTCTTAGTGGATAGGTATAAAGTTTTTTATAAGCCTGGATTTTCAGGAGACGGAATCGACAAGGCAAGGTTGGTAAGCGCGCCTCCTGATACAAAACACTGTTTCAAAATGACTTAGGGAGCCGTAGGCATAGTCGCAGGGCATCATGATTTAAAACAATCAGACTTAAGTTTATAAGCAGGGCTACCTGCTTATAACACCAATTCAAATAACACCAATCTAAATTCTAGTATGGGACGCATATACATTTTGTAAATCATAACCAGAGTGTCCCTGTGTAAGTCATAGCGTCTGCTAGTCAATCTGCAAATCATGCCTAAGACACGTTGTGCCTTACATGCCATACTTTCTATGTGAGGAGTGCAGTTCAATTTATCATTATAAATAATTCACAAATATTTAAGCGACTCAACTTGCGGAAAAGGCTCTTCTTTAAAACAAATATTGAGATAAGATCTGTTAACGGAAGTATCAACATCATACTTTTGTTTACATATATTGACATTTATATTGTTTCTAGCCCCTCCTCTAGCAAATTCATATACCTCTGCAGTTTTTGATATCAGGAATAAATGGCAATGTCTGCTGCGAATAAGGCAATGTCATCAGCATACACGTATACATGCACATCCTGGCTGTAAGGGATTGAACTCATTAAGATGTTGAATAATATTGAAGACAAAACAGCCTCATGGAGAACTCCGTGAGTTTATTTAAGTATTGAAGCGCAACCATTCCTAAAGCAATAAAATTCTCCTGCCCTTGAAATTCTCTCAGCCTCGCAATAATGTACTTTGCAAAATTCTGGCTTAGAAGTATCTCCAATATCACTGAATATTCCACACTGCCATATGCTTTGGCTATGTCCAAAGTCACTAGAGCAGAATGTTGGCTCCTTTTGCGAGCAAGTTAGGTGCGGCTTTCTGAATCAGCGTGAGCACACCACATCGAACAGTGTCCTCCGAAGCCAATTTGATTAGGGTTTATTAATATATTATATTTCAAACAGCTTGTCATTCTCTTATGAATCACCCTCTCATGAAGCTTTACCATATTAGAAGTAAAGAAAATTGGTCGTATGTTTTCAATAGTATAGCCTAAATCTGGTTTTTTCTGTATCAGAATTATTGTTGCTGATTTCCCATTGTATTGTATCCAGGTGTTCCATGACGAATAATTTACGGTGTTCAGGAGGTAACATGGCGATAATTTAAATAATAATTTTATCATGACAGCTGTACTTCCTTCTGGACCGGGAGCCGATGAGGGTAAATTCCGGACAACCTGAGCTAATTCCTTCTATGTAATTCAAGTAAAATCATTTAGTACCATGGGAGGTGTTAGATCTTACAACTTGCTTGATGGGAATCAACACTCTAGTTCTTTTGTTATGATTTCCAAAGATTTTTTCATATCATCGGGCGACATAATTTCACAGTCTGCATCGGTTGGAGATGGAAGAATCTTACGCGATCTGAGAAACCTAAACAGGGCACTTTTGTTCTTAGGGTTAGAAAGGTAGTCATAATGAATTCTATCAGATTCGTCTTTAGCTAAGGAAACTGTGCGCTTAAAATTTGCAGCATAAAACTTATAGTTGGACCAATCATGTGAACAGTGATTATACAATTTTTTTCCACGTGGCCTGTCGTCATCGGTAATCTCGGGCACATTCAGGATTCCACTACGGACTGTGATTTGTGCTTTTTGTAGACTTTACTACAAATTCAGCTTCTTTATAGGTTATTTTCTGCAACGCACATAGTCTCATAGCTTTCGTGTCTTCTGTCTCTTCAGAATGAATGGTCAAGGCGTATTATAGATCTTGTTTAAATTACTTATAATTTATACATACTCCGTTCTGACTGCATGATGGTGTTGTACGATAAACAGTATCAGATATTACTGGTAAGTGATCGCTCTTGGTTGCACATTCCAAGACAGTCCATGACGAACTAGTGAGGGAAGAACTAACAAAACTTAAATCCAATGCTGAGCGAGACATGCCACTAATAAAAGTAGGTGTTCGGGAATTGAGGCATGATAAATCGTTGTTTACTGTCCACTCCTACAATCGTTTACCGCAACCATTGGTTCAAAAACCACAACAGGTATGTTCGGAATTGAAATGTCCCGCCAGAATTTTATCTCTACAATGAGGTGTCCATGCAACGTCCAAACATCGTGTGTCTAGAACCCCTTTAGGAAGTATGCATTGACTAGTAAGAAAGGCAGGCAACCTGTCAAAGTGATTTCTAATTTCGCTTTCCAGTGACATATGGTTATACGCAATTTTAGCAATTAGACTTATTTCATTATTATTATTATTATAAAGTGACAGATCTAAACTTTTCCTTGAACGGTCCAGACAGAAAGATTTGTATCTATTTATTTGAAATGTCTGTTGTGTTGAAAGCCAGGTTTCTTGTAATGCAATTATATCTGGATTGAATTTCGATGCCAAGAATGATAAATCGGTTACTGCTGAATGAATTGATCGGCAATTTCAGTGAAGAATTTTAAGTGACCCTATGGATAGGCTGAAAAATAGTTTCGGTGACTGCGTTATTTGATTATTTATGTTTACATACTACCAGTCCCAACGGGGACTATTGCAGGAGGGCAAACAAAATACACAAGAAATGCATATACAACCAAATACACAATAGATACACCTCCACCTACATGCGAAAATGCGCGACTACAGATATTCTATGATGATACAGGGAGAGTATAAAAGCACAATTTATGTCTGGCAGATATACACGAAAATATTATACTACGTATTCCAGTGATAACACTGACATAATCGAAAAGCAACCAAGAACTATACAAGCGAGAAAAGAAGCATAAAAAAAACTCCATTTCAGCTATGAGTGTCACGAATGCGACTTTTAAGTAAAAACGTATTCAAATCTTCAGTAGTAGTCAGACAAGTGGGCAATCTATTCCATTCTCTAATTGACTGTGGAAAGAAGGAATACTTGAAGCAGTTGGTGCTGAAACGGTATTCTTGTAGTGTTAGTGGATGTTTATGGCGTGAAAGTCTGGTTTCTCAAGTCGACATGAAGCTCGAGTTGCCGTTGTTTAGCTGCGTATGAATAAGTTGAAAGAACATTTTTAGGCGTGCGTGTTTAGCGCGATTACGTAAGGCTAGTAGCCCGGCTCTTGCGATCAGTTCAGAGGGTGAGTCGAGCAAACTATATTTAATATAGGTGAATCTAACTTCTTTCCTTTGTACCCCTTATAGCTTTTTAATTAGGTTCTTTTGTGCCGGGAACCAGACTAAGTTAACGTATTCTAATAATGGACGGAATGAGGTTTGATAGGCTAAAAGTTTTGTTTGAGGTGATGCGGAACGTAGTTGTCTTTTTAGGAAGAATAATCTTTTTAAGGCTGAAATTGTGACGTACTTAACATGCGCCTCCCATCTAAGATTATTAGAAATCACTAGCCCTAGGCACTAATGCTGTTTAAGGGAAGTTAGCCGTGCGTCGTCAAAAGTGTAGTCAAAATATGATAGCGTTTATTTACGCAATATTCTTAACAAAGCTGTTTTTTTACGTTTAGGGTCATCTGTCATTTCGTGCACCAATTAGATACTCATAATAGGGCATTGCTAAGCGCAGTATGGTCCGAAGGAGAAAGAGACACAATGGGCCGGCAATTTGGTCTCGGTGGCTTTAGGTGGCGGCTCGTAGTCCCTGGGCACTGGCGGCATCCTCGGTCTGCCGGACGGCCCAGAGTTGGTCAGTTAATTTCTGTATAAACGATACAATCGTCGGCGAAAAGCTTGATGTTCGTTCCAATGGACTGGGGCAAATTGTTATGAATGTAAGGAATAGAACAGGGGCTAGGACACTGCTCTGTGGTACACCTGATGTAATTTTTGATAGCTCCGATGTTTGCTAATTTATTTTACGAACTGCGTTCGCTCGGTCTGATGCACTAATTCATTTTGTGATTGGTTCTTTACCCATAGTCGCCTGCAGTTAAGTTACTTTCTTTTAGAAAGTCGGTTCTAGATGGGCTGTCCATTTGGTATTTTTTGGATATTTAGTGACTAGGTTGAGTACCTTTTTTGCTCAAAGGTGATCTTGATCGCTTTAGTAATCTGGGATCCATCTCCATTTCATCTGATTCCGACATGTCTTCCCCGGTAGCTTCGCTTTCACCCAGAGTGAGTTCAGCAGATGCGCTCTCGACTTGAGCACCCTGTGACGAGGTATCTGAGACTACCGCTTTTGTAGGTCTTTCACTTTCGTTGTTGTGAGCCGCGCCGTGGCGGTCTAGTGGCTAAGGTACTCGGCTGCTGACACGCAGGTCGCGGGTTCAAATCCCGGCGGCGGCGATGGCTGCATTTTCGATGGAGGCGGAAATAATGTAGGCTCGTGTGCTCAGATTTGGGTGCACGTTAAAAAACCCAGGTGGTCGAAATTTCCGGAGCCCGCCACTACGTCGTCTCTGAAAATCATATGGTGGTTTTAGGACGTTAAACACCACATATAAATCATTTCTTTGTTGTGAGTAGGTGGGCTGAGATTTTCAGCTGTTCCCAATAAGTGGGCCATCCGGTTCGTGAATATGTGGGTCAATGTCTCATAAAGGCTTTAAGCTAGGCGTTCTATCGCCTTTTCCATTGCTCTATCAATTGCTTCCGCAATACAAGCAGAGAGTGACCCCTCCATTGCTGGTATATGATGGGCTGTAATGCTAGCATAATCTAAGTTTCGTGATTGAATTTCAGCTACTGCTTCCCTACGAGAGCACCGCCTACGTTCAGCTATTTCAAGAATTTGCAGTTCACGAGCCTTCGCAGGACAGTTTGAAAAGTCTTCAGCATGAGCTCCCTGATATGAGCAACACTTTTCATTGTTACCTAGCCACTTTTTAGAATCGCACTCTTCTCCACAAACTCTGTACCTAACAGCAGGCCTGCAACCTTGTATGGTGTGTCCATCACGCCAGCACTTAACGCATTGAAGATGGCAAGGAGAGAGTGGTTCGATTCGGTAAATGATAGGCCATGCCTTCATTTCTAATGGTCGGACTGCTCCCGCAAATGTCACTATGGTGGACTCGGTTGGTATTTTCTTTCTTGTCAGCCACATGTGCGCACCGATAAACTGAAATAACACCTGCTGGCGAAAACAGTTCTAGAATTTCAGATGGTGTGATGTTGGCGTCAATGCCATGAACTAGACCTCTGGAATATGCTAAATGCGGTGAAATAAACGCGCTCACCGAATTATATGCGAACATGGTGCACTTTAGAAGATGTTGCACGCAGGACTGGTCAGGGGAAAAGCAGAGTGAACCCCCTTTGCCGAACTGGCCGACCTCGGTGATGATCTGGAAGTGGGCCGTCAGCGACCGCGATTCCATTTGTATTGCCCTCGGGTCTTTCATCCGAATGATGCCTTCATTGGTAGGAACTAGCGCCACAGGAACAGACGATATGCCGTTACGTAAGAAAACATCCACTGGCAGCTCTTGTGGAGGAATGGACGAAGACCAGAGGAAAGTTCCTGGTCCCGGCGAAGAAGAGGGCATTCTGTCTGGTCCAAACTGCACAAAAAGAGCTTCTCGACCAACTATTGCACTCTAAGAACTATAAAAACTCTATAAAATAAAGCGCTATTAGTCCTTAGCCAAGCCCACTCGTGAAAGCGAGAGCTCCGCACGTGCCAGGTGTTCTTGTTCCACGCTGCAGAATCGCAGAGACTCAATATTTCTCGGTGTTTTCGTCGTCACTTGTAGACGCTGATGACGGCGGCAACAACGATGAGGCTGGTGAAGTCAGGCCTACACGTGCACGCCGAGCAGGCGAAATGTCAGCTGATATTCGCGTCACTGTTTCGTGTGTCCATGTTATCATAAAGGGCGTGACCATGGGAGATTACCGCTTGGCAGTGCTGAACTTTGGCGGGATTTTCACCCTTTTTGAATGGAGTTCAGTACTGCATAACAATAATCAAAATTGCATATATCAATTCGTCGTTCTGTTGCAATATCAATAAAAACACCTTTTTACACTTACTTCACAGATTTAGTTGATCAATACTTTTTTTGGTACAAGGTTAGATTTACTTGCTAGTACTCGCTCTGGTGCCAATAAAGCAGGCGCGGGGCACCACGTGCTTGTGCTTCTGAATGCCTAAGTTGCCTGAGACCAAATGAAGCTTCTGAGATGTACTCACGCTGCTCCTGAAGTTCTGCGTAAACGTTTAAGCGCGTATATATAGGTATAGGAAAATGAACATTGCCACGTTCCATTTCCCAAGTTTTTGTTATCGTCCCAAAACACCACACCATTCTCAGCGCGAACCACGCCTGCAGTTTTCGAGAAGGTTCCGGACTGTAGTAGATCATTTCGATAAGATCACGCCCACTGTGCGAACGGTACAGATTGTTCTGGAACCTACGCCGCCGCCAGCGATAACGCTAGAACATTCGACGGCAAGAGTATAAATGCCGATGCGCTTCGCCGCTTGTCAGTTGTTCATCGAAGGCCGACGCTCCGTTCGCCGCAATCAGTCCGAGACTGCTATCTGTGCGAGACTGTTGCTGTGATTGGACTTTCCGTTTACCGGGCACAGGTTCGCCCAAATAAACAGTTAAATCCCAACACGAAGTCTCCTGTCTTCGGCCACGTCACGGCCACGTGACATCTGGTGGAGGTGCTGCTTCGTTCATGTACCGGACGCCCCCGTCAAGCCGTGAACCCAGCCCACGTCGCGGAGAAGACACCGACGCCAACCAGGAGCAGCGAACAAGCCGCCGACAGCAAGGGCTATCACTGGAGTACGGGCTTCTAGAAGACAAGGCGCGGAAGACCAAGGCCATGACTGCGACTGCAGCGACAATGACAACCGCCGCATCCCAGCCCACGATGGTCATGCATCAACCCAGGGAACCACCTATTTTCCATGGGTCATCGTTCGAAGACCCGGAGTCCTGGCTAGAAACATACGACCGTGTAGCCGCCCTCAACCACTGGGACAACGAAGAAAAGCTCCGTCGTGTGTACTTCTACCTGGAAGACACCGCAAGGACCTGGCTAGAGAATCGTGAGTCTACGCTCCGAACGTGGGATGTCTTCTGCGGCGCATTTCTGCAAACGTTCGCGAGCGTCGCTCGCAAAGAGAGGGCCGCTGCTCTACTCGAGACCCGGGTTCAGCTACCAAATGAAAAGGTTGGAATTTTCACAGAGGAGATGACCCGCCTATTCCGTCACGCTGACCCAGACATGCCTGAGGAAAAGAAAGTTCGTTTCCTCATGCGAGGGGTCAAACAGGAGCTCTTCGCGGGACTAATGAGGAATCCACGGAACACCGTCCAAGAATTTGTATCCGAGGCAACCACCATCGAAAAAACCCTGGACATGCGCACCAGACAGTATAATCGTCGCCTGACTCCAGAATGCGTTGCTGCTCAAGCCAGTGACTCCGACGACCTGCGTGAAACGATCCGAGCGATCGTGCGGGAAGAGCTGCGCAAACTGTTGCCCTCGGCGCAGCCTCAAGTGGATTCGATCGCGGACATTGTGCGAGAAGAAGTCCGGCAATCGCTTCAAATTCCCCACGCACCGCTGCCCGAGCCGGGAGCTTTGAGCTACGCCACTGCACTGCGCCACAATGCTCCTCCCCGTCCACGCCAAAACGCCGCCCCATCGCACTTCGGTCGACAGACGCCACCGCCGCCACCACCCTCACCGACGTCATACCGTTCGCAGGCGGCCCAGTGCAGTGCACCGTGGAAAACCGACGTTTGGCACACCCCTGACCACCGCCTACTGTACTACCACTGCGGCGAGGCCGGGCACACTTACCGCCGTTGCCAGTACCAACAGATGGGACTGCGTGGCTTCGCCGTCGATGCACCACGTCCACAGCCAGGGGAACAGCCACGTGACATCGCCGACTACCTGACAGGAACTCAATGGACACCCCGAAGTCCTTCCCGTTCGGCGTCGCCCAGCCGCCGCATGTCACCGCACCCCCGGCAGTACTCCGGCCCAACGCCGGGCCGGTCTCCTAGCCTGTATCCGGAAAACTAAGGTCAGCAACCGGTGGAGGTGCGGTTGCTGTGCGACGAACTACCGAAGATCCTCCTCCGACGACGACGCCGCGACGGAGCTTTCCGAACACAATGCCAACCAGGAAAAGCCCTGACGGCGAAAGCTCACTTACCGGAGGTGGCCTGACGACCCAACATGGAAGCAGCGGATCAAGCCGACGCAGCCGTGACCCGACGCCACGCCCTAACTGTAATGCGAGACGGCGAACTAGCGACATCGACGTTCTCATCGACGGCCACAGTGTGACCGCTCTTGTCGATACTGGAGCCGACTATTCTGTCATCAGTGGGTTGTTCGCCGCGAAGTTAAAGAAAGTTAAAAGAGCTTGGAAAGGCCCTGAAATCCGCACAGCCGGAGGTCATCTTGTAACGCCTGCAGGAATCTGCACAGCGAGAGTCACCATTAACGGCCGCATTTATCATACAGACTTCGTAGTCCTACAGCATTGCTCGAGAGATGTCATCCTTGGCATGGACTTCTTATGCCTTCATGGTGCTGTCATCAACCTAAACACAAAGTCGATAACGTTATCCACAGAAGAAGCCCTAACACCGCGCACGCCGTCAGGACACCATGCCTTGAATGTGCTTGAAGAACAAGTCACCATTCCGCCTCGCTCAAGCGTCATTATTTCAGTCGGCGCTCCTAAATCACCTGACTCGGAAGGCGTCATTGAAGGCAGTCAGCATCTGTTGGTCACCCGAAATATTTGCGTCGCAAGAGGAATTGCAGAGCTGCGGGGAGGCAAAGCAACGGTTATGCTCACGAATTTCCGCAATGAGTACAAACATGTGAACAAAGGAACAACGGTCGCATACATCGAAGAAATTGTCGAAGCCACCAGTGCTTTCGCCCTCGCCGATTCTGCGGAACCTGCTCAGAGGAACTAAGCCCCTCCCATAGCTTTCGACGTCAATCCCAGACTACCGAACGATAAGCAAGAACAGCTCAAGGCCCTGCTCCTGCAATACGACGATTGCTTTTCGTCGTCATCGAAAATTCGGCAGACCCCAATCACGAAACATCGCATCATAACCGAAGAAAATGCCAGACCACTCCGCCAGAGTCCGTACAGGGTTTCGACGCGAGAACGTGAGGCCATGAAGAGACAAGTTGATGAAATGCTGCGGGACGACATTATCCAGCCGTCCAAGAGTCCATGGGCATCCCCCGTGGTGTTAGTGAAGGAAAAGGATGGGACCCTACGTTTCTGCGTCGATTATCGCCGCCTGAACAAAACCACAAAAAGGACGTGTATCCTCTCCCATGAATAGACGACGCACTTGATCGGCTCCATAACGCCAAGTACTTTTCGTCAATGGACCTCAAGACTGGCTATTGGCTAATCTAAGTCGACGAAAGAGACCGAGAGAAGACGGCGTTTATAACACCGGACGGCCTCTTCGAGTTTAAGGTGATGCCTTTCGGCCTTTGCTCAGCGCCTGCAACTTTTCAACGCGTTATGGATACAGTACTGGCAGGATTGAAGTGGCAAACTTGCCTTGTGTACTTGGACGACGTCGTCGTGTTTTCTTCGAGTTTCGACGAGAATCTTCGGCGCCTTGAAGCTGTACTTCAAGCCATCAAGACGTCCGGACTCACACTGAAGCCAGAAAAGTGCAGATTTGCGTATGAGGAGCTCTTGTTTCTGAGACACGTTATCAGCAAGTCTGGAGTTCGTCCCGATCCACGGAAAACAGCCGCCATTGCCGACTTCCCGCCGCCCACTGACAAGAAGGCCGTGCGCCGATTTCTGGGCCTGTGCACCTATTACAGACGGTTCGTGAAAAACGTCGCCCGCATCGCCGATCCTCTCACTAACCTTACCAATGCTGACGTGGAGTTCAAGTGGGAAACGCCACAGGAACATGCTTTCCAGGAGCTTAAACATTGCCTGCAGACGCCTCCGTTACTTGCCCATTTCGACGAATTCGCCAAGACAGAAATACATACTGACGCAAGCAGCGTAGGTCTTGGCGCCGTTCTTGTGCAGAGGGCTGACGGACTTGAAAGGGTTATTAGTTACGCCAGCCGATCGCTATCCAAAGCAGAAGCAAATTATTCCACAACAGAAAAGGATTGCCTCGCCATCACCTGGGCTACGTCGAAATTTCGCCCCTACCTCTATGGCATGCCCTTCAAAGTTGTGAGCGACCACCACGCCTTGTGTTGGATAGCCACCTTGAAGGACCCTTCAGGTCGCCTCGCACGATGGAGCCTGAGACTTCAAGAGTATGACATTACTGTCATTTACAAGTCCGGAAAAAACACTCTGACGCCGAATGTCTCTCTCGTGCGCCTGTCGACCAACCGCTACCCGACGACCTAGATGACGAGTACTTCTTGGGAACGATAACTACCGACGTCTTCGCTGAACGACAGCGGGCCAACCCGGAACTTAAGGCCCTAATAGAATACCTCGAAGGCAGGACCACCGAAGTCCCGAAGGTATTCAAGCGCGCACTTGCGTCGTTCTTTCTACGAAACGGTCTTCTACAAAAGAAAAACTTTTCACCGCTTCGAGCTAAGTACCTCCTTGTGGTGCCTTCAGCTCTGCGACCAGAACTCCTGCAGGCCCTGCACGACGATCCGACGGCAGGGCACCTCGGTGTTTCTCGCACGCTCGCGAGGATACAAGGAAGGTACTACAGGCCACGTCTTACCACCGACGTCACTCGTTATGTGAGGACATGCCGGGACTGTCAGTGACGCAAGACACCGCCGACAAAGCCAGCGGGACTTCTGCAGCCAATTAGTCTACCTTGCCGACCTTTCCAGCTGATTGGTAAGGACCTACTGGGGCCGTTCCCGACGTCGGCTTTCGGAAACAAGTGGATCGTGGTAGCTATCGACTACCTCACCCGCTACGCCGAGACAAAAGCTTTGCCAAAAGGCAGTGCATTCGAGGTAGCTAAGTTCTTCGTCGAAAATATCGTCCTACGTCACGGCACCCCGGAGGTCCTTATCACCGACAGAGGAACGGCATTCATTGCCGACTTAACTCAAGCGATCTTGGCATACAGCCAAACAAACCACCACCGGACGACAGCGTACCACCCACAGACCAACGGCCTCACCGAGCGGCTTAACAAGACGATCGACGACATGCTGTCAATGTACGTCGACGTCGAACACAAGACGTGGGACGCCATTCTTTCGTATGTGACCTTCGCATACAACACGGCGGTGCAGGAGACGACGCAGATATCTCCATACAAATTGGTCTACGGAAGGAGCCCGGCAACGACGCTCGATGCCATGTTACCCAATGTCACCTACGAAGAAAACCTCGATGTGAGCGAGTACCTTCAACGCGCCAAAGAAGCCCGACAACTTTCGCGTCTCCGTATCAAGAATCAACAGACGACCGACAGCCACCGTTACAACCTTTGACGACGCTTCGTGGAATACCAGCCCGGTGAACGTGTTTGGGTGTGGACGCCGATACGCCGACGTGGACTAAGTGAAAAGCTTCTGCGACGGTACTTCGGACGGTACAGGGTGGTTCGACGTCTCGGCCCACTTGATTACGAGGTTGTCCCCGACGGCATCACGAACTCTCAACGACGCAGATCGCGACCTGAAGTCGTACATGTCGCGCGCCTCAAGCCGTTTCACGCGCGTTAACAAACTGAAACATTGTTTTTTTGTATTATAGTTGTATCGTAATTTATTCATTGTACTTTCTAGCATTATTATTGTACCTTCATCTTTAGTTAAAGCATCGGGACGATGCCTTTTTTTCAGAGGGGGGCAATGCCACGTTCCATTTCCCAAGTTTTTGTTATCGTCCCAATACACCACACCATTCTCAGCGCGAACCGCGCCTGCAGTTTTCGAGAAGGTTCCGGACTGTAGTAGATCATTTCGATAAGATCACGCCCACTGTGCGAACGGTACAGATTGTTCTGGAACCTACGCCGCCGCCAGCGATAACGCTAGAACATTCGATGGCAAGAGTATAAATGCCGACGCGCTTCGCCGCTTGTCAGTTGTTGATCGAAGGCCGACGCTCCGTTCGCCGCAATCAGTCCAAGACTGCTATCTGTGCGAGACTGTTGCTGTAATTGGACTTTCCGTTTACCGGGCACAGGTTCGCCCAAATAAACAGTTAAATCTTAACACGAAGTCTCCTGTCTTCGGCCACGTCACGACCACGTGACAATATTGTGGTGCCTCGACGCCGTCTCCCGCGTTTTTGAATGCTCTCGCGTGCAGCATTTAGACGTCCTTCTTCCCTAACCTGCTTTTGCTCTGGTGACAGCTGCGTGATAACATTCAGCCTTTGAGATTAAGGAACGCAAATACATCACCGCTTGAGACGAAGCACGTATGGTGAACCGCAACATGTAAGTCACGCAACCTATGAAGCAGTGATTTCTAACTCGGCTTAGGGGGCAGAAGTCTTGATACTGAGTCCCACAAAGCCTTGGAGTGTGTGCAAGGTGGGATTGGAGTGGGATGGAGAGGTAAGCGGAAAGGCAGGGGGCAGAGTGATCAAATAAATGTCACCCGACGTTCCCATTAGTAAGAACTCCTCTCCCCAATCTCACATATGTCTTTTTTCTGTGTTTTTGTAGTATCGTGCGTCAGACGCGACGTACGGAGAACACAGAGCACGGTGCTGAAGTGCCGGACATGAAGTATCAGCAACCGGTAGCCAAGCAGGAACTCTCTTTATATGACACAAGCATCGCTATATATACATATGTACAACGCCCTCGAGTGGGCCAAACAACAGGTTCCCAAACTGGAACCGAAACCCCGATACCACATCATCCCCGCTTGAATAATAGCATGCGGGGTCCTAACATGTAACAAAGGCAACCTAATAATTGAAATGTACCGTGTACAGCGAAAAATAAATTGCACAGCATACCAGTGTAAGGAAATATACAGCACACACAAAGGCAAGACACACGCTGCACACCGCTCCATCATCCCCTATCCCGAGAGAGGATGTCTGCATAGTCATTGACTCACTTAAGTGTACGGCGTCGACGCCTGTAGTGGTGTCATTTCCACAACAGGCGCTGTCACTGCCCACAGCAGTCCGGCGGTACGAAAGAATTAGCCCATGTTCTGTCCTTCCAATGCACTTCCTGCACAGTAGGGGCCAAAAAAAAGCATGCTATGAAGCTCGGGGCATGACTCGGCGTCACCGATGCAGGTGTCGCGCAAAGAACAGGAATGAACAGGACCACCGCAGACGCGACCAGCCGAAGCATTTTCGCAGCACGCAGAACAGGGACCGACTCAGGAATCCCGGCCAGCACGCTCAGTGGATACATCACCGGTGGACCGAGAACAGAAACAGCATCCCGGAGACTGTCACCAGCCGAAAGAAGCACAGCCAGGGCGGAAGCAGCACCAGGCTTAACGGGAGTAGAAGGCACAAGCGAAATATGGATGGCTGAGACGCAAGCAGGCAACGAATGGTTGGCAGCAGTAGACTCGACCAGGACTGCCATCCTCTTTGTAGAAGTACTCCCAGTCGAAGCCTGTAGGGTCAGGGTATGCTCAACTGCAGGACACGGTGTAGGAGCAGGCGCCTCATGAGCATGGTCAGCTGGAACGCCAACAGGTGCCACGCAAGTGAGCCCACTCACCATCTGGACAGGGATCGTCGCTGCACGTGCAGTCGAGGTATTACTGGTCAGCTCCGTAGTAGGGTGAAATGCCCGCGCAAATTGTCCACGACGTTCGCACCACAAAAATATCCGGCTCCTGACAGGGCAAGTGGCGGAGTTGGCCCAATGCCGCGTCGACCGCGGCGGTAACAGGCACCCGCACGAGCCGGCGGTGAAGCTGGAGAGTAGGTGTTCGCAGCAGCGTAGGGCGAGGTGGTGCACGCAGGAGAAGTCCCATTGGTGCCCTCTTGCAGCGAAGCTTGGGGAGGACTGCCACCATTTCGCCTGGCATATAGTGAACTATAATATTCAAGTTCAGTATAGCCTGGCATGTTGAATAATTGGTAAGCTGAGCCGCCATCTTGAATCAGACGTGACGACACGACATCGACTTGTGCTCCCCATAACTGTAGCAACGCGCGGTTGACACGCTCCTTCTCTCTAGCTACATCGAGTGCCTTCTGTAGAGAGAAGTTCTTAGTAGAGTCACCATCCTAAAAAATTCTTCGTAGGTGCGGCGATGGAACGTCAGACACAATCTGGTCGAAAGCGAGGATATCACCCGCCGTGCCAAATTCACAAAGCTTGGCTACTCGGCGTACTTGACTATATCACCCGTCCGACTAGTCTGGTCTCTGACGCCATGCTTTGAAGTTGGCGCGCAGACACGCCGCATCCAGTTGAGGGTCAAAACGTTCATTAAGCATAATGAGAGTGGCTTAGTACACATACAGTGTCGCCTCTTGAGTTGGCATGTCGGCTCCCAACTGCTGCTCATCTTCGGCGGCACGCAGGTAGGTGTTGAGTCTCTCGCCACCTACGGTGTTCAGGAGCAGCGCCTTCTTGTGCTCCGGCGTGGCGGCCCTGGCAGCGGCATCGATGTAGACCTGTAAGACAGCACGCCACAGCCTCCATGAAATAGGCGGTACACCAGGGCACTGACAAAACGGAGGCGGAGGAATAGCCGTGTTCATGATTGCCGAGAGAGCTTCGAGAAAGAAGTTCAGGAGAGCCGCGCACGTCAGTAGGCCTCGTGACCAAAGTGGCACAAAAATGGGAGAAAAGAAGAAATCGAAGCAGGAAATACGGTATTGGTGAGGTAGCATGCACGGGTGCTGTATAGGAATGTGGTCTAGCAACTGTGGCCCGTTTGTAAAGCATAAAAAGAGCGTGCGACATTAAACCAGGGTTCTTATCTCCTTGTCAGCTTCCTGCTCTTTGTCGTCAGAAGAAGCATGGTGTCAGAAGTGGCTCGCTGGCGATAGGTTGTGGGCGCGCAGTTGCGCGGTGTTCTCGTCATCCAGCGTCACCAAAGCTGCCGATACGGAAACACTTTCGCCCCCGACCAACTCGTCCTCTCGGATAACACCGCCGAAAACGGAAAAAAAGGTTCAAGCAGCGCATACAGCTGTACCTCAAGGCGACGGGCAAGGACAGCAAACCGAGTGCGGAAAAAGCTGCTCTATTCCTACACGCGGCTGGCAATGAGGCGATAAAAGTGTACAACACATTTCAGCTGTCTTAAGCAGAACAGAAGGATTACGACGTCATCGTCAGAACGTTTGAGGAGTACTGCACGCCACAGTGTAATGAAATGTATGAAAGGTATGTTTTCCGTTCCCGCCTGCAGTAGCAAGACGAAACTTTCGAGCAGTTCCTCAGAGACGTACAAATAGCAGCGCAGATGTTCAACTTTGGAGACTTGAGGGATTCGATGGTACGTGACCAACTCGTCTGGGGGAAGAAGGATAAGAAGCTCAGGTCCCGCCTCCTAAGAAGAAAATATTTGAGCCTATCAAGGGCTATAGATTTTTGCAAAGCAGCTGAGCTTGCAGTCAACCAAGAACGACTGCAGGACAAAGATGAAAGCACAGCGAAGGCCTGCGTCGTGGAGAAACGTAACCAAATTCAAGCTCGAAAACTGTCAACCCGTTCATGCATCTACTGCAATAGGTTCCACCCGCCTAGGAAATGTCCAACATAGAAAAAGACGTGTGGAAACTACGGCAGGCAGAAGCATTTTGCTGTTTGCCACAGTGTGCAAAAGGTTAATGAAGTGGTGCGTGAAGCACGCGAGGAGCAAGAAGACTCGGAGCAGGACTTCCAAATTCTGGCCGTGCCAATAAGCAGCGTGAAAAGTACGGTGGATCGAGACTGGACAATGAATGGAAAGGTGGTACGAAAATGGTAACCTTCAAGGTTGACACTGGTGCACAGGCGAACTTGCTGCCTCACTCTTTTTTCGTAAGACTAAAACAGCTGCGAAGGTGCGCCCAAGCAAGACAAAGCAAACAAGCTACGAAGGAAACGTGATTGAGCATTTTGGCACAGCATCGTTGCCACTGTGCGTGGATAACAAGGAGCAGAAGATTACGTTTTTTATAGTCAAGATAGGCAAGCAAGCATTGTTGGGGCTGTCATCCTGCGAGTGGTACGGCCTAGTCAAGCACGCCCACGCCATCTCAAGTCAACCAAGTGTGGGAGAGCAATAACAGAGGAATTTCTTCAGTTGTTCACGGGACTCGGCTGTGTCAAGTGCCCTTACCGGATCTCAATGAAAGACGGAGCCAAGCCGGTAGCGTTCCCAGCAAAGCGTGGGCCCCACGCGAGGCAAGGCTCTTTGCGCAAGGAACTGGAATGCATGGAGGCCGAAGGGACCGGCAGATTGGGTGAGTCCACTGGTCATTGTCAAAAAGAAGGGTGGAGGAATTCGAGTCTGCATAGATCCATGGCTTACAAACAAAAACATCAAACACGAGTGGTATTAGCTTCCTAGAAGAGAAGACAACGAGGCAGAGTTAGCGGGAGCCAGATGGTTCTACAAGCTTGATGCAAATCAAGGGTTTTATCAAATACCCCTGGACGACGCATCTTCAAGAATTTGCAGGTTCAGCACCCCGTACGAGTGCTAGAGATTTTTGAGATTGCCATTTGGTCTAAGTTCTGCCTCGAAAGTACTTCAAAGGGAAATCAGCGACGCATTAGACGGAATTCCTGGTGTACGAGTCTACATTGACGATGTGCTAGTGCGGGGAACGACCAAGGCAGAGCACGACAAGCGCTTGAGGACAGCATTGGTAACAAAAAGTTCAGCTGGTTTCACGCTTAACGAAGAGTAATGTATATTTGGCTCTCCAGAAATCAAACTTCCTGGAGACATAATGTCAAGTGATGAAATCAAGCCAGATGAAAAACTCGTGAAATGTGTTGCCAGTATGCCAACCCCCACATCAAAGCAGGAAGTAAGAAGAATGTTAGGCGCGGTGAATTACTTTGGCAAGTACATTCTTTGTTTGTCTGAAAAAACGGTGGCACTGCGCACTCTAATGTGCGAAAATGTGTGTTTTCAAAGGAACGGCATTAACCAGACTGAGTGGGAAGTGATTCGCATGTTGCTAACGTCAGCACCCGTTTTGGCAATGTTCGACCCACACAAAGAAATCAAGATTAGCACCGATACTTCAAGAAATGCACTGGGAGCCGCACTTATGCAACTTAGCTATAAGGGCTGGCGGCCAGTGGCGTAAGCGTCAGGTGCGCTCACGGAAACCGAAAGTAGATATGCGCAGATAGAAAAGCAGGCACTGGGAATCACGTGTGGATGGGAGAAATTGGCAGAGTTCGGAATTGAAACAAAGATTGATTGATATGTGGGGTTTAACGTCCCAAAACCACCATATGATTATGAGAGACGCCGTAGTGGAGGGCTCCGGAAATTTTGACCACCTGGGGTTCTTTAACGTGCACCCAAATCTGAGTACACGGGCCTACAACATTTCCGCCTCCATCGGAAATGCAGCCGCCACAGCCGGGATTTGATCCCGCGACCTGCGGGTCAGCAGCCGAGTACCTTAGCCACTAGACCACCGTGGCGGGGCGAAACAAAGATAACGGTAAAGACTGACCATCAGCCTTTACTAGCAGTCACGAAAAAGGAACTCTGTGAAATGCCTCCTCGTCTGCAGCGATTGATCTTGCGTCTAATGCGTTTCGAATTTACCTTGCAGATTGTCCCAGGAACGAAACTACTGCTGGCCGATGCACCCTCTCGGATACCTGTTCAAGACATCAGAACAAAGGTGAAGACGTCAATGTACACGCTGCCCAATTCCTGGCAAGCCTCGTGAGTGACAAGATGAAAGCGAGGTTGCAGGCAGCAACGCAACACGACGAAGAGCTGAGGCAAGTCAAGACATACCTAGAACAGGGTGAAATGGTTGGTCCATTCGCAGCAGTAAAATCGAAGCTGTCATATGTGGATAGAATAATAAAAAAAGGCTGCAAAGTGGTCATTCCAAGACAATTGCGCAGAGAGATGCTGGAACGCCTGCATGAGGGGCATCTCAGCCTCAACAAAGTGAAAGCAAGAGCACGGCTTCTGATGTATTGGCCGGGCATGCAGAAACAAATTGAAGAGTTACATGCGAAGTGCAGCCCGTGCTGCCAGTTTGCTTATCGCAACCGTCGGAGCTGGTAATCAGCCGCCCTGCCCCAAGTTTGGAAAGGGTCGAAATAGATCTTTGCGAACACTCGGGGGCATCGTACTTGGTCGTGTACAACGCATATTCGAATTATCCGAAAGTTGAGCGCCTAGTGCAGACATCGAGTGAAAGCGTCATCAGAAAACTTGAAATGATGTTTGCAAGGCACGGCGACCCACTGGAGGTACGCACCGATAAGGGTCCGCAATTCACTTCCAGTGCTTTTCGCAATTTTGCAAGAGTGTGTGATTTCTCACTCGTGATTTCCAGTCCCAGGTTTCCACGAGCGAATGGCCTGGCGGAAAAGGGGGTGCATGTGGTCAAACGCCTCCCGAAGAAGATGAAGCACGCCAGGGAGGCGGTTTGGGTGGCTCTCCTAAACTATCGTCTGCCACCTTTAGAGGGTCGCATGAGCTCAGCTGAAATGCTGATGGGGAGGCGGCTCCGCGGACGCCTACCAGACTTCGCT
This sequence comes from Rhipicephalus annulatus, assembly GCA_013436015.1. NCBI lineage: Eukaryota > Metazoa > Arthropoda > Arachnida > Ixodida > Ixodidae > Rhipicephalus > Rhipicephalus annulatus. The sequence continues at coordinate 715,452 of WOVY01000739.1, forward strand.
GTTCAACCTGCAGCAGAGGTGAAGAAGCACATGCAAAAACCCAGAGCTTACACCTCGCTCCCAGTATTGGACAGGGGAGACACCAGATGCATCTTGGACGACACCGGGTGGACCGTCAAAGACACGATTCAGGACTGCGTCTATCCCCGATCTTACGTGCTCAGGACCGAAGAGGGGCGCACCCTAAGACGAAACAGGCAGCTCATCCGCAAAACAGGTGAAAGGTTCATGCTGCATGACACAGAAAAGGAGTACGAGGACAACTGTCGGGAGCGGGATGCAGGAATACCACAGCCAACAGAGGTCTAGCCTCTACCAAGCAGGTCCTTCCAGTCAGGCTCAACAGGAGCAAGCGTGGTGTACCGTCCAGTGATTGGTAAAGATGCAGTGCAACCAAGCGATGTCTATCCCTTCGTATTTGGCCCCGTATGTCTTGGTTCGCAATACTCCCGTTCTTGCCTCAAACAGTAAAGACCTGCCCCGAGTAATATCACAGATCCTTTCCTTGGCAATTTCCAGGTTAATCGTTCAATAGATCTGTAGTGCGGACTTTTTAATCATGCCAATTCTCCACGTTTCGGTCTCCGTTTCCTTCACATTCTTCTTAACCCATGGTTCTTTTTGGTTAAGTTTCCTGCTGTTTTTTATGTATATACCCACTAATTTCCTGGTTCGCTTCCTCGATTTCATATCGACATTTTTCTTGTATATGTAGCTAAAAACCTTGCTAGCCCAACGATGCTCCCCCATTTCTCTCAGTCGCTTCTCAAATTTCATCTTACTAATAGCTACCTACCATTGCATGTTACTAGCAAAATCCGCATGTTTGCCGATGAATGCGTGATTTATCTTTCAGTTATTAACATTACTGACCAGTCTGCTCTACAACAGGACTTGCACAACATTAAGGACTGGTGTCAACGCTGGTTAATAATTTTAATTACTGGTAAATGCAAAACAATGTCGTTTTCTCGCAGTCCTAACCCATTAAAATTCAAATATGAAATTGAAAACCAGCAACTAGATACCGTATGCCATTATAAATACCTAGGTGTGACGATATCGAATAATCTAGACTGGTGTGCGCACGTGAACAACGTTATTGCATCATCTAACAAAACATTTGGGTTTTTACGACGTCAATTACAAAGCGCTCCACAGCATGTCAAGTTACTAGCTTACAAAACACTAATACGGCCCAAACTAGAATACGCATCAGCCATTTGGGATCCTCGCCAGATATTTCTCACAAACGCCCTTGAGGCTTTTCAGAATCGTGCCATTCGTTTAATTCATTCCTCCTTTTTATACGATATCAGCGTATCATCCTTGAAATCGGAATCCAGTTTACAAATACTTTCTAATTGACGCCACATTGCTAGTTTATCATTATTTCATAAATTATACCACAGCGCGCTATATCAAGCTCCGTATATTTTGCCACCATCACGCAAATCTTATCGCAATGGTCACCCCTTAAACGTTGCCCGTCCTCAAGCTCGCACAGTCACCTTTGTATCTTCTATTTTTCCTCGAGCAGTTAAGCACTGGAACGACCTTACACAAGAAATCGCTAACTCAAGCCCTACTGCTTTCATTGAAGCGATCACATCACATTACACTATATAATAAAGTGTTCAACCTATTGTATATACGGTAACCCACCCCTTATGTAATACCCCCTGGTGGTGTCTTTAAGGAATAAAAGTGAAAGTGAAAGCTTCCCTGCCCTCAAATGATGTCCATCCCATGTCACCTTGTACTCCTTGATTTAGTCTGTTCCCGTTAGCTCCTAAAGCAAGCCTACCTTATCCACGTTGCTTAATTTTAATCTTGCTTGAACTTCTGATCTCATGCACAAGACCGCATTGCCGAAAGTCAGACCGGGAACCACGACCCCTTTCCATATTCCTCTCACAACATCATACCTATTGTAATTCCACAGGGCCCTGTTTTTCATGACCGCTGCATTCCCGTTACCTTTAGTCGTCACGTATATTTCGTGTTCCCTTAGGTAATCGGCCCCATTGCTTATCCATACGCCCAGATATTTGTATTTATCTCTTATTTCTAGCGTGACCTCCTGTATCTTAAGCTCACAATCTTCATTGTCATTAAAATCATGACTGCTGATTTTTCCTTACTGAATCTGAAATGTAACATATTTCCCTTATTACCGCAAATGTCCACCCATCTCTGCAAATATTCTTTGTTGTCGGCCATTAGCACTATATCATCTGCGTACAGCAATGCTGGTAGAGCCTGTTCAATGAGTTTTCCTTGTTTGACGAAAGAGAAGTTGATGCCCAGTTCACTTCCATCTAATTTGGCCTATAATCCGTGTAGGTACATCATGAATAATAAGGGTGACAGGGGACACCCCTGCCTAAGCCCCCTTTTACCTCTGAAGGCTTGGATACCTGTTTTCCCCACTTTGTAATTACCTTGGTACCTTTATAGATATCCTTAAAGATTAGTGACTACATCTTTCCCGCCTAGTGTGTCAAGTACTCCTTACAATTCCTCTTGAACTACGCTATTGTACGCGCCCTTGATATCCAAAAATGCTAGCCACAAGGGCCTGTGTTCCTTTTCTGCTATTTCGATGCACTGCGTCAGTGAAAACAGATTGTCTTCCAACTTCCTGTGTTTCCAAAACCCATTCTGCAGTTTCGCCCACTGCCTCTCTCAAAGCCTGCTTAGACTTCGGACCTAATGTCTTTATCAGCATAATTGGAATGCCATCCGGGCCAGTTGATGTACTATTAGGAACCCTTTTCTCAGCCCTTTCCCACGCTTGTTGCGAAAGTGGAGCCATTGCGCGACTTAATTCATCCTTGTCAATTGTGGTGCATAAAGCTCTTCTTTGTTGAAAATTTTCTCTCACGCTTGTTCCTATATACTGAATAGCTTCGTCCCCTTCTAGCCTAGGACCTTGAGCTGTAGTTATAAACCTCTGCTCAAGGCTCGTCTCACGTCTTAAGGAGTTTAGATGGTTCCAAAATTTTGCAGCTGCCTTTATATCTTTTTATGTACTTCTGCCAGCCACTGAGTTCCCTTTCTTCTAATCTTTTCATTTATCAGAAGAGATGGATTCTTTCTACAGCTTAGGAAGATTTTCTATTTTCTTTCAACCTCATCTGTCGGTTCACCCCGCTGCTTAGCATGTCTGTGTTTCCTAGAGGCTTCCTGACGTTTTGCTATGGCCCTCTTGACTTCCTCATCCCACGAGGTTTTGGGTTTGTTTCTGGGGTGACTTGTCACGTGCCTTAGCAAGCTCTAACTCAAACAGTCCAATTAGATTCGTGTATGTCAAGAATGTTTTACTATCCTCAGTGATTACTTTCTTAATTTGTTTAGTGGCCCTTTCAATTTGCCTTTCTGAATAAAAATTTTTCTGTAGTTGCTCATTTTGTCTCCTTCCCACTTTCACTGCTCTTCCAAAACTTAGCTTGATACGTTTGTGATCACTACCCAGACTTCTGGAGCCACCTTCTTCTATGTGCATTCCCCTGAGCTTATCATACATCCTATGTGACATCAGTACGTAATCTATCGTAGACTGCAGCCTTGCTACTTCCCGTGTTATTCGCCCTTCACACTTCTCGGTACAGTTGCAAATGATCAAGTCAAGCCTTTAACACATATCTATGATCATTTTGCCTGTCGGGTCGGTATACCCATCTATAACTTCTATGTGCGCATTCATATCTCTTAGTATAATTATCTCGCACTCTCCTCCTAACTCCTGAATGTCATTTGATATGCACTCTACCATTGCCTGGTTTTCCTCTCCTGGCCTTTGCTCTCGTCCACAAGTACACGAAACCAAGGAGTGTCATTTGCCCTGCCACTTTCCTTTTTAGCCATAAATGTTCCTTGCACTCCTGCTTGGCCCTTTGCCAGTCTGTACTTTTATGGATGAATGCCCCAATGCCACCCCCTTCCAGCTGCCTTCTGTTTTATTACAACATTCCCACGCGTAGTCCGCATTGTTAGGAGGTTGTTCCATGTCCCTGAGATGTGTTTCTACAAAATCGTATACCATCGGGCTCTCCTCCCTTAGCTGTTCTTCTATTTCTTGCCACTTCAGCCTGTTCCTACCACCGTGCATGTTAATATACCCTATGTCTGAATTGGCTCGGCGTTCGTGGCTACGTCTATTTCTGCCCTGGACTCTACCTATCTTAGATACTGGTGCCACTTTGGAATCGTATCTGTCCATGTCACCTGTCAAAGAGTCTGCCTGGTTGTTTTCCTCGGTACTAGCTATCCTGCACCCCGAAGGGCCCGCTTGCCCCCCCCCCCCCCCCAAAAAGCTACTGCGCGTCCTGCAAGTCGCCAACCCACCGCATGACCTTGCCGCCCATTGATGTGAATTCTGTCTTGTTGAAAACTACCCCACCCATGCATATCTCTGTTTATTTCCACCACCTCAAAGCATTTTTCTCGACTCATCTGCCATATCTCTTGGTTTGCGTTGGCAACCGCTCTTTGCTAGTTGCTATCACGCACTGGTACCTCCGTTATCGTGCACATCACTACCTGTACCTGAGAAGAAGTGGCGCGCATGTCATCGACGCCTTTCGCCAGTGTGGTTGAGTGTCCTGCTGTATCTTCATTTAAGACATCGTTTAAACCACATGAAATTATCACGAGGTTTTGTCTATCAGCTGTAGTTTTGAGTTTTGCGCTTGCTTGCCACATGACGGCTTCCAGCTTGCGTCCTGAGAACGCCCCTACGGCAACCCTCCTGTCACCTCTTACGCTCTCTTTGATGGCTTCTGTGCATCGATTTAAATGCGAGTCCCCGGCGATTATCACATGCTATGACTTTTCAGCGGGAGCGTCCTGGGAATTCCCCTACGGCAACCCTCCTGTCACCTCTTACGCTCTCTTTGATGGCATCTGTGCATCGATTTAAATTCGAGTCCCCGGCGATTATCACATGCTCTGACTATTCAGCTAGAGCGTCCTGCACCTGGGGGTTACTTGCACCTGTGACGACGGCTGTTTTATCCCCTCCCAGCCACACCACTACTTCGCTGATGCTGGGCCTTGCGACAATTGAACCGGCTGAACTTGTTTTTTCTAAACTTGCTTGTTCTTTCTTCTCCACCGTTCTGGTTGCCGGTTCCCTACTGTTCTTTCCGTAGACTGCTCCTCTGTTCACCTTGACTAGTGCTTCCTCGGCGGACTCCAGCCTTTCCCCCATAGCCCTTGTCTTCTCTTGCTCTGTCGTCAACGCAGTCTCAAGCTCGGTGATTCTCATCAGCAGGTCACTCTGGGTAACCATCATTTTCTCTATTTTTCCTCGACCTCACTTTGCCTACACTTCGCGTCAGCCTCTTCTTCATCCGCTTCTACACTTGGGTCCATTTTCAAACCAACCCCACATCCTGAATACTTTACAGTCTTTTTAACCATGTCTTTTCGACACCTATTGTCCTTATGACTTGTATCACTCGATCATTACAAAGCTTGAGCCCTGCCCTAAGAAAAAAGTCTAATAAGCTCTAGTATAAAAATTTGCGTGTTTGATGTACGTGCAAATCCCCCATGGGGTGGCAAAATAAAAAAAATAAAAACGCAAAAAAAGTCAAACACACCCACACACAAAAACTAATAAATACCTGGTGACTGACCCCCGAAAAACCGTACAATAAAATAAGTGCTACAGGGATTTTAACTGCTGCCCTATAATTTAAAGACAAGCTCAAAACAAGCAAAACAGCTTATCTGCGCCGCCGATCGAGAGCGCTAAAAAACACGTCCATCCATCGTGACAGTCCGAACCAAACTCCCTTCAGTCCGAACCAAACGTGTATGCGACAGCGAGCACCACCTAGCGGATGCATAGCTAAGCGGCGTCAGCCCTTCCCATAGACGCCGCTTGGCGGTAACCACACTTCTTCTTCTGGCCATTGTAACCATAGTGAAAACGTGACTTCACGCGCAAGTCGTCGAAGATTAATGGCTGCATCGGTCCGCGAAAGTGGTGTGGCTTCTTTTCGTGTTCCTTCAAAAGCTGCCCACACGGCAGTATCGCCATATTCGTTCCCTATGACGCCACAGTGAATTGGCAGCCACTGAAACGTCACATGATGCCCTTTCTTGTGTGAAATGGGGAGAAGGCATCGAATTTCGAAAACAAGCTGTTCGTATTGCCCGCGACGCAGTGCTGCGAGCACAAATTGTAGGGCAGCTGTTGAGTCGCTGAAAATCGATCATTGTTGCGGTGGTTCCCGATTGACCACACAAAGTGCAGCGCGCAATGCAGCTAGTTTTGCTGCTGTAGATGCAGTGGAGTGGTCAGTCCTAAAACTAATGGTAACACCTCCTGCTGGGACAACCACTGCCCCTGACGAACACTGGCGATTCGTAGAGCCATCGGTAGATATGAGTGCACAGTCTGAATATTTCTCGTGCAAAAGAAGAAGAGACAGTTCTTTCAGTCGGGCGATGAAAGCTCAGATTTTCTCCGAATCCCTGGTACACTAAGATGCACTGTGGGTCGAATAAGACACCAAGGGGGTATTGATGGTTCAGATGCAGGAGTGAAGCCCGAGGGAAGTTTCTCGTTGTACTTCACAATCATTTCAGCGAACGATGCTTGACGCCTCTCTGAAGGCAAGAGTGCAAGGTGATGACAGGGAGCACGTGCGAAGTGCCTGATGTGCGTTCTCAGGACTTCTACAACAATGTGAGTTTGTATCGAATAGTCACCATCCATTGCAAATGTTGCCTCTGTTGACGTAAATCTGGGTAGACCAAGCACACTCTCAGTGCTTGGGCTTGTACTGCCTGTAAAACACGAACATTGGTCTTGAAGGTATTGCTAAGCACGGACAAGCTATATCTCGGGAAACAGAGAAACAGGTGTCTGTAGAATTCCATCATTGCGTCTACTGACATCCCCCACGTCTTTCCTGCCAGAAACATGAACAATTGGGAAGTAGCGGTCAGGCGCTTCTTCTAATAGGCCACATGCTGACTCCAACAGAGGTCCCTATTAATAATGATGCCCAGAAACCGGTTTGTTCTGGCTTAATAAATCGGTCACCTGCAGATTGAGATGACGTATACGTTCTCATTTTTTTCTTTTTTTCTGTAAGGCCCCTTTACCCTACGCTCTAACGAGAGCCTGTAAGGTATGTTAAATAAATAAACATAAGGGGTCATTGCTTTGCGAGAAAAATGCCACCAGTGCGCATTTTTCTGATGATATGTTGATAGAACAATCTAAAAGTATTTATTGCAGTTAATATATCATGCAAACATCACAGGGCTATGAAATAAGTATTATTAATAACTAGGAATTAATTTTTATGATCGAAAGGTAACATTGAAAACATTTCCCCGCATCCAAAATCAAAACAAATAAAACGATCACGCGTTTTTATATTTTGCAAAAAAACCCTCTAGGCTCTCGCCGGATACATAAAACAGTGACAGCGTAGGATCACGAAGCACCCTCCTAAGAGCCTCTGCAAACAGGGGACGCTTACTGCAAGAAGAATTAAAAATGATGTTTCAATGAAGGCAGCTTTAGCCAAACGGCATCGTGTGTGAAGTTGCTTGCGAATGATACGCAGTTTGTTATTGCGCACATTTCGATGTTAGAAATGCAATAAAGCCAGGGTCTTATCTTGGTGAAAGAGATCGATTCAGTTTCCTCGTTGCTATGGCTTGGAAGCGCTCGTGCTTGATACAAGTAAACGAGGGCACACAAAGGAGAAACAATAAGTTGGTTTAGATTGATAAACAGCACAAAGCTCAAATGCCAGAAGTTTTACTGCCCTAGGTTCGTTAGTAGTGAAGAAAGTCAAGGTTGAAGTCTCACTTTTGAATTTCGCGCGAAAAGCTCCGCATGTGAAGTTGCAAGTTTGAAAAACGAATGCTCTTATTTCTCTCACATTAGTTCAATAAAATTTTCCAAAACTTCATATGTTACGTCTACGGCACCCACAGAAGATAATGCGCTTAATTTTTATTATGTAGAAGCATTGTAGGACCCAGTGGATGACTTGAAAATGTACTACAACTTGGTAGTTGGTGCGGTAATCCCACAGTGGCGTCTCCTCCCCGCATTTCCTTTTTGAGCGTTCTTTCGCTTATCAAGCTTCTTGTCTTGTGGTAGGAGTAGTGTTTTCGGGATTGGGAAATTGTTCTTTACTAATGCGCAAAAAACTGGTCTACTATTTAGTGTCCGCTTAAGTGCCTGTTGGTGCTGCTTCCGGTGCTGTAAACATTCTTAGAGATACACAAAAGTATCTATAGGACTTAGGACTGTTGTGATACTTTCGCATTGCGATACTGCGCACACCTGTAGTAGGTTTCTCGGAGCAGGCGACCATAGACGATAAGCATAGGTAAATTTTCGGGGCAATACCCAGCACGCGAGAATAATTCTTGTTCACTATCTCATCTCGAAATTGTCCGGGCGCGCGTTTCGGTGATTAAGCAAGGGCCAATCTTACGAAATATTCAAGCGCCTTATCTAGACAACGGCCCTGGAGATCACAACTGCTCAAGGGCCGTATCTCATCAAGAATAACACTTGAGAGGCTGCTGAAGAAGAAAAAAAATTAATAATGTTTAACGTTTTCTAAATACGGAGTGGGAGCTGTTCAATATCACTGAACCACGGTCATGCGTTGTTACGTGTGCAACGTTGACGCTCATAGGCGTCGCTCACGTTCTTTTGGCTTCGGCAACAAAAGGGCAAAGTTCGAAACAAGTGTCCTCTTTACTGCATGAAAGTATTATTATCTGCACTTAACACTCCTTACTTTCTTTCGAAGAGCTTTGCGAAATCACGCCCGTAATCCAATGATGCGCACGCTCGCGTGCGTAAGACGGCTTGCTTTCGTGCAAGCAATTTCTCGCGCGGCGTCGTCGTACCGAAGTGCGCCCAGGCAGATAAGTCGTGCAGAATAATTCATGCGATCGGCGCCAGCTAACTCGAAGAAGCCCTCTGAAGATTGCTCGTTGCTATCAGTGACGAGGTACTTCGAGCCTGCATGCTATATTTGCATGTTGACAGGCTCATCGCCGAGTTCCACTCAAGCGGCGAGCAGAGAGAAAGATGGCCATCATGCCACTGTCGTTTAAGTAGTTTTACTTGTGAGTTGATAGACATTGCACGCAACAGACAAGGTATCATAGTGATACGAAAATGAACTTATACTGTGGAGCTCATGGCTGAAGGAAGGGGATAGTAGCGTGATCAGAGGCATGCTTGAACACGTGCGCTACACGGCTTGCCAGAGTAGTCCAGTTTCCAGGTGATTTAACTTAGCGTTTGTAGCTTGCTTTATACAAGGAAAAAACAAAACAAAAAAGAGATTGCGCATGAACTGAGTACACGTAAGGTTTAGAGGCTGCATCTCGGTGTGCCATCAACACTACAAAGTTTATGTACCGGCCGTAGCTTAGAAGCGGTGGTAAAAACCAGACGCATCCCTCTGAAGCCCTTCAGATGAATTTATAAGATCTGCCATCCATACAAGTGATTGTGTTGAGGGCACTGGTATTTACTGCTGAAAATATTCCCCAACTAAGTGCACTTCAAGTTTTGACGTGGAACGATGAACATTAACTATTGAGGAAACAACCCCTAGCTTCAGCAGTACCAGTAGTGTTATTTTGGTTATTACAGCTTTCATTTCATAATTTGTCCTTCGCTGTAATAATAATTTCTTTCCAGATCTACTTGTCCATCTTCCGCTATGTAGCTAAATTTATTACAATCAGGGCAAGGTAAGCGTTAAACTAAGCAGTGACAAGAGGCGTCCAATTATCTCCCCGACACTCAACTACACTCATTTTATGCCGGTAATATAAAGAGACTGCAAACTGTGTCATTTCCCGGACAGCCTCTACCATGTGCTCTGAAATTGTAACAAGAACCCACAGACAGCATAAGTCCAATTAACTAAAAATGTGTCTATTCGGCAGCAGCTGGTGACGGCGTGCAACGGCGACAGTCGATGCAGAGCATGGACTCCAAGAACAAGCGACATCCCAGCACGAGCAGGGGAATGTAGATTGCGCATCACATTGTAGAAACTGACTGACGTTAAATTAACAGAAAACGTCGGATGGGACAAATGGCTGCCTTTGGTCAAGCTCCCTAAGATTTGGCTATTTGTCAGTACCCTGAAAGTAATCAGATAAATAAAATGAATTCTGCTTCCTACAGGACTGTCAATCGCGTTATCTATTCGAGTTAGTATACACTCTTTTACGAGTGATCTTGTTGATGCGGTGGTATTTCACAAAGAACCGTCCCGAACCGTCTTTTTTCAGAACGACAACAGAAGACACTTGGGGGCTGTCTTAGCGTCGAGTATACGTATATCGTTTAGCCATGCAATCGACTTGATCGCTAATTACCCGACGTTCTGCAGTATCTGCGATATGGCTGCAGTGGCGATCGTGTGCCAGTGTAGACGTCATGCGTAACAGTGTACGTGCGGCAAGAGGTGTTTTCGCGACATTGAAGCAACCAAACTCTTTGAACAGGCATAGAAGCTGGGAACGCTAGACCAATATAAGATTGTCAGCAAGGAAGGAGCGGGTCCCGGAGACAGCACTGAGTGTACTGCGATTGGGGCAGATCATGTCGTTGGGTTCGTGCATAACTTGTATGTCACCGATGAGCTCCGCTCTACCGAGACAGTTTCGTCGCACAGACGTAACGATGTGGTGGGATCGAACAAAAAAGAGCGGTGCTGCCCTATAGGGACTTGCACGGCCGCAAACGGCACTGGAAAGCTTCAGTCGGTGCAAACGTAATCAGACGGCAAGAATGGAACAGTGTCGTAGAGACAGGTGCTGTAGACCGGCACAGCAGCTGACGGGTTTGGAAGCGCTTTGGTATCGTTTTTTGACGAGTGTCTTGCTCGAAGTCGATGAACTGCCTACCGGTGGCAAATTCGAGAATGGTGGTAGTTCTATTTTTGGTAGAGCACAATAAATAACGGTGTTTTGGCGGGAGCGATAAGCCTATATAAGCATGGTGTCGGCAGTGTCGACGATAACTGCACAAACTGCGGCAGGATGAACATTTTGTTGGCTTAGTTCGGTTACTATTGACTGATTTGTGGTTAATGTTCGCTGCGTTTATAATGTCGCTTCACGTATGTTTTCGTCTGCCATAACCCCTCCATTGTGTTCTCTATGACCAGAAGAGGAGCATTATAAGCCAGACGAGTTGCCTGATCTTTCTGGTCTTTGTTGTTTTATTCTGTTTTTTTGCTATGAAATATATGAGGACATGTTGACGTTACGTCATCTCTAGGCGGTGGCTACATGCGTTGCCTTGCTGTAGCTTGATATAAAACATGGAGAAAAAATTTCTAAACAACAAAAACAACAAAGCAAGTTATTTAAACGTAGTTACGGTCTTGTACGCCACAGAGCCTTTGAAAATACATTTGTGGTGAGCGATTGTTGAAATACGATTCTGGAAAGACGCACGGATGTCCCGAAATCATACTAAAGTGAGTCTATTGGAGCGACGCGATGGCATAGAGACAGGGAGGTTACCTGCATCTACCGTAAACTTTTATAGCAAAAGCTGTTATGAGATCGCGATGTTTTTGGTGCCGTTGTTGTCCGCCGCTTCCGGTGCCGCTAATTGCTATCACGACAAATATAAATAACAAACAAACAAATATTGAGAGGTCTAACCTGGGCACCCGGCGATCCTTGCTGCATGGTGTGCCCAACAATATAACGATGAGGTTATAACCGGAGTGCATCGTTGGGGGAGCTATGACTCCCTCCCATCCACGCACACGCCACCCTGTTTACAACGTGAAAACAGCCGTTCGATCTTCCTTACCTGACTGCTGTGAGAAAACTGACACGTGCGCAACGTTCCCACGTAGTGAAACTAAAGGATGCACCGCAACGACGGGAAGCAAACACAGGAAAGGAAGTTCGGGTAAGGGCTAGTGGCCCCACCGAGCCTCCCAGGTTTTCTCATAGTCAGCCACCACAGGGCGCTGCAATGAGTCCTAAAAATAGCAGCAATCATCTCCTTACCTTGGCGTGTATTTTCGTGCCATACGATAAACTTAATTGCACCCTGACTGTTCAGCGTTGTTTCACAAGGTACACGCTCTTGGGCTCTTAGCGGCTGCTTTATGAGCGAGTGGCGCATTACTTTCCCTTTTGGCGAGTTTGCGTGCGACCTCTCACATCCAAGGGGCGGCAGAGAAAGGCTTTCCAGAGTGTCAGCCGCGCGCCGCGATTTGGACATATGATGCATTACGTGTTAAAACCCTACTGTTTAGAGGAAGGATTATTGTTTTTTGCGTTTTCTTTTGTTAGGGTTTTTTCACGTTCTGCACATTTACCTGAGATTTTTGGTTGTTTTTTCAGTTCTCTTTTCAACTTGAAAGTGGAAAATAAATGCCATTTTGTCGAATCATATTTATTGGCTCACGAAACAAGAACAGAGAAAAAGCGAAGCGCGCACTGTTAATTTCTTACTACCCCACTTTTTCGGATATTTCGGGTATACAGTTTTCATGCTCTTTTAAAAGAGCATCAGTGTGCTATAGCAGAGAGGCACAGCTAGCTGTATCGACATCTGATCAAATTCTTTTTCGAAATTCTGTGGCCACATTTAGAAGAGCAGAGTGCAGAGGCCCCCACTACAGTGGTGTAGTGGTCCTTGTCCTGCACTGCTGACCCACAGGACGGGGGATGAAATCACGGCTGTGGCAGCCGCATTTTCGATGGAGGCGAGAATTCTTGATGCACAGATGGGTCCATTATTAAAGGGAACATGTGCGTGCACAGTATAATTAGATATTACACTATCGCAAGAACATACTGACATAGATTTACGTAAAACTACCTCTTATTCACAGTTTTGACTTCGTTGGAAAGACTAGGGTCGTGCACAAACATTGTTTACCAATATTCTCTTGTCGTTAGAGGGCCGGTAATATCAACGGTCTTCCTTGCGGGGTTCCCTTCAACAGCGGGCGGTAGTGTACATAGATTTAGGTGCACGTTAAAAAACCACGGGGGCTCAAGCGAGAAAGAGAGAGAGAATAAAATGAGGGAAAGGTAGGGAGGTTAACCGGATATTGGGAGATCCGGTTTGCTATCCTGCACAAAGGAAAAAAAAAGGAATGGGAAAGAAAGGTGAGACAGAAAACGAGGAGCAAATTAAACGTGCGAGAAGGTAAAAAGAGAGCGGGCGTGCTGTAGCATCTCCAATAGGCCACTGCCTCGCAAAAAGCTCAATAAGGCCTTCACTGATTTTAGGTGCGATGACAGATCATGTAGGCTTTCAAGCACTGGCTGTTCTGACAAAGGTATTTCATCAAGCTGAGCTAACGCAGCAGCTAGCAGCTGTCTTTGCACGCTGTAGTAGAGGCAGTGACAGAGAACTAGATCTATCGTTCCATCTCGGCCGCAATGATCGCAAGCACACTCTCAGTCAGGTGCCGGATAACGAATGGCGTATAGGCGGCGTGCTCCTGCGTACTAAAATCCTGCCAATAGGGAGCCCAGCAATAAAAAATACCCGTGACAGTCGCGCGGCGCGGAAGTAACGCCAATAGCTGGCAGGAGCAGGTGCAAGAAGAAAAAAAAACAAAAAAGGGGGAGAGCCGCCATCTCTGTCGCGCCAGCTTGGCACCAGGAGCCGGCATCAACTTACGCAGAACCATTCAGCGACAAGCGCGAGCGTGGAATGAAAAAAGAAAAAAGCAACGACACTCCCCCCCCCCCCCTGCCGCCGCCTCGCCAGCTTGGCGCCCGGCGCCGGCATCACGTTCACCGTCATTTTCTTGCATCTATCCCGTTATTGTACCACCGTCGTCGTTGCGCTGAGGTGCTAATCCACTTCTAAGAGTACGCAGAAAATTCTTCCAGCACAGGCTTGTCCACTTTTACATAAGGTGGACAGCGCTCAGTGTGGCCGAGCCTGTCGGAGCGAGCGCCAGTGTATCCGTCGCGGAAGAGCATCAAAACAAAGCGGCGCTGACAAACTGGCACGTGATAGTGTAGTTGTATTTCAAAGAGCGTCGGGCTGCGGTACGGTAGCAGATGTCAAGCGCGCATGTGCGCTCTACCGCTTCGCTTCCATGTGCGGCCATGTCATATGCACTGGCAGTGCACGGAGCATGGTCGAGGCTGAGCAACGCTCAGCATTGCTGAACCACGCCCTGAGTGTACAAGCCTTTGCACACTACAAGCGTCGAGGCTTGCCTAGATTCGGCATAGTAACACTGCGCAATATTGGTGCTGCGATACTCATCGTGAAGAAACATTTAAGTATTTCGTCACGATATCCGACGCTGCTTACGATGAAAACAAGAACGATTACTTTTTTCACCACTTGCTGTGTACCGTGCACCCTTTCCTCTTCAAGTAGGATGCACTGAAATGTGTGCATCTATACTTTCGAAGATGATATGCGCGCTCCTTATCCGAAAGTTGTGGTGAGTGTGCGAAGCATTATAGACTCTAATTACCTGGCACACTGCCACAGTAGGTGAGACCATGATATAGTTACGGCATTTAGAAACACGCGGAAGAGAGAAACAAGTGTATGTTCATTATTTACGTAACGTCTTACGATACGAAGCGCCATACAACGGAGTTGCGCAGTGGTCGTCAAATTGGAGTTTCCGTGATGAAACATGGGACTGATCCCACGGCCACCTCTCCATTGGGCTCGCCGACGCCTGCACCATGCATGGCGACGCCCCCCACCGGCCCTACCTTGCACCTCCACGAATTTGTTACGGGATTTACAAAGTCCGGTTCTTATTCATCGATTCCTCCACGATGGCGGAGCCATATCCACTGCGTCGCAACATCTTGTATGGGCGGTTCTGAGAGGTTATAAGTGTCATTATGTAAATCTCATGCTCATCTCTCGCGAAATGATATGACGTGGATTACTCTGGCAGCCATGTGCCTGAACATTGACTCAGGAAAATTAGCACTTTCTTACGCTAATATGTTCATTCACACGAAAATCTTCTACCCAATTTAGTCCAGGTAAGAAGAGCTAAGAACAACCTTGAACCTATACGTTCATGGTAGAAAATATAAATGGCTCAGACGGCCCCATATTGACAACCTTCTGTGGCGCCTAGTGTCCAACTTGATCAGTTCTGAGTAATGAAGGTGAGACTAGTAAATGTGTGTGGTCTACTTCTTGCAGTTACTACTTGGGTAGTGAATTTGGGGCAGCACTTTACTTCCTGAAAAGTTAAGTAGCACAACCTTTTTTATGTAATAGCAATTATACTCGGCTGGGTTTCACCGTTGTTGTCGCTGTCTCTGGAGCCGCCATCATTCACGTATATCTATATATTATGATACCACGTCTGGTACGGCAGTAACCAGGTAATATTTTCAATCCAGATGCACGAGCCAATAAGGCCCTGCCCGCGTGAAATACGATGATGATCACTACAATGGTTTGGTCATACAGATGAAGATGAAATACATAGCGATCACACTATATTCCCCCTTCGCGAAAGAGGGCACCAAGTTAGAAAGGGTTAGGACGCCGAATATATGGTTTCAGTCGAGAGACGTGGGCGATCTCGGTGCGGCGGCGATGACAATGAGGAGGCGCGTTGACAGGAGGAACGCGATAGTTGACTTCGGATGTTCGTTCCATGCAGGATGGTGTATGAATCGAGATATTGGTGAAGATTTTTTTCGCAGAGCCCAGGTGCATGAACAGGTGTCTAAAAAAGGTATGTGGGGTTTAACGTCCCAAAACCACCATATGAATATGAGAGACGCCGTAGAGGAGGGCTCCGAAAATTTCGACCACCTTGGGTTCTTTAACGTGCACCCAAATCTGAGCACACGGGCCTACATTTCCGCCTCCATCGGAAATGCAGGCGCCGCAGCCGGGATAGGAACCCGCGACCTGCAGGTCAGCAGCCGAGTACCTTAGCCACTAAACGACAGCGGCGGGGCTGTCTACAAAAGGACTTCTTTGCCTGGGCGGAACAGAACAACTCGATGCTTTGCATCAATGTCGATTTTTCTCTTGTCCTAAATGGTAGCAGTGTTGGCGCGGGTGATTTCACGGCAGTGGGTGACGCGAGTGGTGAACTTTTCCGGGAGAGATGAAGATGGATTGGAAGATGTGGACAAAAAAGGTGGTGTCCAGAACAAAATTCGGTACACGAGAAAAAAGGGGCTGTAATTTGTCGTACACTGTGTAGCAGTATTATATGCGACCATCACGAAAGGAAGTAGAGTGTCCCAGTTTTTGTGATCCGGTTGAACGTACAGAGAAATCATGTCGGACGAAGTTCGGGGAAAACGCTGGGTCAGACCATTAGTTTCTGGGTGATACGCTGATGTGGTCTTGTGGATGGTGTTAGAGGCCTGGAGGACTTCAGTAAGTACATGTGAAAGAAATGTCGTGCCATGGTCACTAAGCAGCACACGCGGTGTACCATGTGGTAAAACAATGGCGTGAAGGAAAAAATCGGCAACTTCAGAAGTATTTATTTTTTATTTACATATACTGCCAATCCCAATTAGGGATTATTGCAGGAAGGGCACATACATTGTGAAAGAGCAAGATTTATACAGAGGGTACTCACTGTATTATTATAATAACGAGTGAGACAAAGCCGACAGAAATACATTTGATGACTACATCTGTACCACTAAAATACATTCAGTAGCATAGGACATCAATTCTAACTAGTACTGAAGAAAAAGAAAAGTGAGCACTTCAAACAGTGGACAAGAAAAAAACAGAGTCGTCAGTTCTGAAGACAATAAATAACATTCGAGCAGAGATGAAAAAGTTTCCAATGATTGACTGTTTGTTATACTGATTGGTAAGTTATTCCACTCACGAATTGCTAGTGGAAAAAAAGAATACTTCAGACAGTCAGTCCGGCACTGATATTCATTCAGTGTGTGAGAATGTTTTTGTCGTGTTGGCCTTGTTTCTTTAAATGACATCTACTTTGAGCTGTCTATGTTTAGCAGTAGGTGAACTAACTGATATAGGAATTTCTGACGTGCCAGTTTAGCGCGGTTTTTTATTGTTAAAAGACCTGCTTTTTTTTTAAAGTTCTGTAGGTGAGTCAGTTATTTTGTACTTGTTATAGACAGATCTTATCGCTTTTCGTTGAATTCGTTCTAGGGCATTTATGAGATTGTTTGTAAAGGTAAACCACGCGACGTTTGCATATTCTAAGACAGGTCTGACGAATGCTTTGTAGGCTAGAAGTTTCGTTTCAGGTGGCGCGGAAGCGAGACTTCTACGAAAGAAAAACAGCCGTTTTAATGCAGCTGATGTGAAATGACTAACGTGGATATCCCATCTAAAATCTTGCGTTAAAGTTAAACCTAGATATTTGTGTTTAGTCACTACCGGAAGTGGAGAGTTATTTATAACGTAAACAAATTCAGATACTTGCTTTTTTCTTGTTATCCTCAAGAGAGCAGATTTTTTAACATTCAGGGTCATTTGCCTAAGAGCACACCACTTAGATATGAACTGCAAGGCATTGTTCAGTTTTACATGATCTTCTGGGGCGGTTATTTCCTGGTAAAGTATACAATCATCGGCGAAAAGCCTCACATTAACACCAATGTCAGCAGGTAAATCATTAATGAAGATCAAAAATAAAATGGGGGCCAAAACACTGCCCTGCGGTACACGTGACGTAACGTTGGCTATGGTAGAACTTTCGCGATTGATTTGCACATACTGTGTTCGGTTACTCAGATAATTGTCGATCCAGTCTGTAAGTGGGCCTGCGCCTATCGTTGCTTCTAATTTTTTTACAAGTTTTTTGTGTGGAACCCGATCAAACACCTTCGAGAAATCTAATAGAATTAAATCAGTTTGTTTTGTACAGTCTACATTGAGAGAAATGTCGTGAATTAGTTAAACCTGTTGGGTAACTGTAGATAGTCCTTTGCGAAAACCGTGTTGTAGTGGCGATAAGATGTGATTCTGGTCAAGGTACAACATTAGATGTTTAAGAATAACGTGTTCCAGTAGTTTGCAAGTTGTGCTGGTTAGTGAAATGGGTCTGAAATTTGAAGGGTCAGCTTCGCTACCAGACTTATGAACAGCAGCTACTTTTGCGATTTTCCATTCTTGGGGGAGGGAACAGGTTGATAGGGTCCTATTGAAAAGTATACACAAGTATTTGACAACCCATTCAGCATATCGCCTAAGAAATTCATTTGGCAAGTTATCGGGACCGGCACCCTTCTTAGTATCTTATTTTAACAACAAATTAAGCACTCCGGACTCTGTCACAACAAGTGGTTCAATATGTCGGGTGTTGCAAATGTCAACATCAGGCACATTTCCATCATCAATCGTGAAAACAGATTGGAAATAGTTATTTAGCGAGTTTGCTTTATCTTTGCTTTCTTCCGGGGCCGCAGGCCTAATACGGTTTTTGGGATTAAGGTAGTTCCAGAACTTCTGGGGAGACGTTTTCAAAACGTTGGGTAGCGTACTTGTAAAATAGTTTGCTTTGAACATTTTTATTTGGGATTTCATGTTAGTAATTGCTTGACTCAACTTGTTCCGAATTTGTGGAGTAGGTTTTGCTTTCAAAGTTTTTCTGAGGCGCTTTACTTTACGCTTGCAATGAATAATTTCACGCGTTATCCAGAGATTATGTTTTCGTGTTTTTTTGTTTTAGATGGCACATAGTTAAGAACGCAATATGTTACGACTGATTTGAAGCTTGCCCATAGTATTTCCACATTTGTGTTTGAATCATTTGCAAGTAGTTCAAATGAAGCAAGTTCATGGAAAAGATGATCAAGTATACTGGTGTCATCGGCATGGTTAAAGTCAAGATCACCAGACGGAAGAGCTGCCGTCTCCGCGTAGCGAGTAAGGTGGTCCACGGCAGTAACAACTCAATGGTGACCGGCTGGCGTAAGCGTAAGAGGTCAAGTCTATGCCCACAAGTTCAATGGGAGTGGACGGGTACGGCAGTGGTTGCAATGGTCCCGCGGGAAGAGACGCGGTACGTTTCCGGTGCTGGCATGACGCGTATGAAGCGGCGTACTTGGCGACAGAGGTGGAGAGGCCAGGCCAAAGCAGCGAGTCTTTAGGTAGTCGTAAGTCTTGTGGAACTCTAAGTGGCCAGCTGTCGCGTCGTCATGAAACGCTTGTAAAACTTCCAGACGAAGTGAGCGAAGTATGACAGTAACCCATTGGTTACCGAGAGGATGGTAAATTTGTCGACATAATGTTCTATCTTGAAGCTTCAAACGGGAAAGTTGACGTCTTAGGCGGCTGTTTGGAGCACGTGATAAGCCAGTGAGCCGATCGATGATTGTGCGGCAGTAGGTATCGGCATGTTGGAGCGAGGCGAGATCTGTGGACGAAAGAAGGTCCGCCGAGGCATTGATATTGATATGTGGGGTTTAACGTCCCAAAACCACCATATGATTATGAGAGACGCTGTAGTGGAGGGCTCCAGAAATTTCGACCACCTGGGGTTCTTTAACGTGCACCCAAATCTGAGCACACGGGCCTACAACATTTCCGCCTCCATCGGAAATGCAGCCGCCGCAGCCGGGATTTGAACCCGCGACCTGCGGGTAAGCAGCCGAGTACCTTAGCCACTAGACCACCGCGGCGGGGCGGTCCGCCGAGGCAACGAATTTTTTTTGAACCAGCAGCTGTCTGCTTCGTCACTTTGGTGGGCGGTGACGAATAGATGGAAGGTGACACTTCGACGCTTTGCGAGAGTGGGCAACGTGACAAAGCGTCGGAATCTTGGTGCTGTCGACCCGACCTATATGTGACGCGGTAGTCATACTCTTGCAATCGTAGTACCCAACGGCCAAGGCGTCCCGACAAATTTCTGAGAGACGATAACCAACACAGAGAATGATGGTCAGTCACTATTGTGAAATGCCGGCCGTATAAATAAATGTGAAACTTTTGTACGAACCTCACAATGGCGAGACATTCTTGCTCAGTGATGCTGTAATTTCGCTCAGCAGGTGAAAGAGTACGGCTCCCGTAGCCAACGACTTGTTCTTCGAAAGCGTGGTTCCGCTGAAGAAGGACAGCACCGAAGCTAATTCCACTTGTATCAGCGTGTAGCACAGTAGATGCTGTAGGGTAAAAATGGCGAAGCACTGGCCTTGACGTGAGGCGTCGGTTGAGGGTGTGGAAAGCGGCTTCGCATTCATCCGAGCATACAAACGGTGCGCTCGTGGTTAGAAGTTTGTGTAGAAGAGCCGCAATAGTAGCGAAATTATGTATAAAGCGGCGGAAACACGACGCCAAACCAAGGAAGCTGTGGAGGTCTTTGAGTGTGGTTGGTGTAGGAAATTTCAGTACCATAGTAACCTTGTCGGTATTGGGCTCAACGCCATGTTTACTGACGACGTGGCCAAATACCTTAATGCTGTGACGGGTAAACCGACAATTCTTAGTGTTGAGCTGGAGACCGGCTTTAATTAAACACGTGAGGACTTCCTCTAGCCGTTCCAGGGGCTGTGAAAAGCTGGACGAAAAGATGACAATGTCGTCCTGGTAGCAAAAGCAGGTCTTCCATTTTAATCCCCACAGTACCGTGTCTATCATTCGTTCGAATGTGGCTGGGGCGTTGCATAAGCCTAAATGCATCACATTGAATTTAAAGAGCCCATCTGGTGTAGCAAACGCAGTCTTCTCTTTATCAGACTCGTGCATGGGAATCTGCCAATAACCAGACCGCGAGTCGATACTTGAAAAGTACTCGGCACCTTGTAAAGTATCAAGAGCGTCGTCAATGCGAGGCATTGTGTAGATGTCCTTACGAGTGATTTTGTTGAGTGATCTGTAATCAATGCAAAACCGTACCAAGCCATCATTTTTTTTTCACTAGTACGACAGCAGAAGACCATGCGCTTGTCGAAGGCCTGATGACGTTGCGCGCGAGCATGTCGTTGACTTGTTCTTCTATAAGCTTGCATTCAGAAGCCGACGCATGGTAAGGGCGGCGGTGAATGACACGGGATTCGTAGGTGTCGATACGATGAGCGGCCACTGTTGTTTGATCCAGACCTTCGGAACAAACGTCAAAGCAAGTTTTGTGCTTCATTATTAACGCTAGCAAGGCATCAGTTTGCATTGGGTTGAGATGTTTCCACAAAGTGGCCTTAAGAGCAGGAGATGGCATACACTTTAAGAATGAGGAAGCAGATGAACCAGCGACGACACAAATCAGTGCTTCTTCGGTAATGCTGGCAACAGTGGTCCCCTCTGGCAGAAGTAGTGGTTCTGGCGTCAGGCGGTGATGCTTGCATAACCACTTGAGAACCGCACTATACAAGATGCGATGGTGATCCCTCAAAAAATGCAGCGCTGGCGAGGAACAACCACTGCGTCACCATCTAGAATGTCTCGTGACTTGATCGTAAGGACACGTTCTTGTCCGAAAGGCAGAAGGAAATCCGCAGCTGTGACAAGGTTCGGCGACGAAACGTCGGCAGAAGAAGAAAGCTCAGTGTCCGTATTACGAATGAGGGGCCGACCACATGAAATTACAGCAGGCACAGCTGACAAGAATTCCCAGCCTAAGATTATCTGATGAGCGCACGAAGACAGCACAGCCAATTGTATGTAATGACGAATTCCATCGATGAGAACACGAATACTACACAATCCGGTCGGGCAAATCAGACTGTCATTAGCGCTGCATAACATGGGACCGGCATAAGGAGTTTGCACTTTACGCAGGCAAACGCACAATTCACGATCAATTACCGAAACGGTGGCTCAAGTGTCTATAAGAGCGTCAACAAAAATACCGTCCACACAAACAGGCAGTAAATTAGCTGGACGAGGCGGAGAAGTTGTAACACTTCGACAACAATAATTTTCCCTCTTCAAAAACTGCACCTTCTACTTTTCCGAAGCCATAGAGATCGGAACGCAGGGGTGATGACGTACGCCGAAACGGTGAGGGAGAACGGCGGCGAGATGGACGAGAAGAATGAGGCCGAGCTTGAGACCGTGGAGGGGAGGGCGACCGACGGGAGGTGGACGGATATGGTGTGGGATCGTATTCATCGGGTCTTGAGGAAAAGTCTCTTTCGTAAGCTGGATAACCACGTCGTTCATCCCGCTGACGGCGGTGGCAGAAACGTGGTATATGACCCCTTATGCCACAGTAGAAGCAGATGGGTCGTGGAGGACGCCATGTAGACTAGCGAGGTGGCCTTGGCACTTGCGTTGCCATCGCAGCCAAATGGTCGCATCCGACGTTCACAGGCACGGTTGGAACTGGTGCAGTGGGCCCATGATGCAGCTACTGCGTACGAAGGCGCCCGAAAGCGCACAGGAGACGGCGCATGTAGAACGCTTGTCATTTATGCCAGTTCATTCTTGATTATCTCACGCAGGTTGGGAGGAGGTGTGCAATGGTTGGGTTGCCTGAAATGGTTGGGTTGCAGACGCCCCCTGTGCTTGCTCACTTTGACGAGGACGCTCCAACCATGATCCACACTGATGCCAGCAACGTAGGTTTAGGCGCTGTACTCGTCCAGTGGCAAGACTCAGCCGAGAGAGTGATTGCATATGCAAGTAGGACGCTTTCCCGTGCCGAGTCCCATAATTCCACAACGGAAAAGGAATGTCTTGCTGTAGTATGGGCAGTTCTGAAGTTTCGCCCATACCTCTACGGCCGTCCCTTCCACGTAGTCAGCGACCACCACTCTCTTTGCTGGCTGACCAACTTGAAGGACCCATCCGGTCGGCTAGCGCGCTGGAGCTTACGCCTACAAGAATTCGATATGACGGTCGTCTATAAGTCGGGACGACAGCACTCTGATGCTGATTGCTTATCCAGGTCGCCTATAAAGCAAGATGATGTCTCAGAAGATGATGACATGGCATTTTTAGGAGTGGTCGACACGGTCACCATTTCGTCTAAGCAGAAAGAAGACAGTGAGTGTCCCCCTCTTATTAATTTTCTTAACAGTCAGTCTACAAGCGTTCCCAAGATATTTGCAAGGAGCCTGCCATCATTCTGTTTGCGCAGTGGTGTCCTATACAAGAAGAACTTTGCCCCCAGCGGAAATGTCCACTTACTTGTCGTCTCGACATCCATTCGCGATGAGATCCTGAGCGCTTGCCACGATGAACCAACCTCCGGCCACCTCGGATACACGCGCACATTGGCCAGAATCCAACAAAAGTACTACTGGCCGAAGCTTCCAGGCACTGTAAAGCATTACGTCCGCACGTGCCTCGATTGTCAACGACGAAAATTGCCACCTTTAAAACCAGCCGAATTGTTGCAACCAGTTCAAGTGCCCACCATGCCTTTTGCACAAATTGGAATGAATCTCCTTGGACCATTTCCGACTTCGCATACTAGAAATAAGTGGGTAATTGTCGCTACGGACTATCTTACTCGCTACGCAGAAACAAAGGCTTTATCAAGTGGAACCGCAGTAGAAGCGGCACGATTTTTCATTGAAAATATCGTTCTGAGGCATGGCGCTCCTAGAATTATAATAACAGACAGAGGGACCGCTTTCACGGCTATGCTCCTCAAGTCAGTGCTTGAGTTGAGTGGAACAGCGCATCGAAAAACTACTTCCTACCACCCACAAACCAACGGCTTAACAGAACGCCTCAACAAGACAATTGCTGATATGCTTAGTATGTACATAGACGTGGATCATCTAAATTGGGACGACGTTCTACCATACGTGACGTTTGCCTATAATACGGCGCAGCAGGAAACGACACGGAGCACGCCATTTAGCCTTCTTTATGGCCGTGAAGTGACGACAATGCTTGATGCCATGCTTCTGCACGACTGCGAGGATACAGACACGGATGTTCAAGCCTTTACCCAACGAGCTGAAGAGGCACGGCAGCTAGCACGCGTGCGAATCACCCGACAGCAGAGTTACTACGCACAACGTTATAACCTGCGACACCGATACGTCCCTTATCAACCAGGCGAGAAAGTGTGGGTCTGGAGCCCTATTCGCCGACGCGGCCTTTGTGAAAAAAGTTACTGAAGAAGTACTTTGGTCCCTACAATGTTATACGGCGCCTAAGTGACGTGAATTATGAGGTCATCCCTGACAGTTCTTCGCGAGCTCAAAAATCTGAAATCGTACACGTTGTGCGGATGAAGCCATATTGCAGTGAGCCAGTTGCGTAATACGTCAACTATAGATACACCGCGTATTCTGTAGCCGAGCATCGGGTCGATGCTCTTCCTGGAGGGAGGCAAATGCCGGATTCAACCTGCAGAGGAGAGCTCGCACAGCCAGAGAGGAAGACGAAGCTCTTGCCCGGGCCTCTTTCCGAGAGCCTTTCATTTTTAATTAAAGTAAGCTCTTCTATATCGAACTCCTGCTGTGTCTGCGTCGTGACAATATATATATATGTTGCCTTGACGACATCGTCATATTTTCTTCAACATTCGAACAGCACTTGCAGCGCCTAGATTATGTTCTGACGTCTCGCAGCGGCTGGCCTTCAGCTGAACACCAAGAAGTGCCAATTTGCTAGCAAAAGTGTCAAAGTACTCGGACATCTCGTCAACAAAGACGGAATCCAGCCTGATCTTGACAAGATTACCACCGTTCTTCACTTCCCGGTGCCTCAACGCATCAAAGAGCTCCGAAGCTTTCTTGGCCTTGCTTCGTACTTCCGGTGCTTTATACGAGACTTCGCCACCATTGCTGCGCCAATTCACCAACTCCTTTCTTCGGGAGCGTCGTACGTATTGTCGGACGAATGCCAAATGCATTTTGATACCTTCAAAGGTGCCCTCACGTCTGAGCCAGTGCTTTGTCATTTCGATAACGCCGCACCCACTCTCCCCCATACTGATGCCTGCCTTCGTAGGAGTGACTCACTAGGATGAAGGCAGGCCCACCTGCCGAAACGTTAGTAAAACTTGTGTTGTCGCCCGTTTGTCGATCTATTTTCTACCGCATTTTCCACCAGATCCATTGAATTTCACCCCACCGTATATATATATATATATATATATATATATATATATATATATATATATATATATATATCTTGTAGGCATGTATTATGTGCTTCATCTGCATCTGGACAGCAGTCAGTCATCATCACCTGTTCTGGCTGACAGTCATCACCGTCTTTGAACGTGCGCTTTATCTTCGGGTCCGTCTCCGTCACGCTTGTTCGAGTTCACGGCAAATGAACCCCTCGCTACAAGCGAGTCGTGATACGTGGTGGAGGTGCTGGTTAAATTGTATATTCGCATGCACGACGACGACAAAGAAGAAAACGACATTTGCAACCCCCGATGGCCTATAAGAATTCAACGTGATGCCTTTCGTGCTCTGCAATGCGCCTGCGGCGTTTTGAATACATGATCGACACCGTCCAGCGTGGTCTGAAATGAAAAAAAAAAGATGTGTCTATGCTACGTTTATGACGTTATCATCTTTTCATAAACGTTTTCTCAGCCCCTGGGACGCTTGGATGACGTTCTAACATGCCTCGCCGGTGCGGGTCTGCAGCTCAACACCAAGAACTGCCGTTTCGCCACCAAATTCATCAAGTTTCTCGTTCATGTCTTTAGCAAAGATGGAATTCGCCTTGACGCCGAAAAATGGGCTGCCATTCTGCAATTCCCACGCCCCACAAGGCCTAAAGATTCGCGATGTTTTCTTGGCCTCGCATCCTACTTTCGTTGTTGCATACGAAATTTCGCTTCAATTGCTGCGCCACTTCACAAACTCCTTGTTTCTGATGCACCCTTTGTATGGTCCGAAGAATGTCAGTCGTCGTTTCACCCATTGAAGGAAGCTCTCACGTCATAGCCTGTACTCTGCCATTTTGATGACACCGCCCCGACACTCCTGCGTACCGACGCCAGCGGTTGCGGTATAGGTGCTGTTCTCCTCTAACGCAATGACTCTGGACGGGAAAGGGTCGTAGCATACGCTAGCCGAGTGCTTACTTCTACTGAGAAAACTATACTATCACTGAGCAGGAGTGCCTCGCTGTAGTCTGGTCGATACAAAAGTTCCGTCCTTTTCTGTGCGGCCGTCCATTCGCCATCGTAACGGACCACCACGCCTTATGCTGGCTTTCTACACTGAAGAACTTGTCCGGACGCTTGAGTTGTTGGATTTTACGCTTACAGCAGTATCAGTTCAAGATTATTTAAAAATCTGGCAAAAACATTAATACGGCGACACTCTTCCTCGTTGCCCACCACCTACGGCTTCGTTTGACACAACAGCTACCATTGGCAACAACACCAGTGCTGACGTGACTCCCAAATCTGTTGCCTTGCTCACCTCGCTGTACCAGCCGCCAATCGATGACGACCAACCCTTATGTTCTCGCCAGCAGGCTGAAACGTACTGTCGGCGCATTACAGACTCCCTCTCAGGAGCTACGCGTCCACCCAATACACCGTTTCGTCGACAACTCGAGCACTTCAAGCTTCAGGGCGGTGTGCCGTGTCGTCACATTTATCATCTTGACGGGCAACGCTTCTTACTTCTTCTCCAACATGCTCTTCGAGATCATGTACTTCACGCGTTTAATGACGATTTGACTGCTGGCCACCTCGGCTTTCACAAAACCTACCACCGCATTCGAAGCCGCTTTTATTGGCCTGACCTTTATACCATCATAGCAAAGCACGTGGGTTCCTGCTCTCGATGCCAACTTCGCAAACTTCTGACATCCCCTCCTACCAGTCAGTTACAGCCAATGACGTGTCCTACTTTACTTGTCGAAGTAGTCTGTGTCGATCATTATGGGCCCCTTCCCGTTACTGGCGCTTGAAGTAGATGGATGGCTACCGCCATAGACCATCTGACACGCTACGCGGAGACAACTTCAATAGTTGCTGGTTCAGCATTGGAAATTGCTGACTTCGTCCTTCAGTCCAATATTCTACGTCATGGTGCTCCTCGTCTACATCTAGGTGACCGTGGAAAGGTGTTCTTATCACAGCTTTGAGGGGAAATTCTTCGCGTTTCTCGTACTACACACAAGATGGTGTCTAGCTACCATTTTCAAACAAACGGTCTGACCAAGAGATTTCATCGAACCCTTGCCGACATGATCACCGTGTACATTACACTGGATAACAAAAACTGGGATAAACTTCTACCGTTCCTGAGTTTTGCCTACAACACCGCTGTTCATTGCACAACTGGCTACTCACCGTTTTATCTCGTTCACGTACGTTCACCTACTTTCTTTATCGATGTTTCCTTCTTCCCCAGCAATGGCCTTCTACCACCGCCTTCTTGCGAAGAATATATTTAACGCCTTGCCCAGTGCCACCAGCGCGCTCGTATTAACATGAAAGCTACCCAACAAGCAAGGAAGGCCATCTACGACACCTCTCAATGTGTGGTAACATTCCGGCCAGGTGACGAGCGGCTGCTATTGACACCATTTCGCACAACCGACCTGTGCGACTAGTTCCACCCTCGATTCATTAGCCCATATGTAGATTTAGAGCAGACTTCACCTGTCAACTATCGCGTGACAACTCTTGTCGTGCCAACTGATGACCGTTACCGTACCACCGAAATTGTACACGTTTCCTTGAAGCTTTTCACGCGACGTTCCTCGTCACCTTGACTACCCGCCCGCAGCGGCCAGGCTGGCCGCTTTCACGAGGGCGGAATTAGTGTAGGCATCTATTATGCGCTTAATCTTCATTAATCATCATCAGCTGTTCTGGCTACGTGCCCTTCATCTTCGGGTCTGTCGCTTGTTCGTTCCCGAGTTCACGGCACTAAGTCGTCAATATATATATACATATATATATATATATATATATATATATATATATATATATATATATATTGGAAAGAGGCGCTAGCATCCTGTTTCTGCGGAGCAAATATCGCCTTTGTGACCAGGGTCATATGCGCGTGCGCTTACTTGGTCAGCAAACAACGGTGTGGGGGAGGGATGACTATGGTCGCCGCAGTATCGCGACAACAATCAGCGCACGGCTTGTGCATACACAGCAGGCGGGAGCTTCTACGGGCTGTGCTATGAACAGGAAAATACGCTGTGGAAAGTCTATCTGGAGGGGCAGTGTTCTCTTACACAGCGTTTCGTAGAGTTACGTGAGATCCAATATAACTAGGTTAATTGCTAGCCTCATTTCGTTTAACATTGCAGTTTGTCACTAAGAAATTTCTTGCTTCACATTTCCGGTGTAACTGATTCTGTACAATCATCCCTGCCATATAGTCGCAAACTGCACTTGACAACATGCGCACGAGTATACAGGGTCACCAGAAACCTTCTTGAGACACAGCTAAATATCGAGCAGCTAAGCACGTTTTGCAGGTTCTGGACAGTTTGTCGTAGGTTCGTTAAGGCTGAAACACACGGGAAGGATCTGAAACGTATGCTACCACCAAAAAACCGCATGCATGCCATATAGTTCACTTTTCTGTGCTCTTACCGTCTCATGGATTTTCGGACAGGACAAACCAATACCGCAAACGGCTTTATGCCCATGTCTCCATGACTTGCCGACCATGCGCATTTTACTTTGCCCGCATATGTCAACGAACACATTTTTGCGCATTTCAATATTTCAGGCTGCAGCAAACAAAGATCTATGTATACTTATGCCCACTTACTCTTACGATTGCTCGCACGGCCGCTCTTGTCCCTTACTTCGCAAAACATTCGACTCTCTTGCTATCGCATTCATGGTTTCGCGTTTAGGCAATATTGTGACCATTTTTAAGAGTGTACGCGGCCTTAAGTCTTCGTAGAAACAGGCGCAGCGCCATAGACTTTTCAATTGAATGCGCTTTTGCCATCCCGGAGACAAAGAGAGATAGTAAAGAAGGGACTGAGAAAGCCCTGTGGCTTTTTCTGTCCGTATATAACGTGCGTGTTTCACATGCAAAAGTTTATCTGCGGTCCGTTGACTGTTTCTGTAAAAGAGCTCACTGTGCTAAGCATCACAAAGTAGTGTTGATAATGAGAGGCATATCTACTGTGAAGGTTGCTGCAAGAAGCGTCATTGGCGAATTATCGATCTCTGCGTATTTTATGAAGTTGCGAAACAATTTCAATTATTCGAAAAAGCTTCGCCCTTCAGTGTGTCATTTGGCCACTGATGAGTTCTATGCCAAGAAAATGTGTGATCACCCGCCATGAAGATTTTGTGGCTTATACACTCTGCTGCTGAAGCATTCGGGTGTGTATGCTGATCCGCCGACGTGAAGTCAGTGAAAAACTTCTGCAACGATACTTTGGACCATGCATGGTAGTTCGACGTCTCGGTATACACTTGACTACAAGGTTCTCCCCGATCTCATCACGAACTCTCGACGGCGGCGAGTGCGGCATGAAGTCGCTCCTGCCATGCACCTAAAACCACTTCATGGGCGTGAATAAAACTAATAACCGTATTTTTGCTTGTTGCTTCGCTATGATTGCCGTTTATTATTATACTGTACTTTGTTTCTCCGGTGCATGCATTTTCTCCCCGTGTTCTACTTTAAGCATCGCGACGATGATTTTTCAGGGAGGGGGGAATGGAGGCAACGCTACTTACGGTCCAACTCTTGTTTCTTTAGGTTTGCTCCCGCAAATCGTGTAAGTAGTGCTCAGCGCAAACTGAGCCTCATTGTTCGAGAACATTCGTGGTTATTTTAAATTATGTTAAGACTGTGGGCAAGAGATGAACGCTCGAGATTATTTTAGAACTTGCACGACGACCAGTGATGGAGCTGGAAGATTCTGCGGCACATGTATTGAAGCGGTATGAGCCGTGGGACAAGAGAAGAAGCACAAGAGAAGGAGGAAGTTAAAAAATAATGCAGATCAAGACGGACGGCAATGCCATACTGAAGCTATAAAGCTGTTCCGTTCTTTTAAGTAGGAACACTGCATTATTTTGGCGCAGCCGGCCATCGAAGCCAATATGTTAGTGACATTCTTCGTTGACGAGACCTCTGCAAACAAAATCATCTTTTCGAAGTGTCATGTTTAAGATGTAGCCGCGGGGGACCTACCTTGTGAGCTCTGCTCGGAAGAACTCGTGATCCTGGTTGTGAGAAAGGCAGCTATGGACACTACTGAACTACGACGGAAAGGTGCTGTACAAGTGAACTTGCGTGTATCGGCCTTTTACAACCTAGTTCTTGAACCAGCGCGTTGAAGAGAATCAGGATCACGGTCTGCGTCGGAAGATGTAAGCCTAGTTTTGAAAGTTCTTCAGCTGCAACATGAACAGATTGTGCAACAGAACCAAATAATGACATCCCTTATAAGCACTCTCAATGCTGAGAAACCGGTGCCTAAATTCGTAGAGCCTGATGCCTTCGACGGTATTTCTTCAAGTCCAGAAACTTGGCTTCAGCTCTACAAATATGCCGCTAAAAAACAGGTGGCCCTGTGATGAGGATATTATCACTAACATGCGTGTTTATTTGAGAGGTGTTGCGCTCAAGTGGTATGAAATATGCATTCAGGATGACAGTGGCGACTCTTGGAGTCAGTGGAAGAAGAAACTTTTGACCGCATTCGAAAGCAAGCCAGTTTATAGATGGAGTACAGCACTTAATTTCAAGTTCAATCAAAGCTCCCTTGTCGAGTACTTCTTCGAGAAACGCCGTCCTTTAAAGGTAGCTGAGCCCTTGCTTTCAATCTATGGCCGTAGTAGCCTTAATATCATGGATTACACACTGAAGCCTTGAACCAGGTGCAAACACAGTCACCAAAAAACTCTAGATGACCTCCTAGAGTGTCTTCAGAACATACCATGGACTTCGGAAACAAGCATAACCACTAATTCAAGCAGCTTTTTAGTCGTAGAAAAGCAGACTGGTCAAGCCGCGATCAACGAGTACCGAGCCATCTCGCAAGTAGCCCAGATAAATTGACCTGGCGCGCTCCAAGAGATCGAGTGAATATTATCGACACGGAAGCTCAGGATTCAACAGAAAGGAAAACTAATAAATCAGAGTGATCAGTCCCACCCGATGACTCCAAATGAGACTGCTTATTTCAGATCCTCTAGCCTACTTCATATTCCCGTCAAAGTAGGAAACAAGCCGATGATGGCTCTCGTAGACAGCGGTGCATCTGTGTCTATTATAAGTGCCAAGATGGTGGATGCACGTCGCGTGCATTGTGGAAGAGTCCTACGAGTACAAGGCTATGATGGAAAAGTAGCGTTGCATGATAAGTGGGCTTTTGTAAACATCGAGTTTCAGGGTAAAAAAATTGAGAGCAAAGTGTGGGGGGTAGAGCGGGTGATGTACGATTTTTTGCTATTAAGACCTGATATAAAGAAATTAAATATCAACATATACTGGGACGATGTGGTTCTAGTCGACGACCTAGCAAGGAACGAGAAGCATTAAGGTAGACAAGATAAGCTACGAGTTGTAAAGTGCGCGGAGGATATCACAACGACCTACCCTGAACTTGTATGCAGAGAAAGCTATCCTCAGGCGATGAAGTCATACAAGGTTTCTTTGAGCTCCATGACGAGACCGTCATCTGAAAATCACCTTACAATAGGTCAAGAGAGCGAAAGATTTGGCTCAAGAAAGAGTTGCAGGAGATGCCAGATGCTGATATCGTGCGACCATCGGTATCGCTCTTCGCTTCTCCCATAACGATCGCACCGAAAGAAGACGCAACCTTCAGATTATGCACCGACTACAGGGTCCTCAATCGTCAGACAGAACTCATACCGTTCCCCAGGCCGAAGATCAACACAATTATAGATAAAACTGGTGGTTGCCGACAGTTCTCCCGCATTTATGTGTGCAAAGGCTTCTGGCAGATCCCACTAACCAAAGAAACAAAATGTACACAGCTTTAACACGCCATTAGGCATCTACGTGTATAACCGACTTCCTTTCGGTTGAAAAAACTCGCCAGTGTGGTTCCAGAAGATCATGAACGACGTGTTTAAGCCATTCCTTGGTGTTTTCTGCAATGTGTGCATAGAGGACATAATAGTTTTCTCCAAAACAGAGGCTGAGCATCAGGACCATCTGTCTCAGGTGTTGAACGCCTTAAGCTTGGCACATATCAAGGTTAAATTTAAGAAGAGAGCATTCTTTCAAAAAAAAATTTTGTGTTTCTTGGACGAGTCATCGATGGGAACACCAAAAGCACAAAACATGAGTCCGTCGAGAAGACCTCCCAGTTGAAGAAACCATATGACGTCGATTCACTGCGTGTGTTTTGGGGATTGGCAGAACATTTCAGATTTTCCATAAAGGATTTTGCTGTCAAAACTAGATGACTCACACGTTTAAAGCAGAAACACGTTCCCTTTGACTAGAGTGACGAATGTGAGAGTGTACCGTGACTTGGTGCACAAAATATCTTGTGACCCTGTCCTATGCCTACCAGACTTCACTTTACCCTTTGATTTGAACACTGACGCCTCACATTATAGGACTGGTGCAGTGTTGTATCAAAAATGTGTTGAAAAATTCCGCCGAGAAAAGCGACACGTAGTGGGTTACTACAGTTGCGCCTTCAAGCCATCTGAAATAATTACACTACTACGGAAAAGGAAGTCCTGGCGGCTCTGAAGGCCATTGAGTACTTCCGTACGTACCTGGAAGGTGCGAAGTTCACTTTGTTCACCGATCACCCGGCCCTCACTCATCCCTTGAATACAACCCAAACTGAAGGACGTATTGCTGGATGGTTGGATTACTTGCAGCGATTCTACTTTACCATCTCGCACCGACCAGGACCACTTTTAATCGATGCAGATGCTCTATCAAGGTTGACGGTACGAAGCAACACAGAACAATCTGAAGAAAGCAATGAAGTCAAGCTGTGGGAAGGCTCCAAAAAACTGCTTTTTACTGAAGGTCGGTATCAAGTCCCACCAATACTTGTTTCCAGAGTACTTTATTTGTACCACTATAGCTCAAAATCTGGAGTACACGATGAATTGTGGTGGACTTACAACAAATTGGTCAAGAGATTTACATGGCCTCACATGAAGAAAGACGTCAGCCAGTACGTTAGTTCCTGCCATGTGTGCCAATTACACGAAGTTAAGTAGAAACATCCTACAGATGCTCTGATGCTACCTTGCCACTCGGACGTGCCTTTCGAAGTAGTTCACCTAGATTTCGTCGAACTAAATAAGGAACGGGAAGAAGTCAAGAAAACACAAGCTTTTCTTCTGGCCATAGATGAATGCACGGAGATGGTCGTGGCACGAGCAGGAAAAGAAGATGAAAATGGCGTCATAACCCTCCACGAGAGAGGCATGTTTAAGACTACTCGGTGAATCGTATGCGATAATGGCCCTGCGTTCAAGAGCGAGAAGCTAACAAGATGTGCTCGGGATCATATGGATGAAGTTCTGTGCTCCATACCATCCCGCAGCGAATGGGCTGGCAGAGCGTACCATACGTGACGTGAAACGGTACATCAAGATGTATGATAGTTTTCCTGGTGGATGGAAATGTTCTTTGGAAGCCGCCATGAAACATCATAATCGATCCTATACAAGTGGCTTGGGGTGAAGTCCACAGTACGCTTTTTCAGGAGAAACCCCTATTCTGGACAAAGACCTTGAGTTGGGACTCTTGCAAAACATCAAGATTGTCGAGGAGAGGCAAGGAAAATCACAAGAGGAGAGATACCGAAAACGAATGAAGAAGAATTTCGACAAGAGGCATCGAGCAGACATGCCAGACATTCAAGTCACCGACCTCGTACTAGTGAAGAAAGGAAGAAGTGATGACAGTGCCCATATTACGGTCCTTACTCTGTGACCAAGGCAGCCAACAAGAACGGAATTTTGAAGACTGTCTGGTACACTGGTGATCGTGGATCAGTTGAATGTGCTTCAGTTGGAAACGTCTTCAAATATTACCCCAGGAGGGATAAATAAAAGAAACCGGGAAGGGTGAAGCGATATAAGCCTTGGGGCAGGAGAAGAAGAAGCACGAGAGCTGGGGGCAGGAAAGAAGAGAAGGAGGAAGTTAGAAAATAAAGCAGATTGAGATAGACTGCAGTTCGATACTGCAGCTATAAGGCTGTTCCGTTCTTTTAAGTAGGAGCACTACATGTATAAATACCGACGCGTTTCGCCGCTTGTTAGTCGATCGAGGGTCCATGCTCTGTTCACCACTATCAGTGCTAGTGCGTTGCTGTAATCTGATGTTTAGTTTACTGGCCACAAGATCGGCCGAATAAACGATTTAATTTATATCTACAGCCTACAGTACAATGTGAACACCGGTATACATGCCCGCGGCGCACGCCGCACAGTGTGCGATGTTTAAGAGTAAGCTCCTAAATTGTTTGGTGCCGGGCCGCAAGGACATAACTAAATTTAATGTAACTAAAATTTTCACCAAAGCTTACAATAGCGCAATAACAAAAATAAGGAGGACCAATTGCTTGCACCAATAAAACAAACTTTATTGGAATGTTTTTTCTGAATGAAGTCTCGCGTGTTGAACGGGTTCCTTCCTCCCGTCAAAGTGAATACGGTGACAACCTTCTGCAGGCAGAGGAGATCAACACTTCACGTTGCACAAAAAAAATCCAGAGCAGTGTTCTCTGCGTTGGCGGTCTAGCTGAAAGCGGCACTTGGCCGTGCGCTTCCAAGTCCTTTTCCAAGTTCGTGCTGACGTTCGACCACTGGTGCTCTGCGCTTCCCCAAGCGAGCAAAATCTCTCTGCCGTGGCACGATGAGTGACAAACAGGTGTTTCGACAAGAGCGGACACGCTTAGCTGTGTTTCTTTCTGCTGCGACGTCTACGAGGAGGTGGAGTTGGAGGAGTAGGTGTCGGCAGATCTTCAAATTCCGCGCAAGCGCCTTTGTTGTCGTTGACTTCACGCAGCGCTAGGACCTTCTCGCGCGCATGAACAAGGGCCTGATGTAGCATCCTATTTTTTATCGTCAAAGCGGCGCACTTTGACTCGTACTCGTCGGCCTCCCGCCTAAGAGCTTTTTTCGCACGCCTCAGACGACGCGTCATCGAGAGAATCTGACGTTCGAACTCGTCAATCAGCTCGTCGTCATCGATCTCTCCGGCAGCGAGAGCCTGTTTCTTGAGATCAAAGTTGTCTAGCACTTCCTCCGCGTAGCTCATGAGGGCTGGCAGCTCACTCAGCGAAAAAGGCTCGGCAGCTGCAGCCGTTGGTGGAGATCGGCTGCTGGAGTCGATGGTCCTTGTCGAAGCTGACGCAGAGGTTGTGGTATAGTGCCGAGAACGTACGCGGATTTGCAGCTGGGACGACATCGAGCGAGACTGTACCTTTCGATTCTCCCGACAATTCATGGCACCGAAGCTTTCACGGTGGTAATGATGCTAGTGATGCCTGAAACATGGCTGCTACCCACTGAATGGGGTCGGTCGAGAATGGATTGCATGAATAAGTGAGTCGTTTGTTAACAACAGTGGAACATTACACGTGCTAGAAGAAGAAGAAAACGGGGAATTGCGCATGACCGTAGGATCTGGGTTCTGTTTTGATATAAGTGTGTGTGTGTGTGTGTGTGTGTGCGTGTGCGTGTGTGCGTGTGCGTGTGTGTGTGTGTGTGTGTGTGTTGAGATGCGCTGCTTTGTCTGTTCAAGCACATTTCGCACAAACTCGTTAAATATTCGAATGAATGAATCCCGTAGGTTCTACCCTGTTTGCTGTAGTAAATGTTAATAACCAAGTGAAAAAATTGGCCCCAAATCTACATGTTATATTGCATATGCCGTCGAAAGACGATAGTCTTGCGTCTGGAATGAGTGAAAAACACGTTTATTCGATGTTCTGTGCAAGAAAATCGGCGAATTGTATTCTGCAGGCGCTGCGTTAGAGTGCCTTGAGCGTGCAGCGGAGGCGAACGAGCGCATCGAGGCACATTAGACACGAGCGCCATCCGGCAGTTATCTTCGAAAACGAAAGAAGGCGCGTGCGCTTGTGGAGAAAGATGCGTGCCATTCTCGGAGGCGATAAGGTGTAGAACGCAAAGTGACGGGTAAATGCCATCACCGTGTCGTTTTAACAAAGCGTTGCTAACTCTTGCCTTTTCGAGCACCGCGTTGCACTGTAAGCGCAGCAGGTTCAACGCTACGGTCCTTAGAATTACTTGTGTATGTCTTCTCTAGTATATATGCGCACATACAAAACATCGACGTGTTGTTATAGTGCCTCAGATATGCGCAATGATTGCTTTTTAATTGGCAATCGCGCAAACATGAACGCTAAGGCTTAATCAGTATTAGTGGGCGCTGCGGATGGGGTCGGCTGTTTGAGGAATCGTTAAGAGCAGACAAACAGACAAATGTACAGACAGACAAGCAGGCACATCAAAAGACTTCTGTCGAAGGTCCCTAAGAAAGATTATTGCCTCTAAAAACAGAAAGAGTACTGTACAGTAGACTCTCATTAATTGGAATGTGAAGAGACTAGAAAATGTTTTTCATTTACCAGTAGTTCCGAGATAAAAAAAGTGGAGAATCTAAGTGCGAAGCAACTGTGTTGAATGAAGTTGTTTCATTTAAGCAACAATTCCCTTTGATAGATTTCAGTTTACTGAGAGTCTACTGTGTTAAAAAAACCATGTGTGCTCAGTAGAATATCAAGGTGCTTTGTAAACTGTTGCACTTGCTCATCCACTTGAACCTAAGACAGTTAACTGTTTCTTGTAAATTTGTGCAGGTCCACAGCGGCACGCTGAGGCAACATATGTCCTCATTGAGGCCCGCTGTGATCGGGACACTGCAATCGAGAACCGCCACCTCCAACTTGAAGAAGACCGGCTGCGGTTCGAGATAAAGCGCCATGAGCAGGAAATGAAGCAGAAAGAAATGGAGCTTTAACAGAGGCAGGCGGAGCAGGAGGCAAAATTCAAGCTAAAGGAGCTTGAGCTCCAGCAAAGGCGGCAGGAGCTAGAGGCGCTAGCTGAGAAGCGCAGGCACAACAGGGGCTATTAACAAGCGCAGCTTGAAATCGTAAAGTCATTCATAAATAAGTAGATGTACCCGTTTAAACCTCCATGTAACTAAGTCCGACATAACTAAGTACTTATTCGGGGTCATGACAAGGTCACCTTCCGTACTGCTGTTCTCAGCTAAAAATTTTAGAGCGTCTATTGTGCCTGTAAATGTATGAAAAACAGACATTAAAATATGCTAAGTCAGCTATAGAAGTCGCCAGCTATAAACTCACTGCCAGCTACCGTTATGTTGCCATGGGGTGTGGGACGTCATGTGTTTCATGCAGCAGATCTGTCTTCTCCCGAACTTCAGCCAGTGCAAATTCTTCAATTTTTCAATTCCAAGGCATACAAAAGTTGAAGTAGCTCCATTGTACCGCAACTGACCATGAAACAGTTGTTGGACGGAGTAGAGACGCTCACAAAGCAAGTAGCTTATTATGCCATGGTTCACAAGTACTGTTGTGAGGCAACCGGACAACATGCATGTTTATAAAAATACTCATTAAAAATAAGTGTTCAACTAAATGTGCTGAAATTTCACCAGCTCATGTGTCAACAGCAAAGGATCAACTTTTATAATACAGATTATGAAAATTGCTTGTCATGGCTCATTGGAATGAACATTAAAGATACACAATGACTTGGTTTTAGGTTGACAAACTGCAGTCTGAGAACTCTAACCCCATGTTTCACAATTAGAAATTAATTATTCGTGGAGAATATTTAGGTTGAACTTTCATTTTTATCCAGCACCTGAATTTCCATGTGCTCTATGAAAAAAATCGATAAAGGAAGGCAATACACTAAAACATCTGCTAGTGCCATTTGTCAAAACATGTAGTTTTAGCGTTTGTCAAGTCATCTTCCGTGCAACAGAGACCAGCCGCGACAGTTTAAGGGGAACAAATTTTTCTAAATTTTGGAAAGAGTTGAAGTAAAAAAAAATAGCAGTGTAGTAATCTAATACAGAAGTCATAAAATCATTTGATTAGCACTGCAGAGGCAGGTAGGTGGGTGTAATGTAATAATATTTGTAGAGTTTTTATGTCCCAGAACCACAATATGATTGTGGGAGACGCCGTAGTTGAGAGCTCCGGAAATTTTCTCCATGTGGTAATCTTAAACATGCACCTAAATCTATATACACGGGAACCTAGGGTTTCGTCATAGAAGTTCCAACTCTTATGAGAAGAACCTTCAATGCGATGATTTGTATCGGTGATGTTTCGTACTTTGTTACATGGAGGCTTAGGTATATTTTATGAACAATCTTATGGTTATACAAAACTGTAACAGTTGCTCTTGGTGATGCTTTGCTGTTAGCTGTTAAACAAGCTCTGCAGATAGCGCCTCCCGTTTGCCGCTCGCTTTTGCCAATACATTGCCCCTCTGTCTCACATAAGGCCAGTGGAAAATGTACGAGGTGTGTTAGAAAAGTAGTCGACCCATGTTTTTTGCAAGCACTTCATGGATTTGGAACAAGCGCGCTTGCATTAGCCGATTTCGAATCTTCGTGTGCACGTGTGAATTTTGTCACACCTGGCAATTTCGTCAGTCGCTGGGATGCAGTGTTTCAGTGAGGTATGCACAGTGCTCTCATTGGTTTTTCATTGCAAGGAAAATGAGGAAGCGACTGGAGCAATGCTAGAATGCTTCCAACAGTGGAAGCACCTCTAAGAGCACTCTCTAGAGTCCCAAGGGGACTATTTTGAGGGTGTTTAAGTTTACAATGCTCCAATAATGCCCATTTTTGCTGTTCCACCAAAGGCCGGATATTTTTCTAACAGACCTTATATGATGCCTGCAGGTGCATAAATGCTTGTATTGAGTGACAGCCTCCTCTTTATTGTTGAATTTGTTGTTTCCCTAATTTTATTTCAGGCTGAGAAATTTTAGCTATGGGGCATAAGCTCGAGATTCAGATGTTGCCTCTTTCTCTCACTTTATGGTTCAAAGGATACAACTTTCAGAAGGGTTGACAGGTGGGCTAGTTGGTACAAATTCATAATGAAAAAATTGGAAGCGCAAACCAACAAAACAACGGGCTTTTTTGGCTCTTCTCTTGTATCCCGTTGGTTTGCGCTTCCAATTTTTTCATTATGGATACAACTTTATCGAATGTCTATCAAGGTTTCATGCAATATCGGCTTGGTCTCACACGGGGAAACGTCAAAGCCTTGCCTCAAAGCCGCCTCGTGAGCTTGCTGGACTGCTCACATTTAGACGCCAAACTTTAAGATGTGCAGAGCAGTAGCCAACCTCAGTGAAAGGGTCTGTAGAGTAACTGCAAGCATTGTGGCAACATAACTACAACCCTATAACATGTGTTAGAGCGTTGCACGTCCTTTCTGGTACGAATTGTACGTGTCGTGCTGATGGTTGTTCGAATATATCCATTTTAGACGGACTGGGTTAGGGAACTTGTTTATCTAGAGCTGTTCCCGGAAAATGGCCTTTCTGTTGTTTAGTTTGGGACTAAGCGGTGGGAATAACCTTCTTGTGTTAACATATGGTTTTGTTTTTTTCAATTGTAGCTAGTGATCCTATCCTTATACATGAGGTATGTTCCTAATTGTACGAGAGGTATGTCCGTGTTCAGCGCAGCATGTCTCTGGCCATCAAGTGTGTAGTCTCGTTTTTATTCGGGAGGATATCGTGTTCTGTGGTGATGTGAGTGGGGAACTACAGGATGGTCGAGCTCACGTTTGGGGATCGGCCCGCTTTTGCCAGAATGGCCAAGGCTTCCTTGGGAATTGTGCTTTTAGCGTAGTTTTTTTATTCCTGTTTTGGATTTGCATTAGAGAACTTCGCATACC
The DNA here is from genome assembly GCA_013436015.1 of Rhipicephalus annulatus. Lineage (NCBI taxonomy): Eukaryota > Metazoa > Arthropoda > Arachnida > Ixodida > Ixodidae > Rhipicephalus > Rhipicephalus annulatus. The sequence continues at coordinate 755,221 of WOVY01000739.1, forward strand.
TGATTTTTCAGGGCCAGTGGAATATTGTTGCAATATAGAGAACGAAGAAGCTCGCTCAGATTGGAAGAAGATGATGCGACTCGTCACTCCCTGGACATTTGCTAAAATTACTGTCGATATACCAACTATGCACTCGTGTGCCTCTGCACTCTTCCCGCAACATTTTGTCGAGGTGCTGGGTACCACGATGGAGATTTGCAGTAAACGTCATGTGCTTGCCGCCACCCTAGAAAACCGACAGCCCATGTCTTAAATGTCTTAGTCAGCGACAATGGCAAACCAAGCGTCAACGGATATGCCAATCGCAACCACCTGCTGCTCTATGATCATACCTTGTCGCCCTACATGCCGAACCAGATCACTATCGTCAACCAGATAAATTTCCCGCCAAAATCTTACCACTCCCAGTCTTAGTCAGGTCATCGGACACGTTCGCCACTCATGCCCCACTCTTTGTCCCCGTCCACAGGCCACTTCACTTCCGGAAACTAGGTAGCGCTTAAAGTGGTCAATGTGCCTGGGAAACCTGGCAGGTTTCCCAGGCATCGCAAAGCAAGGTATGAACCGGTCCGCAGCCCTCCATTGACTGCCACCTCGGTACCCCAGCTTCGGCTACTTCTACCCCTGATCCGGTCGCAGAAACATCCACTCCTGCATCTGACCATGACCACAAGGTATAAGACGCCCCCACTGCGACTTACCTCCCCTCCGAGAGGTACATTTCCTCAGAGCGCCAGTGCGCAGCTTCGTTGCACGTGCCTACCACATGCACGTCTTCCATGCCATCGACGGCACACGACACCGTGGCCCTATCTGACTCTACGAAGGCTACCTGGCCGCACGCCTCGGAGTCTGGCGTAGACATCCTTCCACCCGCTATTCACCTCCCGGTCGCAGAACCTTCATTATACCCAATGTCCGAAGAGACTCTCTACCAGCCTCAATGCTCTGGGAATCCTACCAGCAGCGACCAGCATCGCCCTCACAGTCTCCCATAGCCGAAGGTAAAGCCGCCAGCCATAGACCATGGCCAAACTTCCGAGGCGCTGCGAGTATGACCGACGCTTCTGGGGACGACGTGCCTGGTCCACCTATGTCATAGCTGACCACATATCTCACGCCTGCCATACAGGCACCCGTCTCCACACCGACCTGCGCACGAACCCACGTGCACCGACATCTGAAGGTGCTTCACCGTCAAGGTACGCCCACTGAGCCTCCTCCAGAATTCACATCTGCTGGATCAAATGACATGCCTCCTACTGAGTTCTTGACGGAAACCATGGGCCAGCTGGCGAGTAACTGGAATGTAGCCACACCCATTTACAAGCCACAAACGTCATGCATCTCTACCCAACGTGTAAAATGCTACTCACCCGCTGCCAACGTAGGTGGTCAAGTTCATTCATATTCAAATACTCAAGTCAGGACACCTGTGTACCGACATCGGCGCCAGTGCTGTGCACGCCCGGTAAAGCGCTATCAAAGACGTTGCTTGTCGATGGGTGGTCTGCAAGACTTCACTACGCCTTTTCTCATTGCTTCGCGCGCAGGGGCCAAATCTACTTTTGTACACCCGCCCTCATCTCACCCTGAACGCACCTCCACCTGCAATGCCCACTCGCGACACCCTGTGCGACACTCGTTACTTATTGTCAAAGGTCGACGATGGCCCTTTCCGCTTTTGAGATTCTGAACACAAGATTGCTACCGCATACCACTATCAACCGAAGGGGCTCACCGAGCGACTAAACCACACTCCTAACTGACATGCTGGCCATGTACATTTCCGACAATCACCATGACTTTGTCCACCGCTTTACTGTACAATCATTTTGCTTACAATTCGTCCTTTCACGAAACTGCTGGATTTTCCCCATTTTATTTTTTGTATGGCTGCGGCCCTGTCTTGCCGTTCGACATATTTCTACCATCTGGTGCTATATTCTCAACAACCAATTACACCCACGATGCAATCACTTCGGCCGTTCATGCCCGAGAGGTCACTTGTCAAGACCTAGCAACGTCGCAACCTTCTCAAAAGCGACGCTATGACTATCAGCACCAAGACACAATTGCCTCTTGGTTCTCTTGTACTGCTCTGGACGCCCTCGCACCATGTTAGCTCGGCTGAAAAACTACTCTCTTGTTATTCTGGCCCGTACAAGACCTTACGCCAATATTGTGACGTGGTATACGAAATAGCACCAGCTGACGTGTTTTTGCTACATCACGTCAACAGTGACGTTCATGTCACCAGACTCAAACCATATATACTTCGCCTGAACTAATGCTCCATGATTTGTACCGGGATGAAGCTACGCTTGCCGGGAGGATGATGTTGCACTAAAAAGAACGAGAAAGCTACTTCCTTTGGCTACTTCCTCTGCTATTTCCGAATGTTCCATGCGTATGCTGCATGTAATTTCAGCTTTGAAACCTGTCTATTATTACGGCAGTGTAATTGTGACCCTTGTCACATTTACAATACTCGGTCACGCCAACAAAGCATGCATTTCTCACCCTGCCAAAAACAAAACAAAACAAAACCTCCGCTTTGGCCTTTCGTCGTCGGCCTCTGTTGTGGTCGAGGTGCACGTGTCCATAAATATTAGCCACTGCAACGATGTTTCCAATTTTTGTTGAGATATAAACTTTCTGACCATGCTGGTGGTAAATTGTGCCAAGTTTGTTCATAATTTGTTTTCTTATGGCAGTGGTTGACACGCAATCAAGCTTCGAAATGCATTGTGCTTTGGCTATTTCTTCCAAGGTGTTGTGTCTACCCAGATTGGTCAAAAGCTAGATGAAATTTTTTGGCTGTGCAGAAAGTGTCTTCATTGTAGGGGCTATCATGATTTGTTATTGTGATACTAGATGTACCTGAAATTTGTTACATGTACTTAGGATCTTGAATGTCCCCGAGCTATTTCTCGATAAATCTAATCAGTTAATTATGTGAAAGACAATAAACTCAATTAAGTTTACATTGCTTAGCCGGCTCTTGTTCAGATGTTGCCTCGTGCTTTCACTTTGTATATCGAAGTTTCTGGCTGGGCTAAAATAGTTTTCATTTTGTGGTCTCATGTGATACATTCTGTGATGCTTTTTGTACCCGAAATTTTACAAAGATGCTTTGGAAACCTTCAGTGCCCCAGCGGAGTAGTGACGTTAGAAATGAATTATGTCAAGCAAAATAAAACCAAATATTTTTTCACCAGGTTTATGTCACAATTTCATGCACACTTTGCGATTTTGAGTGAGCAATGAGTCTTTACCATAGGCCATGATTTTTCTACACCAGACTACTGTATGCTATTTTAAAACATCGACACTGGGTGAGATACTGAACAATCCTTTATTTTCACACAGCAGCCGAAACCTTCATAAAGACTACACATCTTTCAGCACCAAACAGATATACATCTATGCAACTGCAAATATCCCATCAAAGTATACATCAAAGCCACCACAAGTGCTAAAAATGCATAACATAAGAGGCACAAAGTATGTTAAGGGCCTTTTTATGTGTGTTGGGTATGCGCGAACAAGAAAGATATGCTGAAACAGACACAACAGAAGTCTTCAAAGTCGTGTACGAAGTCCCATCAGAAGCACTCAACAAGCATAATTAAGCGTGCCATCGGTGTGAAACTCTACGTGGTGCGTAATTTTGGTTGGGTGTCTCATTTTTGGCACTGGCTATTTCGCAGATTTAGCACAATCAACCTTTGCAAAATATTTGACCATTATTGCCCAGCCATGTGCATCAAAATGGATATATATCTACATAATTTGCAAAATGAGCATAAAAGTCTGTTCTAAATACATGTAAGGTGTAATGCAAATAAAATAAAAATGGGTTTAGAGCACGAGCATCAGCAGAGGGTGCTGCTACAGGTAGTTGCTTTCATTCCTTCGACATAGCAAGGGGTCCGGCTCTCATCCCCGTATTTTCAGTACATCGTGGTTTATAAAAAAAGTTGGAGATTTTTAGGTGTGGAGCGCCCCGATAACACCACCATGATTACACACACACACACACACACACACACACACACACACACACACACACACACACACACACACATGTAATTCACCAAACTTAATCGCGGCCTTCAACAGACCATCTGACAGTAAACTAATGGGAAAATGCAGACATGGGTAGCTGTTAGGTTCTGTTGGCACAACGAGCAAGTTTTGTTATTTTTGGAATGTCAGAGGCGCCTTCTAAACACTCCTTGAAGAACTGACACCAATAGAGAACAACTGCACTTAAACCAGAACACATAACACTTAAAAAGACAGAAGATAACAGTGTAGAAATAATAACCCTTTCATCTGAAGATAAGTCATGAAGAAAGGCATAAGCTACATGCCTAGTGTCAGACAGTTGTGCACTACTTTGTTTTTAACATACTGTTATGTGCAAAGAGAAGGGATAACACAGGAGCTGATCTCATCAAGGTAATTTATGAAGAAGAGGCCTTAAGGCGAACCACAGCAGCCAATAAAGGGTACCGTAGCCATTCGTGTCTAGCGACTCAAGGATTTGTCATATCAGGCAACCTTCCAGAGATCAGGCTATAGGTGCCAGCACCACACCCACGCAAGTGTGGATAGGCGGTCGACCGCTCATATACAAATACTCGCAGCCACGCTTCGTTCAGTGGCTCAGGGGCTGACACTATACTGCATTTACCACATGTACGCACATGTTCTCGCACCAGTAAAAACATAAAAATCTTATATAAGAGTTCAGCAGAAAGCTTTCATCGATTGATTACATGCAGGACCGTGCTACAACAAAAGCCTGATTAATGAGACAAGCATGTTTTTTGGACAAAAGATACTACTGCCTTCAGTCAGTCACTAACAATGCCACGTAAACGCTGAAGACAATGTAACAAACATGAAATTTTCAGTTAAGTTACACGACATTACATATAAGGCATGCCGTCTGAATTATTTCCAATGTCTGGCTTCTTTAAAGCGTTTTTAAATCTAAGCACACGGTTGCATGCGGTAACTCTGTTTTTAGTACAGTTTAAGTACCGATGTGTCACTTTTTATGTGGTAGTAATATTCCTATGTAGCGATACCACGGCCAGATAAACACAACTAAGGCTCCTAGCACGATCAATAAACTACAGTGATGTAGTTGTACACCTACCAACAGCACCCAAATGTATGGCCTAGAGCCTGTTTTTTTGCTACCGAGTCTCTACAATAAAACTCTGCATTTATACACTATTTATAGCTCTCATGTTTGGGAGGATGCCCAGAGCATTTTGTGATATGCTTGAAACAGAAAGCGCCACCCACTCTGAAATTATTCTGGTGAATGGAGGGTACAACGACAATAAACGGCACTTTGGAAAGTTGCACTCGCTAATCTTATTACAACGCATAAGCATCCGAAAGACAAAAGGCTCTTGTACGTCGTTATAGGCATAGGTAAAACAGTTACACTCGCACTGACATGACTGGACAAACCACGCTTTGAAAATGTGCAAGACGTATGCGCACATAGAAGCATGACATGGCTAGCAGACGACGCACGGAGCAATCCACCAGGTGACGACTTTGCTCGATCTCGCGGCCAATAGGTTTCTGTTGGACTCCAGCAGAATCTGAGCTCTGGCACAGAGCCCGACTGCTTACACTTGTCCAAGGGCACATTAACGTTTTCTCAGCAGCAGCAGCAGCAGCACACCAGCAACCCACAGCCAAAAACAACAGGTGCTCATGTCTCTGGTAGACTAAAATAGAGGCCTTGTCTCATATAAAAAAAAAACCCAACAACTGATATGCATGACCTGTCATCTTGCTGCTTCCCTACCTCAAGTTCTTCGTTTTTTCAGTTTAATTTGCTTCCCTCTCTTCTCATGCTTCAGAACTGTAGCCGTGGTTTTCTCCAAGTGGGATTTCATTTATTAATTCTTTTCGCTTCTACACGCCGGTGCCACTTTTTTCTTCACTGTCCGCCACTGTCATATCACGTCCCGCCGTGGTGGTCTAGAGGCTAAAGTACTCGGCTGCTGAGCCGCAAATCGTGGATCGAAACCCGGCTACGGCGGCTGTATTTCCGATGGAGGCGGAATTGTTGTAGGCCTATGTGCTCAGATTTGGTTGCACGTTAAAGAACCCCAGGTGGTAGATATTTCCGGAGCCCTCCACTGCGGCGTCTCTCATAATCATGTGGTGGTTTTGGGACGTGAAACCCCACATATCAATATATCAGTGTCATATCACGGCAAACACTTGAATACAATACCATAACGTCATTCGACACTAGACTTTCTGCACGAATCAAATGTTCTTGTGTATAAAGAAAAAATATTATTATAGTAAATTGAAAAGAAATAAAATGAAAGCATAAGATTGCATGAGTTAAATGGAATTAAATAGTCACTGAGTGAGGATGGCTCAAGGCCGAAGTACATAGACACCTGGCTGTCGTACAGGCCGGTGCGGCAGTTGGCGAGAAGTGTAGCGACCTTATACATTCTTCCCACTCTCTGACGCGTCACTTTCAAGTTCTTGTGAAAGTCCACAAATGCGAAGTCTGCAGCCACTTTACCAAAGCCCCACTCAACAGCCTGCCGTACAGTGCTCATGCACTTGCTGAAGTGCGCCTGGTAGGGCTGCAAGCGGGCTCCTCCATAAGGCTTCAGGAGCAGAGGCTTTATTGGGTTGGCCGGGTCTCTATAAACCACATATTTGTTACCCCTGGCTACCTTGACAATATTTTCGTAGAGCCTGGTGTCATTCAGGATGCCTGCAACAAAACAAAAGGTGTCAGAAGTTTTCTTATGCCAGAACTTGGCTGGTGCATGAGTGTCAGTGCACAGCATTAACACAAGGTTCAGTGTCGACAGTATTTTTTGTGTCCATTTGTTGCAACATGGCTGTAAAGAATGGCAGAGAATGCCATGATGGCTCTACACCATGTCTTCTCCCCAGACATGCAGCATACCTGCATTTGACACTACATGTCATTTAGGCTAATCTAACAACTTTCCAGCAACATAACTAATATTTCAGCTAAAACGTGAAAAGTTGGGAAGTTCATTGCACATGGCTGCAAGTGACAAAGTTTCATGGAAGCCAGCTCCGAGAAAGGAGGTAATTTTTCACACTGTAGGATCTTGAAGCAATTTGGGCAAGTTGAATTTACCAGATCATTATTATTGTGTTTAACTTGCATTTAAGGAACAGTATAGAGTGCAATTGATTAGATCATTTTGTGACAGATGTAAAAATACCACGTGTGACTTTCTTGCACGGCATGTAACAAAGAATGTTTAGCTTGCACTGTAATCATCAGAATATTTAACTGCGCTACCATCAACCCTATAAGGAAATAATAATAAAGAACTTTCTGAATGCCGAACAATGGTTTCCCAGTAATGAGCGCAAGTGGAGTGAACAATGCTGATGCAAACATAGTACCTATATGTGGCCTGTAATGTTGAGGTAATGTTGAAATCATAACATTGACCTCCCGACTGTATTCCACAGTGGCGAAGTCTGGTTTCACGCTATTGCAAAATTTGGTGTACTGTGAAACGAAAACTTTGGTAGCTGGAATGGCATCTTGGCTTACATTGTTGGTAGTCACTATATTTACAGATGAATGGGTTGAAAAAGATTATGCAAGATCAAGTAGCTTTCTTTCTCAGCAATCTGTACTTCATGCTACTGTGTGCATGAACACTCTTTGGAAAGTCACTGACCATGTGGAATCACATTTATTTGCACGAGTGCAAATATTTTAAGCTAACTGTGAAGCAGTGGTCACACACACACACACACACACACACACACACACACACACACACACACACACAAAAATCTAGGAGTTGTACTCAGCCACACGGTCAAACATTAAGATGGCTTTTAGATGAGGAGACTTATTCATCGATATTGTTGAAAATGATTTCTCAGAACTAAGTCAAGTGAGTGGTATATTATTAGTAATTTCTTCTCAATGCATGGGGAGTGGTGGCAATCGCAGCTACCTACCTACTGCGGTTGCTTCCTTCAGCGACTGTCCTAAAACTGAAACAGTCTTCTATGTGCTTGTGCCACAGAGACTCCCTCATCCACTAACAGTGATCTTAGCCATATCTTTCTACAGGATAGCTGCCTGCCGTCCGCTAGTCACAAATATGATCTCAGTATGCTGACATTATACTGCCCTGGACAAATAACAGTAACACTACACCAAAAGCTCACTGTTCAGCTAGGTTCTTAGCACATGAGTTATGACCTAGGTATGTTTGTGATATGTCGATTTGCCATTTGACAGCTACAAGCAGAGTTTCTGCAAAGGCAAAATCTCACTCGCAGCACTTACCAGCATCATGAAGCCGTCCCCTGAATGGGCCGTCCAGCTGGCAAATAATGCCATTGGCGCACATAACAGCCTGATATTTCTGGCAGTAGAAGCGCTTGTACCCAGAGTAATGCTCCTGCTGGAGCTTAGACGGCCGACAAATTCGTCGGGCCGTGCCATCTATGAAACCCCAGCAGTTCTTCAGTGGAGCACCTTTCTGGTGCACGGCCTAAAAAGAATAAAAAAAACAGATGAAGCAGCTATCAATAACATTCATGCACAAGTACAGTTTTCAGATATACTCTTAGTAAAAAACATTGTGCTAGCTCTTTTATTTGACATGGACAGCCGAGACACACGAACAAACAACAAGCGTGACCAAATGAAATATTCTCACTTGCCTTCTAGCTGTTCTTGTACTGGTTTTACACTACTGTCTCCACCACCCTCTGTGGAGGGCACTTTGCTTTTTAGTCGTACCATAACAGAAAGCAGAGTTACTCACTGTGTCTTTCAAAACTCCAAGGGGCATGAAAAGTTGAATCATTTCATGTCAGGCAGTGAATAAGATAACTCAAAAGAACAAATGACATTCTTAGCAGTCTAGGAGTGCACGTCACAGTGGCAGGTACAGTGACGGGTGATTGATACATAAACATGGACATTTCCGTTTTTGGACCAGGCTATATTCCGAAAAGGTGAACAGTGCCAAATATACCAATGATGTCTTTTTATTTTAGCAGTAACCATATGTGAGAAAGCAGTAGCAATTATTGCTTATGATGCTTGCTGCTTTTGTGAAGCACACTTATAAGTTTACTAGAAGCATTCATATTCATAGCTTACTCAATGATAAAAGCAGACACAGCATGAGCTTGGTGCTCAAGAAAAAGCTGTGCCCAGTGCATCAGGGTTGAATTCATTACTGACAAATATTTTCACTTAACATTTCACAAAGACGCACTGCAATATGCAATATATTTGAAGGGTGAATTATGCTTGCCTCTCCAAACCTACAGTTAGACTTGTGCTCCTTGAACTAAAAAGGCACTAAATGCAAATGATGCTTAATGTCACATTAGAAGGTCAACGATTAGGAGTACTTAAAGCATAAACATTATGCCCAGCAGCAATTCAGTAACAAATATAAAGGTAAACATGGAATGAGAAGCCAGCCAGAGTATTGGAGCTCGATTAGACTCACTCGAAAGATATATTTTGCTCTGGGCACTTGCTCCGATTCAGACTCGCCAAAAATTTCCCCTTCGGACTCAAAGTGAGTAAGTTTTTTCTCCACTGCATTCACTTGAAATCAAACTCGCCAACTTATTGCTGAGACCAACCAACACAGATGCACAGCTTGACCAGAGTCTCGATGAGCCTCAGTGTGTTGCCACATGAGTCTGCTAGCATAATATTTCCTTTCTCAGTCATGGCGTCACAGCTGTTTGATGCCAATATCTCACATGATGGGTGCTCTACTTTCAATCCTGTTCTTGAAACACGTGTTACCGTTCCGGTAATATTTGTATTACATACATGGCTCACACAAAATACCGTTATGGATGGATCCGAACAACTTTATCAAGGATTTCCGGTAAAAGAATTCGCACAAGAGGTCATTGCACCACATTCTTGTGGTCTCATTGACCTGTTCTTTTGTTGTTTTTTCATGTGTAATTGTTTCCTTGCTCAGTAGAAACAGGGTTGCAAAAGAATAAACAGGCTGCAAACACAACACTACCTGCCACATATACATGTAATGTAATCGCTGGAGTGTGCCCATGTTTGTCTGAGCTCAAAATTGTAGTACAGATGTATTCTCTCAGCGTGTGCGAATATGTCTTTGAACTCGCTTCGACGCGAACTGAACATTTTAAACTTCGAAGAATGAACAGACGCATTTCTATGCGTTTAACCAGCCTGAACCAAGGATTTTACCACAGCGTCCTGCTGTTATGCCGTAAATCGCCTATTTAGTAGACTCGCAATGCAACGAAATCGAAATCAGTAATTGAATTAAACGTGGCGTATTTCGTCGTTTCAACTTTCACGCCAGCTACTATGGATATTTTGCCAGTTTGTGGACATGTTACGAGTTTGATTCGTACAAAAAAGTGATATTCGTACAAAATTGATCGACTTTCATGCTTACCTGTGAAAACAGTTGCAGGTTCTGGAGGTTCATCCAGCCATGAACCGTGAGATCTGCAAGCATTTGTCCAAAGTAATATTCGATGTGAGAAATTACTTTGGACACCACACTTGAGATCACGGAGCTCTGGCAGTTGAATATCGTCTCTAGGTCACAAAGTAGATTTGGATAAGCGAGGCGCCGCAGTGTCATACAGAAAGCCTCGCGATCTGACACTCGGACGCGGTGCGCACTCATCACTTCGCCGGGAATGAGCAGGCCAACAATCAGGTCGTCAAAATTGCCTTTGTTGAACCTGAAGTTACAATGAAAGGTGGTTCCATCAATGGCGTCGATATACAACACGCCGTCTTCGTGAAGGTTCCTCCGCAGCGGCGGCTGCGGATATAGCAGGTTCATAATCGGTAGATCGTCGATGCACTTCCACGGAAAATTTTGAGACAGGAATGGATCTTGGACCACACTGTTTGCCATACCGACGACCACTTCTTTGCGAATGCGGCTAGCCACTTACCGTTCAACCAGAGAGGCTTAACCAGAGAGGCTTAAAGAACTATGCAGTGGCTCCTTATAGCCTTCTGCACGCAGCCAACTTTAATGGGTTAGGTGATTATATAGCACCAAAACACTTGATAGTTTTACATGTTAAAAGTTATTATATTTGCGCCGCAGCGCTGATTAAGTTGTATTTAAAATAAAACGTATATGTGTGCATCCATGATCATCCTCATCGGCGAACGTAAACTTTTACGTACGAACGTAAAGGTTCCCGTATGTGTAGCAAAACGCTGCTAAAACTTGGGCGCCGGTAACACGGTAAACGTAAACCGGTAACACGGTAACCTAAAGAAGTATACGTACAAGCTAAAACTCCCTAATAGAGGGAGGGTCACCGCCATAGACCATCTGACACGCTACGCCGAGACAACTTCAGTAGTTACCGGTTCAGCATCGGAAGTTGGTGACTTCGTCCTGCAGTCCATAATTCTACGTCATGGTGCTCCTCGTGTACTTCTAAGTAACCGTGGGAAAGTGTTCTTATCAGAGCTTTTAGGGGAAGTTCTTCGCGTTTCTGGTACTGCACACAACACAGCGTCTAACTACCATTTTCAAACAAACAGTCTGACCGATAGATTTCATCAAAACCGTGCCGACATAATCGCCGTGTACATTCAACCGGATCACAAAAACTAGGATAAACTTCTACCGTTCCTGACTTTCACCTACAACACCACTGTTCAGCACACAACTAGCTACTCACCGTTTTATCTTGTTCACGGAAGTTCACCTACTTTCTTCATCGACGTTTCCTTCTTCACCAGCAATGGCCGTTCATCACCGTCTTCTTGCGCAGAATATACTTCTCGCCTTGGCCAGTATGAACACCGAACATGGCTCGCATGAACACCGAAGCTACGCAACAAGCAAGGAAGGTCGTCGACGACACCTCTCAATGTGTGGTATCATTCCGACCAGGTGACGAGGTGCTGCTGTTGACACCAATTCACACAACTGGTCTGTGCGACAAAATCTAGCCCCGATTCATTGGCCCATATGTAGTTTTAGAGCAGACTTCACCTCTAAACTATCACGTGACAACTCTTGTCGTGCCAAATGACCGCCGTTACCGCAGCATCAAAATTGTGCACGTTTCCCGCATGAAGCTCTTCACACGATGTTACTCGTCACCTTGACTACCCGCCCACAGCGGCCTCATTACATGTTCATCATCATTACCTGTTCTGGCTACCTGCCCTTCATCTTCGGGTCTGTTGCGCTTGTTCGTTCCCGAGTTCACGGCCAATGAACCTCGTTACAACCAAATCGTCAAATATATATATATATATATATATATATATATTGGGACGAGGTTTATTAGTCGATAACGACAACGGCAAGACAGCATGAAGCACCGTCCAGCAGAGATCAGCACAGCAGCGAGCCGAAGCACGAGCCGAGAGAGCCGGGCGTTGGCGATGCTGCTTGCCGCAGGCACATCTTCTTCTTCACAATCGTCCCCGCTGAAAAAGGATTCATCCTGGCGACTTAAGAAGTTTCAGGCAGAGTCTCGTGGTATGGTTTCAGTCGGAAACATGGACGATGTCAAGTGCGCGCCGGCGCATGTCATCCGATCGGGAAACTGGCTCAATTAGGAAATTAACTGGAGAGGTTTTCTCCAAAACGGTGTAAGGCCCCTCGTACCGGGGGACAAGTTTCGAGGAGAGTCCCAGTGTTTGGTGTGGAATGGCGAGCCACACAAGAGACCCTGGGGCATAGCTGGGATCTGAAAGGGCGGTACTACGGTGTTATTTCTGGCGTTGCTGCTCATTCGAGGTGAACGCACGGGCGAGCTGGCGGCACTCTTCGGCTTTCGAGCAGCATCGGAGACAGGTGGGTACTCGGAAGCATCAAGATGGTAGGGTAGTAGGGTGTCGATTGTATGGGAAGGCTCGCGTCCATAAAGAAGAAAGAAAGGTGAGAATCCCGTGGTGGTTTGTACTGCGGTGTTTTATGCGAATGTGACGTATGAGAGAACACGGTCCCAGTTGCTATGATCAGATGAAACGTACATTGAGAGCATATCACCCAGCGTGTGGTGAAACCGTTCCGTTAGCCCGTTAGCCTGCGGGTGGTATGTTGTCGTTTTCCGATGAATGAGGTGGCATTCCGAAAACAGAGTTTCGACGACCTCGGAGAGGAAAGCGTGGCCTCTGTCACTAAGGAGCTCTCGAGGTGCACCATGTCGAAGAATAAAGCGACGTAAAATAAAAGAGGCGACATCCTGAGCTGTAGCACTCGGCAAAGCGGCTGTTTCGGCGTCGCGTGTCAGGGGGTCAACTGCCACTATAATCCACCGATTACCATCTGATGTCAATAGAAGGGGGTCGTAGAGGTCAACGCCGACGCGATCGAACGGCTTGGCAGGGCATGGAAGTGGCTGCAATGCGCCAGTCGCACGTGGTGCTGTTGATTTGCGTCTCTGGCAGTCAGGACAGCACTGCACAAATTTGCGTACAAAATTGTGCATGCCGCGCCAGTAATAGCGATGGTGAAGGCATTCATATGTTTTGAACACCCCGGAGTGGCCACATTGCGGATCGTCGTAAAGGGAGGCACATACTTGTGATCGTAAAGTGCGTGGAATGACCAGTAGCCACCGGCGGCCATCGGGAGCGAAGTTGCATCGATGAAGAAGTTGATCGCGGATGGCGAAATGGAAAGTTTGACGTCGGAGGGATCGAGATACTGGAAGGTTTGTCGTGCCAGATAGATATTCGATAAGAGATGCGATTCACGGGTCACGACGTTGTTCGGTGGCAATCGAGTCGAAGTTTAGCGATGACAAGGTCTCGAGGCGAGTGTTTCCGCACGTTGGATCTGGTTGTAAAGGTGAGTGGGGCAGAGCATCAGCGTCAGAGTGTTTGCATCTGCAGCGGTATACGACGCGAATGTCGTACTCCTGGATGCGGAGTGCGCATCGCGCAATGCGGCCGGAAGGGTCTTTCAAAGTGGAGAGCCAGCAAAGTGCGTGGTGATCAGTTACTAGATCGAATGGGCGGCCGTATAAGTATGGCCGGAATTTTCCAAGCGCCCACACCAGAGCCAAACACTCTTTTTCTGTCACGCTGTAGTTAGTTTCGACATTCGTCAGAGTGCGGCTAGCGTAGGCTACAACGTATTCAGAATAGCCGGGCTTTCGTTGAGCGAGGACAGCGCCTAGCCCGACGCCGCTACGTCGGTGTGCACTTCGGTAGGAGCCGTCGGGTCAAAGTGGCAAAGAATAGGTGGGGAGGTGAGCAGACGGCGTAGAGTAGTGAAGGCAACGTCACATGCAGGGGACCAGGAGGAGAGGTTAACGTCACCGCGAAGAAGCTGGGTTAATGGTGACATGATAGATGCAAAATTGTGAACAAAGCGCCAGAAATACGAGCATAGGCCGACAAAACTGCGAAGTTCTTTCATGGTCGTCGGCTTGGGAAATTCTGCGACTGCTCGAAGTTTTGCTGGGTCAGGTAATAAGCCATGCTTGGAGACGATGTGGCCTAGTATGACGAGCTCGCGTGCAACGAAGCGGCCTTTTTTCAGGTTAAGCTGCAGGCCAGCGTTGGTCAGACAAGTCAAAACGTGCCTGAGGCGAAGGAGGTGCGTAGGAAAATCATGGGAGAAGACCACAACATCGTCGAGGTAACAGAGGCACATATTCCACTTGAGGCCACGTAGCGTATTATCTATAAAACGTTGAAACGTGGCAGGCGCGTTACAAAGCCCGAAGGGCATGACGTTAAACTCGTATAGTCCGTCTAGTATAATAAATGCTGTTTTTTTGGCGATCGGCTTCAGCCATCGGGACTTGCCAGTAGCCAGACCGCAAATCTAGGGACGAGAAAAATTCCGCTCTGTGAAGGGTGTCGATGGTGTCATCAATGCGCGGCAAAGGATAGACGTCCTTGCGGGTTATCTTATTCAAACGACAATAGTCCACGAAAAATCGGATAGATCCGTCTTTCTTACGCACGAGGACGACAGCAGACGCCCAGGGACTGTGAGATGGTCGAATGACGTCTACGAAGCATATTTTCGAATTGATCGTTGATGACATGGCGCTCTTCAGTGGAGGCACGGTATGGTCTTTGACGCAGTGGCTGGTGTAGGCCGGTGTCAACATGATGTTTGAATTGTGACGTGTGGCCTAGTTGAGGCTGCAACACAGCGAAAGAACTCCTGAACTCTTGCAGAAGATCCAGCAAGTCGGCATGTTCGATGGGAATGAGAGTGTCAGCGATGGCGCTGGAAAACGTATCATTGGACGACTCCCCGAGTTCCGACAGTGCTTTTGGGTGGTCGCAGTAGTCATCCGGAGCATCAACCAAAGCCGAAGGGTGGAGATCCTGCACGCGGCCGAGAAATTCTCCCGCAAGCAAAGTGACAGGTGTGGAAAGCGGATTGCTTACGAACATATTGCTTCTTCCGGCGGCAAGGTCAATTGTTGCGAAAGGCAGCGGCAGAGCTCGACGACTCTTGAAGATATCGGAAGGCATAAAAAGGCATGTAGCGTCAGTGTAAGCGTTGCATGAAATGGGAACAAGGGCGAAATTTCCAAGTGGAATATTGGTATCTTCACGAACGTGCAACTTCGGCGGCTGATGAAGAGCGTGAAAGGTGAAGAGGGTGAAAACTCAACTTCGGCGTGAGCGCAGTCGATGACGGCATTATGGCGGGATAGGAAGTCCCACCCGAGGATGACGTCATGCGAACAGACAGCGAGAACAATAAATTCCACGATGTAAAGAATGCCTTCGATCTGCACTCTTGCAGTGCAGCCTGCGAGAGGCGTTACTTGCTGTGCGCTTGCGGTGTGAAGCGACAGTCCCAAAAGCGGCGTCGTGACTTTGCGCAATAAACGGCCGAGATTAGCGGCAATAACAGAAACAGCTGCGCCGGTGTCCACAAGGGCGAAAGTACAATAACCTTCAACAATTACTGCGACCACGTTAGCAGGAGAGGGGCGAGGGCTTAGACAGTTCGAAAACGGCGCAGTTCTCTCCTCTTGAACTGCAGTGCTTAGTTTTCCTGTTCGGAGGGTCCGTGCCGTTGACGCCTGGGGGAGGGCGATCGCCGACGAGGAGGCGGTGCGCGCTGCGGCTGGAAGTCAAGGTAGTCAGTTGGGGCATAGCGAGGTGACGAGACCAGCCCGTATTGGTCGAAGGGTTAGCTGCCGGGAGTGCGGGCTTTGAGCGCGTGGTGTAGGGTGGTTGCGGAAGCCTACGCACCACGTCTGCATATGTGAGCGAGATGGCTACGGGCTGCATCTCTTGCGAACAGGCGACTGGAGGAGCCACAGGCTGCGCTGCATACGTTAGGGGCGCGGCCACAGGCTGAATCGCTGGCGGATAGGCGACAGGGGCACCTACCAGCTGTGAGACACGCGGGCAGTGGACACGGCTAGATAGAGGCGGCTCGTAGTGCGCAAGGGGAACAGCTTGTGCAACCTCTTTCGATATAGTAGTGCGAAGCGGGGTGGGTAGACGGGTGGTGGTCTCGTGAATAAAAGGCACTAGAGAAAGTTGGCGGGCGACTTCCTCACGAACGAAGGCTCGGACTTGCTGAAGCAATGATGAATTGTCAGGCATGGTGTCGAAACTGGACAGTGACTCACCACCACGCTGAGGTCGTCGAGTCAGAGAGCGTTGCTTCTTCAACTCGTCGTTGCTTCGATACAAGCTGATGACTTCAGAAACTGTGCTCGGATTTCTAGCCAAGAGCATTTGAATTGCGCCATCGTCGATGCCCTTCAGGATGTGTTTCACCTTGTTTGACTCGGACATGGTGTCATTCGCGCGTCGACAAAGGTCGATGACATCCTCAATATAGCTGGTGAAATTTTCGCCAGTCTGCTGAGAGCGGACGCGCAAGCGCTGTTCTGCCCGCTGCTTGCGGACAGCTGGCCGACCAAACACTTCAACACATGACGTCTTGAAGACGCTCCATGTGGGGATGTTGTGTTTGTGGTTGTTAAACCACAATTCTGCGACGCCAGTGAGATAAAATATGACGTGGCTGAGCTTGTCGGCTTCATTTCACTTATTATTGGCGCTCACCAGCTCGTAGAGCTCAAGCCAGTCTTCCACGTCGGTCCCATCCGCACCGCTGAAGACCTTCGGGTCCCGTAGCCTAGGATGGCCAGGGCAGTTGAACTGGGGTGGCGATGCCGATGGGTGGGCGTTGTCCGTCATTACGGGCGGTAGCATGTGGCTTCGCAGCTACAGGTTGTAGCGACGGGGATAAACAGCACCCTCCACCAAATGTGACGAGGTTTATTAGTCGATAACGGCAACGGCAAGACAGCGTGAAGAACCGTCCAGCAGAGATCAGCACAGCAGCGAGCCGAAGCACGAGCCGAAGCACGAGCCGAGAGAGCCGGGCGTTGGCGATGCTGCTCGCCGCAGGCACATCTTCTTCTTCACTATATATATATATATATATATATATATATATATATATATATATATATGTATATATATATATATATATATATATATATATATAGGATGGCCAGGGCAGTTGAACTGGGGCGGCGATGCCGATGGGTGGGCGTTGTCAGTCATTACGGGTGGTAGCATGTGGCTCGCAGCTCCAGGTTGTAGCGACGGGGATAAACAGCACCCTCCACCAAATGTGATGAGGTTTATTAGTCGATAACGGCAACGGCAAGACAGCGTGAAGAACCGTCCAGCAGAGATCAGCACAGCAGCGAGCCGAAGCACGAGCCGAGAGAGCCGGGCGTTGGCGATGCTGCTCGCCGCAGGCACATCTTCTTCTTCACTATAATATATATATATATATATATATATATA
This sequence comes from Rhipicephalus annulatus, assembly GCA_013436015.1. Classification (NCBI taxonomy): domain Eukaryota; kingdom Metazoa; phylum Arthropoda; class Arachnida; order Ixodida; family Ixodidae; genus Rhipicephalus; species Rhipicephalus annulatus. The sequence continues at coordinate 773,072 of WOVY01000739.1, forward strand.
GGATGGCCAGGGCAGTTGAACTGGGGCGGCGATGCCGATGGGTGGGCGTTGTCAGTCATTACGGGTGGTAGCATGTGGCTCGCAGCTCCAGGTTGTAGCGACGGGGATAAACAGCACCCTCCACCAAATGTGATGAGGTTTATTAGTCGATAACGGCAACGGCAAGACAGCGTGAAGAACCGTCCAGCAGAGATCAGCACAGCAGCGAGCTGAAGCACGAGCCGAGAGAGCCGGGCGTTGGCGATGCTGCTCGCCGCAGGCACATCTTCTTCTTCATTATATATATATATATATATATATATATATATATATATATATATATATATATATATATATATATATATATATTGTAGTGGGGAAGAGGGAGAGAGACAGTATCTAGTCGGAGCACCTGGAAGACGATTACGACGAACAGCTGTGCTTGTGACAGTGACTGACGCCCGTTGAACCAGGCAGTTGGTTTTAGTCAATAAAACCCCCTTATACTTTGGTGGAAGTGCTGGATATTCTTCGAAGCTGGAACTACGAAGTCGCACTTTACCTCCAGTGCAAGCAATGCCGGAAGAACCGGAAGAAACCTCCACCCAAGGTACCTCGCAAGTTCCCGCCTCTACATTTCGCGCCGTGTGGCCACTGCGTCACCCACCGATCTTCAGCGGCACTGATGGCCAAGACATTGAGGAGTGGTTGGCTACTTACTACAAGGTGAGCGCAGCCAACAAGTGGGACGATGCGGCTAAGCTGACCTATGTAAGCTTTTAATTGTGCGGTGTCGCTAGTGTCTGGTTGCGCAATCACGATGCCAATATTGCCAGGTGGGATTCATTCAAGGCCTCCTTTTCGCAAGTCTTCAAACACCCTGCCGTGCGAAAACTGCGGAGAACAGTGACTTCGTTAGCACGCTCAACAGCCGGGAGAGACCTTTACCAGCTTCAATGAAGACGCTGTTGACTTGTGCAAGCGGGTAAAACCAGCGATGCTCGAAGACGAGAAAATCAAACAAATCCTCAAGGGCATATGCGATGACGCATTTCAAATGTTGTTAGCCAAGGACCCACAAACCATAGCCAATCTCGTCAGCTTGTGCCTGAGTTTCAACGAATTGCGCAAGCAACGCGCCCAAACACGACGCTCTCTGGAACAACGTGACTCGATCGCGGGCCTTGACTCTCGGAGACCAGAACGACACGTTGGCTCACATAAAGCAGTTCGTGCGTGAGGAGGTCACTCGGCAGCTCTTCATTTTATCGAGCTCACCCGAGCTAGCACAAACGATATATTTGGCCCCAGATCATCTGGTCCCGGCCATAAGGCACGTCATACGAGAGGAGGTAGCTGACGCTTTGCCTTTCGCTCGTTCACCACCTTTGGAGGCCGCACCCTTGACGTATGCCCAAGTCGTTGTAGCCAGAGCAACTCGACAGCCCACTTATGCTAGCTCACCAGTCCCTGTTCGGTCATCACCAGTTCTATTCCGCCGGCCGGTTGCGGCGTTTTTGAATCCGTGGTGCACCGCAGACAACCACCCGAGATGCTATCCTTGCGGTTACGCAGGACATGTGCCTCGCTTGTGCCACCGTCGCCCTCTAGTTCACAACGACACCAGGCAAAGATCGTTGCACGAATCTCGGCGTTTTAACAACATGGCGCATCAACAAGGATCCTCTTCACCCGACCACCCTCCCTCAGTCAGTCTCCGAACTCAATCTCCCCGACGTCACTCCCTGTCACCTATGCACCGTCTACCCTGCCCTTCAGACGCGGAAAACTGGATCCCGCAGTTCCGGAGGCACGAACTGCGTCGTTGTCAAAAGAACCAAGTTTTCGCATTTCTCCGACAAATCTAATCGATGTTTTTGTGGATGGTTACCGTACCCTTGCGCTTGTGGACACTGGTGCTGCCGTTTCAGTAATTGATTTAAAACTTTGCTGGCTGCTTCGGAAGGTTACCACGATGCCAAACGAATTGTCCCTCCGTACTGCCAGTGCTCACCATATTCGACCGTCAGCTGCCTGTACCACCCGCGTTCTCATGCAAGATGTTTTGTATACCGCTAGATTTCTTGTGCTACAGGCGTGTTCTCATGAGGTGACCCTCGGCTGGGATTGTCCGTCTCGTAATCATGTGGTTTCAAATCCCGGTGCCACGCAGTTCCCAACCGGATAAAAAAAATCCGCGTGGTGATGGAACTGCATTAAGAGGCCTGGGGTGTGGCCTGACCAGTAACCTCCGCCGGGAACACACTCCCTCCCCAGAGAAGGATTGGCCACCTTGATGCAGTATCTAGCCACTACCTCCCACATGCATAAGTCAAATAACTCACGCCCCTCAGTCTCCAGCACCTGCGAAGCAACTTACTACGGCCGCGCTCAGATCTGCGACGCAGCAGAGGGTGCTAAGAATCTCTGTATCCGGACAGGCCGCCATTGGAACCTGAACTTGACTACGTTTAACGCTAGAACCTTATCTAGTGAGAGAAGTCTAGCTGTACTATTCGAGGAGCTAGAGAGTGTTAAATGGGATAGAATAGGGCTCAGTGAGGTTAGGAGGACAGATAAGGCCTATACAGTGCTAAAGAATAAGCACGTTCTTTGCTATCCAGGCTTGGCTGACAGAAGAGAACTGGGACTGGGGTTCCTAATTCACAGAAACATAGCTGGCAACGTGGAGGAATACTATACCAGTAATGAAAGGGTGGTAGGTATCGTAATTAAACTGAAGAAAAGATACATGATGAAGGTGGTACAGGCTTACACGCCAACATCCAGCCATGATGACGCTTCAGTTGAAATCTTCTATGAAGACGTGGAATCGGCAATGAGTAAGGTAAAAACACAGTGTACTATACTGATGGGAGACTTCAATGCAAAGTTAGGGAGAAGCAGGCTGGAGACCAGGCAGTAGGAGATTATGACATCGGTACTAGAAACGCTAGAGGAGAGCTGCTAGTAGAATTCGCAGAACGCAATATTTTCGGATTTTGAATACCTTCTACCGAAAACGAGGAAACCGCAATTGGTTATGAAGGAGCCTTAATGGCGAAAATAAGAACAAAATAGACCTTATAATGAGCGCACACCTAGGCATAGTGCAGGATGTGGAAGTGGTTGGCAATGTACGATGCAGCGACCGTAGACACAGTCTTGAATTCAGCGAGACCTGAAGAAGGAACGACAGAAACTGATACGCAAGAAGCCAATCAATGAGCTAGCAGTGAGAGGGAAAGTACAGAAATTCAGAGTCTCGCTTCAAAACAGGTACTCGGCTCTTAGTGGGAAAACCAACCTTAGCGTAGATACAATGAATGATAATCTGATGAGTATCATTAGGGAGTGTGCAGTGGAAGTTGGAGGTACGGTACTTAGACAGGAGACGGGCAATTCATCACAGGAGACAAAAAACCTCATTAAGAAGTGTCCAATCATGACAGTATCAAGTGCAACAGACAAAATAGAACTGGCAGTGCTTACGAAGTTAATTAATCAGCGTAAAGTATGCGATGTAAGAAGGTATAACATGGAGAGAATTGAACATGCTCTGAAAAACGGAGGAAGCGTCAAAGCAGTGAAGAGGAAACTTGGGATAGGCAAAAGTCAGATCTATGCGCTAAGGGACAAAGAAGGCAAAATAACTACCAATATGAATAGGATAGTTAAAATAGCGGAGGAGTTTTACAGAGATCTGTACAGTAGCCGGGACAACCGCGACCTTAATACTATAAGAACTAGCAGTAACCCAGATGACACCCCACCAGTAATTATAGAAGTCAGAAAAGCTTGGGAGAGCATGCAAAAAGGCAAAGCTGCTGGTTAGAATCAGGTAGCATCAGATGACGACAGATTGTGTTAGAAAAACTAGCCACCCTGTTTACGAGATGTCTCCTGACGGGCAGAGCACCAGAGTCTCGGAAGAACGCTAACATCATCTTAATACATAAGAATGGAGATGACAAGGACTTGAAGAATTACAGAACGATCAGCTTGCTCTCTGTAGTATACAAGCTACTTACAAAGGTAATTGCTAACAGAGTAATGAAAACACTAGAATTCAATCAGCCAAAGGAACAAGCAGGATTTCTAACAGGCTACTCAAAAATCGACCACATTCATATTATCAATCAAGTAATAGAGAAATGCTCAGAATGTAACCAACCACTCTACATAGCCTTCATAGATTACGAGAAGGCGTTTGGTTCAGTAGAAATACAAGCCGTCATGCAGACACTGCGGAATCAGGGCGTTGATGAAGTATACATAAACATCCTGGAAGAAATCCACAGGAGATCAACTGCTACCATAGTGCTTCATAAAGAAAGCAACAGAATACTAATCAAGAAGGGGGTAAGGCAGGGGGACACAGTCTCCCCAATGCTATTTACCGCGTTCTTACAGGAGGTTTTCACAAGCCTAGAATGAGAACAGTTAGGAATAAGAGTTAATGGAGAGTACCTTAGTAACCTGCGCTTCGCCGATGACATTGCATTGCTCAGTAACTCAGGGGACGAAATATAACTCATGATTACGGAGTTAGAAAAGGAGAGCAGAAAGGTGGGTCTTGCAATTATTTTGCAGAAAGCGAAAGTAATGTACAACAACCTCAGAAAAGAGCAGCGCTTCGAGATAGGGAATAGTGCACTTCAAGTTGTAAATGACTATGTCTACGTAGGGCAGGCAATAACCGCGGAGCCGAACAACGAGATTGAAGTAACTTGTAGAATATGAATGGGGTGGAGCACATTGGGTAAGCACTCTGAAATTATGACAGGTAGATTGGCACTATCCCTCTAGAGGAAAGTGTATAACAGCTGTATCTTGCCGGTACTTAGCTATGGAGCAGAAACCTGGAGACTTGAAAAGAGGGTTCAGCTTAAATTGAGGACGACGCAGCGAGCAATGGAAAGAAAAATGGTACGTGTAACCTTAAGAGACAAGAAGAGAGCAGAGTGGATTAGGGAACAAACGGGGTTAAAGGATATCATAGTTGAAATCAAGAAGAGGAAATGGACATGGGCGGGGCACGTAGCGCGTAGTCAGGATAACCGCTGGTCATTAAGGGTAACTAACTGGAATCTCAGAGAAGGCAAGCGGGTTAGGGGGAGACAGAACGTTAGGTGGGCAGATGAGATTAAGAAGTTTGCGGGTATAACTTGGCAGCAGCGAGCACAGGACCGAGTTAACTGGCGGAATTTAGGAGAGGCCTTTGTCCTGCAGTGGACGTAGTCAGGCTGATGATATTGATGACGATGAATCATGCGGTTATCGACTGTGCTCGTGGTGAAGTGGCCTTCTCTGCGTTGTGTGCCTCGTCTCCGGAATTTCCGTTGAACAAGCTGTTTGTCACTGACGACATCGACATACAACCGACTAGCGCAGCCTTTGTTCCCGTGCCTTGTGCTGATGTTTCTAAGCCTGCAATGTTGTTTAGGCCTTCCCAAATATTTCAAAGTCGCAAGAGCCTTGAGTTGCCGTTTGCCGTTCTAGATATATATTTCGGTGGGCGCTACCACACTGTTTGTCACAAATCCCGTGCCGTCTCTCACAACCTTGCGTCGCGGAGAATGTATTAGAACATTCCAAGACTTATACCTCTTCCATCTTCCTCCATCTCGACCTTGACGGTGAAAGTGATTTGCAGATTAATGCACTGACGCCATCTGCCAGTTCACCTGTTCACGAAAACATTAATTTTTGGGTTCCTCAAATGATGGCGAACTTGAAGAACCACACCGCGAAATGCTTCTAGAACTTCTTCAACCGTTTCGCGGCTCGTTCAAGTGCCAGGAGACGTCCTTAGGCCGACAAACACCGCTGTCCATCACATTAACACCGGCTCCCAAGCGCCTCTGCGTCAGCGTCCCTACCGTGTATCTCCTGTTGAGCGTCGTGTGATCACCGAGCAAGTGGCCGACATGCTTCGACGTGGCGTCATTCGGCCGTCCAGCAGTCCCTGGTCTTCACCTGCGGTACTTGTGAGGAAAAAAGACGGCTCTATTCGCTTTTTCATCGATTACCGCCGTTTAAACCAAGTCACGCAAAGACGTATACCCTTTGCCGCACATTGATCATGTCCTGAACTGCTTGCATGGCGCTGAATTCTTCTCATCATTATACCTACGGTCCGTTTATTGGCAGGTCCCCATGGCACCATCAGATCGTCCAAAAACTGCTTTCGTGACGCCCGATGGGCAATACGAATTTGATGTAATGCCCTTCGGCCTTTGTAGTGCGCCAGCCACATTCAAAAGGTTGATGAATAGCGTCTTGCGAGGGCTAAAATGAAAGGCATGCCTATGCTACTTGAATGATGTCGTTGTTTTCTCCCCTAATTTCTACAGCCACCTCCATCGTCTCAGTGAAGTCGTGAGCTGCCTCACGAGCGCAGGCCTTCACCTAAACATAAAGAAAGCCACGTAAGAGCTCGGAAGCTCACAATACTTGGCCACGCTGTCTGAAAACATGGCGTCCTCCCTGACCCTGAGAAGGTTCGTGCTGTCGCTGAGTTTGCCAAGCCTACGGCCGTGAAAGCGCTTCGCTGCTTTGTCGAACTGTGCTCGTACTTTCGCCGCTTTGTGAAGAACTTTGCTTCGACAATCGCACCACTGACACAGCTGATCACTGGCGATGGACACCTCCCTGATTGGTCGCCAGCATGCGATGATGCTTTTGCAACATTACGCCATCTCCTTACTTCACCACCTATTCTACACCACTTCGACTCTACTGCTCCAACCGAGGTGCAAACGGATACCAGTGGCATAGGACTTGGCGCTGTCCTTGCTCAACGCAAGCCTGGCTACTCGGAGTATGTAGTTGCGTATGCCAGTCGCACCCTAGCCAAGGCACAGCACAAATACTCGGTTTCCGAAAAGGAATGTTTGGCCATTGTTTGGGCATTACAAAAATTTCTTCCTTACTTATATGGACGCCCTGTTGGACCTCTGAGCCTTTCTGCTGCGGCGGGGCTCACATCAAGCAAAAACACGTCTTGCCAGATGAAAGGCTTTAATGGAACTAAAGAAGAAAGAAAAAGACAAGGGTGAGTCGGCGCTGCCACGAGGCCAAGCGCCAGCTCGTGAGGAAGCTCAATAATGATGATGACTGCTATTCTGCTTCGAGGGATAAATAAAGGAAGCCACAACAGTCTCCCGCGCCGACAGATGTTGCTAGGTGGCTTCCAATAGATAGAGTAGCTGCACAGGACGCTTCACAACAGTGCCGTCGGGCAGGCGTAGAAAGCAAGTCCTCACGATGCCGTCACGGCCACCGATCAGTTCTTCTATGCGAACCAAGGTCCACCGTTGCCTGGGACAATGTTTTTCTCCCAGTAGAACTACATTGCCTTCCTTCAATATGTGATTTCTTTTGCTTGATTGAATGTGTAATTCCCAAGTTCATTGAGGTACTCCTTTAACCAACGAGACCAGAAAGTTTGCAGATCCTCTCTGTCTTGCTCCAAAGTTTCTTCAGTTGATCGTTGGTCGACTCGGTTTTGGTTTTGAGGTCGTAAGGTGGTAGCGTTGTCAATCTTCTTCCAACGAGAAAATCTGCTGGAGATAGGGGGCACGGCTCATCCACATCATTGTACACATATGTTAAAGGCCGAGAATTTATTAATGCTTCGACTTTTGTTATAAAAGTGACCAACTCTGTCTGATTTACCAAACGTCGACCAAGCATTTTCTTCAAGCAGGTCTTCACAGAACGTATGAGTCTACCCCACCAAGGAGCACTCGGGCAAATGAATTTCCACTGAATCTTCGAGGAAGGGAAATATGCAAGTACATCGGGATGCCGAATTGTTCGCCAGAACTTCTCTAGATCTTTGGACGTTTTGACGAAGGTTCGGGCATTGTCGCTGTACATTGTGTGACAGAGGCCTCGACGTGATACGAATCTCCGAAGTGCACAAAAGAAAGCCACCGTCGTCAAATCTTCAACAAGTTCCAAGTGAACAGCTCTTGTTACAGCACAAGTAAAAAGAGTGATGTAAGAGTGCTGGTGAAGATGCCCTTTGATGTGAAGTGGACCCGAAAAATCTACTCCACTTACAAGAAACGGAGGCGTTTGTTTACAACGATCCTGAGGCATACAAGGTGAAAGTTGTTCAACTGGTTTAGACTGTAGGCGTTGGTAGATGACACACCGTCGTATTGTTTTTTTCACCAGCTGTCGTAATTGTGGAATCCAGTATTGTTTTCTTATTTGAGTCAGTGTGTCTCGTACTCCTCCGTGGAAGACATTTTTGTGAGCATGATTGATGATTAAAGTAACGAGGTGACAGTCTTTCGGCAGGAGGATTGGATGGCGAAAACCGTACGAGTCGTCCGTAATCTGAACTTTTCCTTGTAACCGAAGCAGCCCGTTGTTCTCGAGGAACAATCCTAATTGTCCAACTGGACTTTGGGAAAGAATCGGATTCTCGTTCGCGACGCAGTTGGCTTCGTTACCAAAGTGAGCTCTCTGTTCTACGCGAATCAAATAGCACTCCACCTGTTGAATTTCTTCAGCAGACAGCTCCTCGAACCTATCGCTTTCCTTCCTGAACTTTTTAACATAACTGAAAACCCATGCCGTTACTCTTACAAGTTTTGTGAGGCTGCTGAATCGTTCGTTATCAATCAGCGTTGGAATCGATGTTCTCGTGTTAACAGCGTAGATATTGATTTCTGGCCCCATCTTAGCTGCTTCAAGTTTTCCATTTTCGAGGTCAAGGTTTCCCCTGAATTCAGGCCAAAATGTATGAGACATAACAAGCCATCCGGGTCCATACCACCACAACTGTGATTTACTCAGTTTGCGTACAGTCAAGCCTCAAGTGAGCAGATCTGCAGGGTTTTCTTTTCCGGGCAAAATCGCCATCGAAAATCTTTTGTCAAATTTCTGATTTCTTGTGTCCTGTTCCGTACAAATGCCTTCCAAGAAACGGGGTCCTTGTAAATCCAGCAAAAGGTAATCTGGGAATCTGACCAAAATGTTACTTCACCAATGCCCAGGTAGCAGTTCTTGATGATGTAGGCATATAAGCAGGCTGCAAGCAAAGCTGACATTAATTCCAGCCTTGCCAAGGTAACCATCTTTAACGGTGCAACTCTTGTCTTTGCCATTATTAGTATAGTGTGGACGGTACCACTTGAGTCGACGGTACGAAGGTAGGCTACAGCACCGTATGCTGACTCACTAGCGTTGCCTTTTGATAAGCGCCTTCGCTGCCTGCTGCGAGAAAGCAGGGAATACTGATCTCATGTAGCATGGCTACTTCCTTGCTCCATTTTTTCCAGACAGCTGACAGCTTCATTGGCATGGTGTCATCCCAGCCGAGGTTTTCCCGCCAGAGATCTTGTAGGAAGATCTTCGCCCTTACTATAAAAGGTGACAGAAACCCCAAAGCGTCGTAGATCCTTGCAACAGCTTGGAGCACAAATCGTTTAATAATTCGATGCTCCTCCATAAACTGTAGAATATCCTGGGGCCTAAACGAAAAGGTATCCGTCTGTTTGTTCCAACAAAGTGCCAGGACTTTCAGAGGTCCAGAAAGTGAGCAAAGTGATTTTTCGGAAGAAGTGATTCCTTGTACGAAGACGGCAGATACCACGGGGTCGTTGCTGGCCCATTTACGAATGTTCATTAAAGCATCTTTGAAGATTTCAATTATCTCTTTACGCATTTGAGCAGCTTGTTCAATGGTGTCAGTGCCAATAGGAAGATCATCCATATATATGGAGTCTTGCAATAGCCGGGCTGTTGAAGCAAAGCGATTTTCTTCGGACCTGAAGTGGTGCTTTAAGGTTGCAGTCAAAATGAAAGGACTTGAAGTACCTCCAAAAGGCACTCTCGTCGTTCTCGAAACTGCTGTTTCCGGCAGTGCGCTGTCCACTTGAGGTGAAGTCTTGAACCACAAGAAGCGAAGTGCATCTCTGTCGTGCTCTTGCTGGCCAATTTGAAGGAACGCCTTCTTAACATCAGCATTCATTGCTATCTTCTAGCGTCGGAAACGAAGCAGTAGCATCACTACGTCGGGATTTAGATTTGGGCCGGCTTCTAGATTGTCGTTTAAGGACTTCATCCCGGATTCGTGAGACGAAGCGTCGAACACGATTCGTACCTTCGTAGTAGATCGGTCCTCTCGTATGACGGCTCAGTGGGGCATATAATACCGGGGTCCAATTGGTCAGTCTTCTTTTGAAGGTATTTTTTCAGCATATCCCTCTTCGAGGTACATTCGAATAGTTGCTTTGTATTGTTTTAAGAGCTCACTGTCTTTGTTAAGCTTCTTCATCAAACTGTGCAGACGTCTGAGTGCAACTGCGTAGTTTTCCCACAGATCAACCCTTTCCTTCCACGGTAGCGCCACTTCATATCGATTGTTTTTCTTATTGATGTTGTTCTCAAAATTTGCCAGCACCGATTCAGCGACCGTCGTTTCTTCATTTTCGGCCTGGATACCGGTGCTTTCTATATCTCAGAAACGAGTCAAAAGTTTCGAGATATCTTGCTCGGTCACTGTGAATCGTAGGACTGCAATACTGGCACTCTGTGTAAGATCGGCTGCAGTAGACAATGGTCCTTGCACAGTCGATCCCAGTTTCGTCTTGACAGCTTTCAACTTTTCGAACACAGGCTTCACAGTACCCGTTACTACATCCCAATAATAGTCTGATCCAATAAGGACCGCAATCTGTTTGTCTTCTACTCCTTGTAAAGAGAGAGTTCGCGTATGCAAGTGCATCATGTTCATTTCTCTTATAACGTTTTCTTCTGGTACCGGAATGCATTCAGTGCATATCGTGTCCACCACCAGCGCATATATTGAAATCGGAAGCTTCTGGTTCACAGGGAGAATCGATACACGTACCTTCTTCATGGTTTTCCGTATGTTATTACCCCCGAACACACCAATGGCTAACGTTTCCTCTTCTATTAGTTCGCACCCAAGTCTTCCATAAGCTTTGGTTGTAATGAAGCTTCGCTGACTTCCGCCATCAAAAAGGACTCGGTAGCGACCGGATGATTTGGTGCCCGATACGGTGGCTGTCAGACTCTGGAGCATTACGACTGACTTTGCCTGCTTGGACACCAGATTGACCAATGCAGATATCACCTTCTTGTCGTTTTAGATGTCGTCGAATGCGCAAACAGATGTTGCCTGCCTTCTTGCGCACTTGCCGCATTTTAACCGGCTTCTGCAACCTTTGCCATGTGGCCCTGCTTTAGGCAACGAAAGCATCGTCCAGCTTTGATGAGCTTCTCCCTTTTTTTGAGAAGTCGATATTTTTTGTATCACAGACTTCGGCAGGATGCTTTTCAGACCAGCGGAACAGGCATTGTTGTGGACTTTTTGTTGAACTTTGTCGAGCAGCTGTCGTGGAAACGTCACGTGGATGACTGTGTTTTAGTCCTCCCTTATCTGGGGCTCGACGAGTTTCTGTTACATCTTGTTCAGCGACAGCTTCCCGACAAGTGAGTTGAAGTTCGAAGAATTCCAGAAGCATTCGAAAATCGTTATCTTCTGGAACCGTTACGCGGTTTGAATTGCCTTGCGTATTCATAGAGGATGCAGCCGACGAGGATGCCTTGTGCATCTCGTGAAAACGCAGCACCATGTCCGTCGGTAGAACTCTTAGTAGGACTTCCCGAAGCATGGAGCAATAAGTTCTCGAGTTTGTGCCAAGCGCCTTGAGGCTTCGAATAAGAACCTGTACCTTATCGTAAAGTTGCCTCCGCTTACGAACGTCTGCTGACGACGACACCGGCTTTAGATCCAGCAAACCTTGCAAATGGTCGTGCACTATGATCTGTTCATCTCCGAAACGCTTCTTTAAAATTTCAATAGCGTCTTTATAGTACTCTTCGGTAGCTCGTAATTTCAATATGGCCGACGCGGCCGCTCCGGTAAGCAAACTGTTCAAATAGTTGAACTTGTCAGCTGTGCTTAACTCGCTGTTGTTGTGGACTGCTGGTGTAAACTGCGTCCAAAATCTCGGCCATAGTCTGCGGTTACCATCAAATTTTACGACTTCTAGTTGAGGAAGCTTGATTTTGCGAGATGATAACAGGTGAACGTTCCTAAGTAGTGGGGCTGGAGGAGCCAGACATTCATTCAGCTTGACTCATAGACTCGCTGTGAGAGTAACGACCTTGTCGCTGTATTCTCCAGCGTCTAACGTCTCACTGTCCAACAGGTCGTCTGGCGTCTCCTCAAAAATTGCCTCATCCACTTTCTCTATCTGACCATAAAATGAGCTTATTCGGTCGAGGAATACACTTACTGCTGCTGCCGTGACGGCTTGATTTCCTCGCAAGGGGTCTTCCGCCTCGGACAACGAGACATCCAGTTGGGACCGCAGGCTCTGGCGTCGTCTAAGGTGCCGTTCCATTCTGCATCCCGCAGTCGATGTATCTCGCAAAGATCGCAGGCGCCGTCTTCCGAGGTGTTGCGGCTCCTAACGTCGATGATGTTCGCGTCGTCAAAGGTCCCGGGTTTTCGGTACCACGTGTTGGACCTCTGAGCCTTTCTGCTGCGGCGCGGCTCACATCAAGCAAAAACACGTCTTGCCAGATGAAAGGCTTTAATATAACTAAAGAAGAAAGAAAAAGACAAGCGTGAGCCGGGGCTACCACGAGGCTAAGGGTCAGCTCGTGAGGAGGCTCAATAATGATGATGACTACTATTCTGCTGCGAGGGATGAATAAAGAAAGTCACAACACGCCCATTTGATGTAGTTACAGATCACCATTCACTCTGTTGGCTCGTGTCATTGAAGTATCCTTCGGGCCGGCTTGGAAGTTGGGCGCTACGTTTACAGGAATTTGAAATTCACATCACTTACCGCTCAGGCTGCAAGCATACCGATGCAGATGCTCTTTCTCGTTCGCCCCTTCCATCAGCCGTTGCACCTGTTTCCTTTGCCGAAGCTACCATCGACAGCATCGATACCACTGACATGCCTTCGGAACAACGCAAGGACCCTAGGATAGCCTCGCTCATCGAAGTTCTCTCCTCGTCTTCGGTGACACCACGCCAGCGCCTACCTCATGCACTACGTCGGCAAATTCCCCATTATGCGATACTGGATGCCATGTCGTACCGTCGGAACTTTCAGCCGGATGGAAGGAAATGACTTCTGGTTATACCTCGCCATTAGCGCTACAACATGTGCACGTACTTCCACGCAGACGCTCAAAATGAGCATGCTGGCGTTTTGAAAACATACGACAGGTTTCGTCAGCGATTTTTCTGGTGTGGAATGTACTCGTACGTTCACAAGTACATACGCTCCTGCACTGAGTGTCAGCGACGGAAAACAGCTTGTCATGCCTCTGGCAAATTACAACCATTGCCGTGTCTAGATCGGCCGTTTGATAGAATCGGCATTGAGCTCTACAGCCCACTACCTTGTACTCCTGCTGGAAATCGCTGGATTATTGTGGCCGTTGACCACCTAACCCGTTATGCTGAAACCGCCGCTTTGCCAGCCGTTGCTGCTCGTGATGTCGCCTTGTTCATCCTGCGTACCTTTGTCCTTCGCCATGGCGCGCCACGTGAGCTGCTTAGCGACCATGGGCGTGCGTTTCTATCGCAAGTCATCCAGGAGCTTCTCCGTGAGTGCAATAATTCATCGCACCACTACAAGCTATCACCCACAGACAAATGGTTTGACAGAGCGCTTTAACCGCACGCTCGGTGATACCGCCACAGGAAATTACCATTGATCCGCGCAACCCAGACGTCGGGCATCCGATAAACGCTAATGACACGACTACGAGCGACGAAGCCAGCCGCAATACACGAGCCGGCCCTGCATGCGCACGGTACTCCGCCGAACAGCCAACGCACGTGAAGAAGAAGAGAACGAGGGTGCTCGAGGCAGAGGCTCACGAGGACTACCACCCTTGTATCTTCTTGATTGCTGTGCTTCGTTCACTTTTGGCACAAGTTCGCCCTTAATAAAGCGTGTGAATAGAACATCCTTGTTGTGAAACTGCTACATAGGTTACATTTTCTGGTGAAGGTGCGGGTTAGATGATTCGAAACCCCACGAGAGAGCGAAGTCCAAGCTCTGACCATCCGCAAGCCGTGGAGCTTACGCTGGTGCACCAACGGATCAGTCACCGTATTCGAGGAGATTTACCAGAATTTGGACCACTTCCCCCTGTACCAAGGGCATCAGCGATGGAAACAAGAAACGCCAACACCATGACTAGCCAAGTTGCACCATCACAGCTCATTGTCAGCCAACCCGTCATACTGAAGGTGTTCCATGGTGACCCGTTCGAGGACGCTGAAGACTGGCTTGATCATTTAGAGAGGGTGGCGAACATAAACCAATGGAACGAAGCAGGCAAGTTGCGCAACGTATACGTCTCTTTAGAAGACGCAGCGCGAGTGTGGTACGAAAACCAGGACGCATCTTTGACGTTCTGGAAAGAGTTCCGGCGACAGCTACTGTGTACGCTTGGCAACAATGATCGCCGGGAAAAGGCAGAAGCAGCTCATCGTGCACGGAATCAACGCACAAATGAGACTGTCGCTATGTACATAGAAGACATGTCCCGCCTGTTAAAGCAAGCTGATCCCAACATGACTGAAGACAAGAAGGTGCGTCATCTCATGCATGGGATGAAACAAGAGCTGTTCGCGGGACTCATTCGCAATCCGCCGCGCACTGTTGCTGAGTTTCGGTCGGAAGCAACAACAATGGAAACGACGCTGCAGCAGAGAGCCAGGCAATACAATCGTGACGTTGCCTGTACATCAGCAGGGGTCTTCTGGCAAACGTTGCCGATAATCTTGACACTCTGCGGGAGCTCGTCCGGTCAGTTGTCAGGGAGGAACTACGCAAGCTGCAGCCACCCGCTTCACCGGAACTGTCTATTGCGGATGTTGTCTGAGAAGAAATTCAGCAGGCCATACGGGAGCCGCAAAGGGGTGCACCACCGACACGACGTGCGGTAACTTATTATGAAGTGCTCAGGCGGCCTGCTATCCACTGTGCGCCTATCGAGGCACCTTGTACTTACGCACCGACAACACGTAGCCAGCGCCATATCGTAGAGGCAACTCGTAACGCACCTCTTCCAACAGAGACAAGACCTCGGAAAAGCGATGTATGGCGAAATGTGGAACGTAGGCCCCTGTGCTTCCACTGTGGAGAGTGTCATCTGTACCGGTTTTGCCGATATCGTCAAGCTGGTCTTCGAGGATTTGCGGTCAACGCACCGTGTCCGCGAAACGGTGAAAAGCCGTCCGACATCGAGGAATACCTGTGCTCACGTCAGAGCTTCGAGCTGCATTGTCGTCATCAACCGCGGTCACCATCCACTCTACGTCCGCGCTCGCCAAGCCCACGTTCCTTTCCAAACGCACCTAGGCATCGTTCGCCTAGTCCAAACCCGGGAAACTGAAGTGGGTGACCTGTGGAGGCGAGGCCGCTGGTGATTCCAAATACGAAGAACCTCCACTGCGACACCAGCGTGACGACGACGATGACTGTCTCCAGGTAAAGAAGTGCAGTAATGAGAAGATAACTTCAGACTTGCCGTTGGTAATTGACGGGCTTGAGCTCATGGCTTTAATCGATACCGGTGCGTAATACTCTGGGATAAGCTACGATTCAGCGAAGTGCCTCAGGAAAGTTCTGACCGAATGGAGTGGACCTCAAGTAGGTACGGCAGGCGGCCACCTTATTACGCCTCTCGGCAGATGCGCCGCAAGATTTGAGATACGAGGTTTCACTTACGTTGGTGACTTTGTTGTCCACCCCGTATGTTCGAGAGAAGTTATACTCGAAATGAATTTTCTTTGAGCAAATGGTGCCATTATTAATTTGCAGAGGCCCAGCGTATCATTTTCGACGGAACAAGCTATAAAGGTAGCTCGAGCAGACGAGCAATACACCACTCCACTGCGTATCGTCGATGTTGATGTGACTGTACCGCCACAGAGCAGTGTAATGGTTCTAGTCAGAAATGATACGTTTGGTGACTACGAAGGTGTGGCAGAAAGCAACATGGATGTTTTTCTGAAAAGAGGTGTTTGTGTGGCACGAGGAAGTATCAAGCTACGAAATGGGCACGCAGACATCCTCCTGACCAATTTCGGGAAAGAATTCCAGCACATCGCAAAGAGGACAGCCATAGCCTTTCTTCATGAGGTTTGTGAAGCCACAGAAATATGCAGCCTTGAAACAACGTCAACGGATATGAAACCAACACCTGATGTCTGCGATGTATTATCCGTAAATCCTAATCTTTCAGTGATCCAACGTAAACAGCTATACGACCTTGTACGGAAATTTGGCAGCTGTTTCTCCAATAGTTTAAAGGTACGATGCACGACCATTGCAAAACACAGGATCGTAACAGACGAGACAACCAGGCCGGTACGCCAGCACCCGTACCGCGTTTCACCAAAAGAAAGGGAAGTCATCAAGAATCAACTAGAGGAGATGCTTGAAGATGATGTTATTCAACCTTCTAGCTGTCCGTGGGCACCTCCTGTAGTACTTGTCAAGAAGAAGGATAACACGCTAAGGTTTTGCGTCGACTACCGGAAATAAATGCTGTGACTAAACTGGATGTATATGCCCTCCCGCGTATTGATGGCACATTAGACAGACTTCGGTGTACCAAGTTCTTCTCATCACTAGATCTGAAAAATGGATATTGGCAGATCGAAGTTGGTGAACGTGATCACGAGAAGACTGATTTTCTTACCCCTGATGGACTCTATGAGTTCAAGGCTCTCTCTTTTGGTCTCTGTTGTGCGTCGGCAACGTTCCAACGCATGATAGACACTGTACTTTCCGGATTGAAGTGGCAGTGTTGCTTAGTGTACCTTGACGACGTGGTCCTCTTCGCCGCTACATTCGAGAAGCATATCAAGCGCCTGCGAACCGTTTTAGAAGCAATCCATTCGGCAGATTTAACCATCAAGCCAAAGAAGTACCAATTCGGTTTCGAAGAGCTTCAATTCCTTGGGCACATTGTCAGCGCCCACGGTGCGCGCCCTGATCACAAGATCCCAAAAAGACAGTCGCCATTGCAAGGTTTCCGGTGCCGGCAGACAAAAAGTCAGTACGGAGATTCCTAAGTCTCTGTGCTTACTATAGACGATTTGTCAGAAATTTCTCGCAGATTGCAGAACCCTTGACGAAACTTACGAGAGATGTACCTTTCCAGTGGAAAAGCGAGCAACAAAGCGCCTTCAACGAATTAAGAAAATGGCTGCAAGAGCCCCCCATCCTTTTTCATTTCGATGAAACAGCTGACATGGAAATACACACAGACGCCCGCAACATCGGCCTAGGATGCATTCTATTACAGTGGCAGAATGGCGAAGAAAAGGTGATAGCATAAGCCAGCCACTCTAACAAAGGCGGAGACCAATTACTCGGCCACAGAGAAAGAATGCCTTGCCGTCGTCTGGGCAATCAGTGAGTTTCAGCTTTACTTGTATGGTAGACCATTCAAGGCAGTCAGCGATCACCATGCCCTTTCTGGCTCGCCAACCTCAAAGACCCGTCCGGACGACTAGGAAGGTGGGGCCTCAGACTGCAAGAATTTGACATAACTGTGGTATACCGATCTGGCAGGAAACATACCGACGCCGACTGTTTGTCACGGGCACGTGCAAACACAGCACTATCAGATGAAGAGGACTTTCAATTCGTGGCTGTTGTCAAGACTTCTCAGATAGCCGAATTTCAACATGCGGACGGAGAATTGCTCCCGCTCATCAAACACCTGAAAGGAGCTGACGTACAAGTACCTCGTATATTTTCTCGAAGCCTCGCATCGTTCTGCCTCCGAGGAAATGTCCTCTACAAGAGAAACTTTAAGCCCAACCATGAAAAGTTTCTGCTTGTCGTTCCCGCAACTATTCGGCAAGAAATATTACAAGCTTGCCATGATGAGCCTACGTCTGGACGTTTGGGGGTCACTCGAACGCTTGCACGAATCAGTGATCACTATTATTGGCCCAAGATATTTTCTTCAGCACAGCGCTATGTTAGAACATGCCGCGAGTGCCAAAGACGGAAAGTGCCTCGTGCTAAGCCAGCGGGCCTTCTGACCCGATAGACCCACCGAAAGCACCTTTCCAACAAGTTGGAATGGACCTCCTTGGACCATTCTCGACATCTTTACTTGGCAAGAAGTGGATCATTGTAGCGACTGATTATTTAACGAGATACGCGGAAACAGACTCCTTGCATCGAGGAACGGCAGCTGAGGTCGCCAAATTCTTTGTACAGAGCATAGTGCTGCGATATGGCGCTCGAACTGTTGAAATCACCGATCGCGGACCGGCTTTCAGGGCAGAACTCATGGAATGCCTGCTGAACATGACCCACACTGTTCACAGGAAAACTACCGCATATCACCCTCAAAGCAACAGCCTGACTGAAAGCCTTAACAAAACTCTAGCGGACATGATATCTATGTATGTGGACGTCGAACACAAAAAGTGGGACGAAATTTTACCGTACGTCACCTTCGCCTATAACACCGCTGTATGAGAGACTACCAAGATTACCCCGTTTCAACTAGTTTATGGTCGTGTAGATACCACAACACTGGACGCTATGTTACCTATAGAGCAAGATGATTACCCTTCTGATCTCGATGACTATATAGAGACAGCGGAGGAGGCCCACCAATTATCAAGGTACTGAATATATCACCAACAACGAATCGATGCCGACCGCTACAACCGAGGAAGACGTGAAACACGGTATGAAGTTGGTGACAAATTGTGGATATGGATCCCAGTACGACGACGAGGCCTGTCTGAAAAACTCATTTGTTGATATTTCGGTTCTTACGAGGTAGTACAGCGACTTAGCGACCTCGTTTATGAAGTCAAGCCTAAAGGATATGGGCATTCCAAACGACGCAACCCCACAGAGCGTGTACACATTGTGTGCCTGAAACCGTACTACGACCGGCACGATGACAAGCCACCCCACTTGCTTGCTGTACAACCATTTTACTCTTACAAACCTTCCGAGACGGAAACGCTCCATACATTATCATCGAAAAAATCGGGGCGATGCCTCTTGAGAGGGGGGATATTGCCACAGGAAATTACTATTGCTTTGCGCAACGCAGACGTTGGGAACCAGAGAAACGCTAACGGCCCGACTACGAGCGACGAAGCCAGCCGCAATGCATGAGCCGGCCCTACATACGCACGGTACTCCGCTGAACAGCCAACGCGCGTGAAGAAGAAGAGAATGTGGGTGCTCGAGGCAGGACTACCGCCCTCGGATCTTCTTGATGGTCACTGCAGTATCGCGACAGCAATCAGCACACGGCTTGTGCTCGCACAGCAGGCGGGAGCTTCTACGGGCTGTGTTCTCAATAGAAAAATACGCTGCAGAAAATCTACCTGGAGGGGCAGTGTTCTCTTACAAAGCGTTTTTTAGAGTTACGTGAGATCGAACATAACTATGTTAATTGCCAGCCCCACTTCGTTTAACATTGCAGTTTGTCACTATGAAATTTATTGCTTTACCTTTCCGGCGAAACTGATTTTGTGCAATCACCTCTGCCAAGTCCCGAGCTGCACTTGACAACGTGCGCACGATTATACATGGTCTCCAAGAAACCTTTTTGAGGCACAGCAAGGTATCCAGTAGCTATGCACGTTTACAGGATCTGGACCATTTGTCACAGGTTATTTAAGCCTGAATGATACGCACGGGAAAGATCTGAAACGTGTTCTACCGCATAAAACCACATGCATGCCACGCAGTTCACTTTTCTGTGTTCTAACCGTCTCATGTATTTACGGACAGAGACAAACCAATACCGCAAACGGCTTTATGCCCGTGTCTCTATGACTTACCAACCATGCATATTTTACTTCGCCCGCATACATCAACGAACACATTTTTGCGCATTTCAAAATTTCAGGCTACGGAAAATCAAGATATATGTATACTTATGTCCACTTACTCGTACGAGTGGTTGCGCAGCCGCTCTTGGCCCTTGCTTCACAAAACATTCGAATATCATGATATCGCATTAATTGTTACGCGTTTTTGGCGATATTGTGACCATTTTAAGAGTGTACGCTGCCTTAGGCATTCGTAGAAACAGGTGCAGCTCCATAGACTTTTGAATTGAATGCGTTTTCGCCATCCATAAGACAAAGAGAGATAGTGAAGAAGGGACAGAGAAAGCCCTGTGGCTTTTTCTGTCTGATTATAACGTGCGTGTTTCACATGCAAAAGTTTATCTGTGGTCTGTTGCATGTTTCTGGAAAAGAGCTCACTCTTCTAAGCATCACGAAGTAACGTTGATAATGAGAGGCATATCTACTGTGAATGTGGCTGCAAGGAGCGTGATTGGCCAATTATAGATCTATGCGCATTTCATAAAGTTGCGAAACGATTTCAATAATTCAAAAAAACTTCACCCTTGAGTGTGTGTTGTTTGGCCACTGATGAGTTCTATCGCCAAGAGAATGTGTGATCACCCGCCACGGAGGTTTTGTGGCTGATACACTCTGCCGCTAAATCACTCGGATGTGTATGCCAATACGCCGACGTGAAGTGAGTGAAAAACTTCTGCAACGATATTTTGGACCGTGCAGAGAGTTCGACGTATCGGTACGCTCGACGACGAGGTTCTCCCCGATGGCATCACGAACTCTCGACGGCGGCGAGTGCGGGATGAAGTCGTTCCTGCCATGCACCTCAAACCGCTTCATGGGCGTGAAGGAAACTAATAACCGTATTATTTCTTGTTGCTTCGCTATGATTGCGCTTTATTATTATGCTGTATTTTGTTGCTCCGGTGCATGCATTTTCTCCCCGTGTTCTACTTAAAGTATCTTGACGATGATTTTTCGGAGAGGGGGGAGGGGGACATGCCACTCGCGGTCCTTCTCACTCTTGTTTCTTTAGGTCTTCGCCCGCAAATCCTGTCAGCAGGGCTCAGCGCGAACTGAGCCTCAGTGTTCGAGAACATTCGTGGTTATTTTAGATCATTCTGTTAAGACTGTGGGCAAGACATGAACGCTCGAGATGATTTCAGAACTTGCGCGACGACCAGTAATGAAGCTGGAAGATTCTGCGGCACATGTATAAATGCCGACACGGTTCGCCGCTTGTCAGTCGATCGAGGGCCTATGCTTCATTCACCGCATAGGCCCTCGATCGACTGACAGCATCAGTGCTAGTGCGTTGCTGTAATCTGATGTTTAGTTTACTGGCCACAAGTTCGGCCGAATAGACAATTTCATTTTCTACCTACAGCCTACAGCCTGCAGTACAATGTGAACACTGGTGTACACGCCTGCAGCGCCCACCACACAGTGTGCGAGGTTTAAGAGTAAGCTCCTAAATTGTCTAATGCCGGGTCGCAAGTACATAAGTAAATTTAATATCACTAAAATTTTCACGAAAGCTTACAAAAATAAGGAGGACCAAGGGCTTGCACCAATAAAAGAAACTTTATTGGGACGTTTTTTTCTTAGTGAAGTCTCGCGTGTAGAACCGGTTCCTTACTCCCGTCAAAGTGATAACGGTGACAACCTTCCGCGGGCAAAGGAGATACCCACTTCACGTTGCACACACACACACACAAAAATCCAGAGCAATGTTCCCCACGTTGGCGTTCTAGCTGAAAGCGGCACTTGGCCCAGCGCTTCCAAGTCCTTTTCCAAGTCCGCGCTGACGTTCGACCACTGGTGCTCTGCGCTTCCCCAAGCGAGCAAAATCTCTCTGCCGTGCGGTGAGTGACAAACAGGTGTTTCAACAAGAGTGGACACACTTAGCTGTGTTTCTTTCTGCTGCAACGTCTACGAGGAGGTGGAGTAGGAGGAGTTGGTGCCGGGAGATCTTCACATTCCGCGCAAGCTCCTTCGTTGTCGTTGACTTCACGAAGCGCTAGCAGCTTCTCACGCGCATGAACGAGGGCCTGATGTAGCATCCTATTTTTTATCGTCAAAGTGGCGCACTTCGACTCATACTCGTCCGCCTCCCGCCTAAGAGCTTTTTTCGCACGCCTCAGACGACGTGTCATCGAGAGAATCTGACGTTCGAACTCGTCAACCAGCTCATCGTCATCGATCTCTCCGGCAGCGAGAGCCTCTTTCTTCAGATCAAAGTTGTCTAGCACTTCCTCCGCATAGCTCATGAGGGCCGGCAGCTCACTCAGCGAAAAGGGCTCGGCAGCTGCAGCTGTTGGTGGGGATCGGCTGCAGGAGTCGATGGTCCTTATCGAAGCCGACGCAGAGGTTGTGGTATAGTGCCGAGAACGTACGCGGATCTGCAGCTGGGACGACATCGAGCGAGACTGTACCTTTCGATTTTCCGGACCACTCATTGCGCCGAAGCTTTCACGGTGGTAATGATGCTGGTGATGCCTGAAAATTGGCTGGTACCCACTGAAGGGGGTCGGCCGAGAATGGATTACATGAATAAGTGAGTCGTTTGTTAACAACAGTGGAACATTACACGTGCTAGAAGAAGAAGAAAATGGTAATCGCGCGTGGCCTTATGATCTGGGTTCTATTTTTTTTTCTGTGTGTGTGTCGCATGGCAGCGTTGAAACACGTTGGTTTAGCTGCTCGAGCCTCTTAAATGCAAAGCATTTCTTAGCGAACTTCGGCGACTTTGTATGAATCTATCTATCTATCTATCTATCTATCTATCTATCTATCTATCTATCTATCTATCTATCTATCTATCTATCTATCTATCTATCTATCTATCTATCTATCTATCTATGTATCCGCTTACGACTTTTAGCTCTCCTGGCCGTTTCGATAATGGTATCAATACCAAACTTGGTATGGCATAACATGACAGTAAGAGGAACATTATTCACTAGTCATAACATGACTGTCTTGATATCGATGTCATGAATGTTATGATTTACATTTCATAGTCTTGCTGCTCTTGCGGTGGTTTCGTTCACATGACATGTTGCAAAATTGGCATGGTTTAACATGACTGCGTGGCAAACACAAGTTACAGACCCTAACATGAAAATTATAATATGCGGGTCATATAACACCACTACACGCCAAGCTCATGATACGCTCGCGGGCGTTTCGCGAGCGTCACTTATGCCAAATTTGGAATTACGGTACGTGAATAGAATACGGAGGTATGTGACTGGTGCAAACACTATAATAATAATATACATGTCATGTTACAACATGACTACATGCCACGCTCACGATGCGCTGGCGTCCGTTTCGGTAGCTTCAGTTATACCAAATTCGGTATTACATAACGTGAATAGATGACGAAGATATGATACTGGTGCAAACATGATAAACATGAGATGGGTGTCATGTACCAACATGACTGCATGCTACGCTCATGATGTGCTCGCGGCCGTTTCGATAGCTTCATTTGTACCAAACTCGCTATTACGCGACGCGAATGGATGACATAGGTAAATAACACATACAAACATGATAATCACGACATGCGTGTCATGTAACAACATGACTACATATGACATTCATGATGCGCTTGCGGCCGTTTCGCTAGCTTCACATATGCCAAATTTGGTATTATGTGACGTTAATGAATGCGAAGATATCGGACTGGTGCAAACATGACAATTATGACACGCGTGTCATCTGAGAACACGACTACACGCCACAGTCAAGGCACCAATACATTTCGACGTGACGTTGTGTGTGTGCTCGCCAGCGTTAATTTCGTGCCGTTACGCTGCAGTTGCCACGCCAGGCGCCAGACGTGCCATATACTCGCAGGCACGCGCCGCGGTGCGTTGCTTCGACGCATGCGCGTTTCAGCGCGTCTGGCGTCCCTCCGTCATGAAAAGAGGGAGACGCAGTGTTGTCTGGGCAACGCATCGGCACGAAATGCAGCATGTCGCATATCGCGCCGGTTGCCGTCGGGCCGCGCTGGTGGCGCTTGGCGTCAGACTATGGAGTTCTCGCGTTTTGATAACGTATAGTGTCGCTGTGCCCAGCGCGCGTGCGTCAACGCTACATTGCAGTATATTGGGCTCTTCATGATGCGCTCGTGGTTGTTTTGCTAGCTCCACATATACAAAATTTGAAGCTACGTGACGTTAATGGTTGGTGAAAGTATATGACTGGTGCAAACATGATAATCCTGATACACGTGTCATGTAAGAAAATGACAACATACCACGCTCATAGCGTGCTTACGTTCGTTTCGCTAGCTCCACACAATATAAATTTGGTATTACAGGACGTGAATAGGTGATGAAGGTGAACGACACATCCAGACATGTTAATCATGACACGGAAGTCATGTCCCACATCATTTACCTCCACCTCGTAACGTTGTGGTGACATTAAAGTGACATACCAACCTTCCTCATTCGTGCTTCGCATATCATCAATTCCCACTGTACGTGGGACCTGCCAATTTTTTTTCCTCAAAACTTGATTTATTTTTAAACAAAGTCCTTAAAGTTTCTACCATTTTCAGTAGCCAATATCGATAACAAAGAAAAAAACAATAAAAGTGAAATAATTGTTTTTGTCACCAATTTAGAATGAACAGTAACGCTTTCTAGTCTAGAAAACTGGCTCATACCCACGATGGAGACTGACGTAGTTGTTAATGATGAAAGGAAATGTCAACTACTTGCAACAATAAAAAGAAAGTAAAAAAATATCAAGCGATAGAAATAATTAGTGAAAAAGGTAAAATGATTACAAATTCAAAAGATACAAAAAAGGAACGAAATTGAGTCTAGCCATAAACAGGCTTTTTCCATCAATATTGCGGTCGGTAGCACTAGCAGCGTATCCTTCATTCTCACTTGATTGAAGCAATTTATGCGATAGCAACAAATTCAAATGTACAATGTAGAGCTGGCAACCCTTTTAGATAATATATAACGTAACTCTACAAACCATTGGTCGAAGAGGACATCCCCACACTGGGGAGAACCCGGCTCTCCCCCCCCCCCCCTATTTCTTCTTGTGCATTAAGAGAGAAGGGGTGTTTTTTTTTTCTGCTTGAGCAGCACGTGACGATAGCTCTATGCAGTCCCATTCGCGTGGGAATGATGACTGCCGTCAACCTTATTTGGGCGCTTTTACCCGTGGTAGAACGCATACGATGCACGTGGATCTGTTACCGATATGGAACATGACGGTGACAGCAAGGATATGACGGTAGCGTTTCTGTAATGTAGTAGCAGTAAGAAGAGTGCCTAATGAACATTTCCAGTAGAAAACGCCCGTGAAAGACAGGGCGGAAAATAGGCACTGTTACGTCTTGTAGCTCGAGACAATTTATTAAAGTGGCAGGAAACCTAAAGTTTAGAAGCGTAGCTCAGGCGTTGGAATCACTCCTGGCCAACATTTGACACACGGCTCTTGCTCGTGCCACAGCGCTAGTACAGTCGCGTGCAGTGCACTTCGTTGTTGTCCTCCTGTAATGCGATATGTCAGACACAAATCACAGAACTGATTATTAGCCAAGCGTCTTTTTCGCATACAGCTCCCCCCCAAGCTCAACTAAGTATAAAAGCATAAAAAATGTGGTAGATCTCTTTGATTTAGGAATTGGTATTACACGCAAAAGAAAAAAAAATGGCAGCATATCCACGGAGTGAATGATGGGGAGTGGGGCGAAGCATTCGTCCGTCCATTAGTTCTTGCTTCCGTCCGTTCCTGCGTACGTCTGTGTAACCGTCCATGCGTCCATCCACCCGTCCGTGCGTGCGTCTGTTCGTGCGTCCGTCCCTACGTTCGTCCATGCATCCGCGCCTGCGTCCGTTCATGCGTCCATCCATGCATCTGTCTGTATGTCCGTTCGTCCATCTATTCAGCACTCCAAGTACCACCATCTCGCATCTTTTCATCATATATTCTCCATATAGAAGCACCGCCATCCAGCGGACATTTCAACGACTAAACGGGAGGTGGCACATGCACACTTTCTTACGGCTTGCGCTTCTGGTTTACTTCCCACATTTTACCACCTCGAGTTCATGGTATATACTAGTTCACTGTATTCATGGCTATGCAGCCCAACGCTCGCTAAACCTTTCTAAAACCAAGGAGGTTACACCCAGCGAGTATAACGTATCAACCCTTTCTTGTCAGATCGTGCTCAATGTACATGCCAATAGCTGCTAATGGGGACCGCAGCGTGCGCGTTACCTAAAGGCCGAATGCTCCTGTCTCTCATTTCCCCTTAGCAGCCATTAACATGTGCATTGAGCACTATCTTTCATTGTTCAACGACGCACAGAAGAAATCTCTCACCGGAACCACCTTGGAGATCAAAATCGTAAGGACCGCTATTTCGGGTATGTGCCACTGGTGGTTACGCACTACGAGGGACGCACAAGGCACGCCATAAGGAGCTTCGCCCCTAAAACGTGTCTTCACTGAAGGGCTTCACTGTTTATTACACATTGATATATAATGTCTGGTGGTGTTTAGTGGCTACACAGGCCTTAGTGATGCGCGCATGTTGATACTTGGTGGCACTTAACCCCAGCACGCACGGAAGATTTAAAATGAGATTTGAAAGTCTAAGAAGCGCTCTGGAGTGAATTAGAATGGACGTAATTCCGTGAGTATAAAGTCACAATGCTTTATAGCAGGCTGCATGCAACAGTAATTAGTGCAATGAAAAAATTAAACGTTGTCCCGGTATCGCATCACATATACTCTGCTAGTCTGTTTTAGTTTGCTCTCGAAATCAACTTCATAGCTGGCTAGTATGTCACAAAGAACAGAGCCTTTACACGAGCCTACGCAGACTCCTTTCCGCTGAATAAACAGTTTCTTGTCCAACTTTATGAAGGCGGATCACACGTAAAACTTCAAATTGTCAATACGCTTGTCGATAGTGATTCCACATGTGTTTTGAATCTTACCGTATCTGATATGCAACAACTAATTTCAAATGAAACGGGGTGTGCGAACACGGGCACAAGAACAGCCTTCTACACTTGCGGACAACTTTTCTTGGCAATCAAGGGAAAGCTACCTGAGGTGATTTACTGCACGTGCACTCCTTCACCAAGTAGTCCGGTTTGACTCATGCTTTGAATAATGGCCGTTTTGGAATATTACTCTGCATTGAATTTACTACACCGGCTTAGACAGCCATTTGTCAGTGAAATTCGTCACCAGCTTCTACACCAGAACACAGTGAGCTCAGTGGTTGCTGCCATTTGAAAAGCGCGTGGCGCCATCTGTTGCAAGTGTGGCTAAGCTACGCTTTCAACTGCCAGGCGAGCAGACGCTTTGCAAATCAAACGCGAAACTTCACAACTCGAGTCCAGCTGTGAACATGTTTCGCGCTATTGCTGTGCTGGAAGCGTATGCTAATTTCGTGTGAAACATCGAGGACACCTTCCTCGACAGTCCAGATTGTCTGCAGCACGTGCATTGCAGACTACGAAAGAAGCTTCATCAGGTACGTACTATTGCGATTCAAAGAAGCGCGAACAGCGGAAAGTATCGATTTCAACTCAGTCGAACTGCGGCGTGCCTTGGCTGTGACAAGGCGGAATTTTTGCTGTAAGCCGGCGTCAACGTAGCACTAGAATCTGGTTCTAATTTACTCTTATACACCGCATGTGTATCAATTGCCAGTCCTGCCGGCCACTCGGAACACAGACGTGGTGCAAATGTGCCAGCCAGAACAAGATATTAAAATGCTACGGTGACGCCGGCTGAAAGCACGTGTAGATTCGCCTAGTGACAGTCAAGGCATGTCGCAGTTCGCCTGAGTCGGAAGTCATGCTTTCCGCTCTGTTCATGCATCGCGATTGTAACCGTTGTTGATGTTGTAGTAAACATGCGCGGTGCGTGCATCCACGCTCAGTCGTAATACGCATATCCGAATATTGACATGCAGCCTGCGAAAGAGCACGGCAAGTGTTTTGCGCCTCATACTACAGGCATACTGCACGCAAATCACTACTTTAAAGTGACACAGCTGGAGTCGTGCTTGAATAAACGCAATCAGTGTACTTACTTGTAGACTTCAAAGGGCTCGTAGTTTTTTCTGCTGATTGCGATTATATCCTAAGGTGGTGGAGCTCGGCTTTTTTCGTTGTGAACGCAATTCTGTGCAATCGCAAAACAGCGTGATATGCCTTGAACTTCACAGGCAGTTCTCAGCAATCTCTCCCTCTTGCGCTGGTTGTTGTCGCATCAGATGACAGCGCAGTGGTACCCACATGAAATTTTATAGGTGGGCGCATCGTGGACAGGCACTTTCTTGCATTTTGAACTTCAGAGACACTGCATTCAATGCTAGCGAGGCGCGCCTTAGCATTTGCAGACAAATTATGGCGTCTCTGTGAGTGAGGGTACGAAAAAATTTGTTAAAGCGCACAAGAAAGTGGACGGACAGAAGAGGCTGACAAGAAAAGCGCTTCTGATTATGATTATGAAATTTATGAACGCAATCCAACTGGTCCAACTTGCCATCTTGCGGCGAGGGTATATCACCGAAGGCGCCTGGGTTCGAGATGCGTGTTCTTGTCTATAGTAGCTGAAGAAGCCCACAATGGCGGAAAATAAAGAAGACATGAACACTTATGTGCACATGCCCATGCAGTATGCTAACCTGCCAATCTCACATGCGAGTGGTCTACATGAAAGATGGAATAGGCGTTGAAGCATTTTATTTTGTCATTACGGAAGTTATTTGACGATTGTTAACTCCCGCGTGTGCTACCGCTGTTATAGATATACCATGCCTCGGTGATCAGACGCGTTTCTTCATTCCTTTACGCAGGTGCGAACTGCGTACTAATCGAATTTGCCGTGTACTTACACTCTAGATAACGTATAGAAAGTCAGGCTCTGGTAAACGATCTCTAACGTTATGATATTCTCTGGTTAGTGCTACTCGAATACGTAGAAGAGGCCATAGCTGTAATTTACCTTTTATGCTACCATTGTTCGGCAATGAGTATATTTGCTAGTGCGTTTAATGAAACAATTATTCACTTTCTCTTTTACTCGCTCGTTATTCCTCGTCATAGTCTCGAACCTTATACAGCTTATTGACAGCAGTAAAAACAGCGTTAGCCCTGTTTTTGGCTACCACTTTTGTTAGCCTCAAGATAGGCACTGAATGTTCGGTATACCTACGACCCGCTTCTGCCTGTCACCTTATGAAACCATGCTCGGACTAGACAAACACTTTGAACGTTGAAGCACAGTGGCCATTGCAACAACCGCATAACCCGGAGTCACAACCGGAGTGATAAAGGCTTACCGTAAATTCATAGGGGTACTTCGAAAATATTTAGCCTACTTTACACGAATGTTTACAAAAGAAAAAAAAAAACCTAGCATTTCCTCGGTGTGATTGATGACGAATGGGCTAAGCCAGGCTGTAAGGTCCTGAATGTGTACGTTGAAGTCGCTAGTATAAAGGAAGGACCGATGGGTGGATGGACAGACTGACGCACGCATGGACTAATGAAGGGAAGCATGGGCTTGTGAATGGCGCAGTTGTTTTATTTTTTTACAGATGTGCCGCAGCCATTGTGAGATACGAGTGTGCACACCGATAAATTGTTGTACAAGCCAAGCCCCCAAAAAAGAACAATGAGTTAAGGTTCGCAAGATATCCACGTAGCGTGCCCCTGAATATCGACGCTTGTGTATTTTCTTTTCTTTTTTAACACGAAAGTGTGGTATGCAACGGTCAATCGTGGGTTTTCCGTTATGAATATCACGTAGAAAAATTCGTATGCTAAGAGGCAGCAACGAATAACGTAAAAGAAGTGGCTCCGTCACTGGGAGTCGAATGTACCACCTATCACTCTCGCGCAATTCGATGTGTGGAGTGACGCCTTTGCGGCTGCTCTTATCACACACCTGGCGGTTTGTACTCAAGAAATGGGCTCTGCATCGAAAGTGAGCGTTGAATTTGCAGAGAGCACGACGGTCACTTCGCCCGCTGCAGCGCTCGTGCTTGCGACAATGCAAATGATAAACGTTCCGCACTGTCCCACTGGTTATTGCCGTCAATCGACATAATAATATTTCGCGGTTACAAAATGGTTATAACCATAAGCGAAATGATGCTCGCAATTTAAAATATATTATTTGTATAACTTTTGCTTAGGCTCTTTTCCTAGAATTACTCGGCTTTGTATAGATGCACACTTAAAAGATGACTGCTAGGAGTTACAATGTCACAGTTAAATTTTAGTGTTAATATGCGTGTTAAAGTGTCATAAAACTACGAACATGCCTAAATCTGAGCTGATGTCTTTGTACGGGGACGAAGGACTTCTTCAAGTCATTCAAGTAGCTTTTTTTTCACCTCCTATCACATTATTTGGGACAAAACGATAAAATCCAATTGATTGAAGAGTGCGCATGTTCACACAAACGCAGCAATTTTGAGAGTTGTTCACGCTCGCCTTCTATGGTTGGTTCCTTGCGGCCTTTATTTTTTGTTTTTCAGAAAAGCTTTTTAGGCGTCGAGTGGTGACGGTTGTTAGTTCCACGCTCGTTTCCTGTACCTTTGTTTAATGTGTCTGTTTTGTTCGAAGAACACGCTGCATGTTTCCAGAGGCCTGTCGTGCTTCGCGTGAATTTATGATTTCTTGCTATAGTATTCGCCCCTTCAACTTTATCGCTACATAATGCGCCATAAACGCTCAACTTCCTATAATAAAACACGTCTCACTTTCGTGATATACTGATTTCTGTTACAGAGAGATCAGTCATGTGTTTAGTTGGAAGACAGGGTAGTTGAGCAGGGCTTAGACATTTCTGCTCATGTCATAATCTTCTCATCTTACTGTAGAGCCCACAAAGGACGTGCAGAACGGAATATCCATTCAGTACGGGAATCATGTGCTTCTTCACATATTCAAGCTAGCTTGCTCACCAAGTATTTACCTAATCGTTTTCTCTTTTTCCTCCTGGTGCCTGGCCCTTGGTGACGCGCAATCTCGAGTGCCCTTTGCGGCACTGCGGGTGCTCGTGAACCACCGGCCTGGCAGAGGACGTTCTCAACGCATCGTCACCACTGATCTTCACCACTATAGCTATGGAGAACACTGTCGCCGGCAGAGTTAATGTTATATTACCGCATGCAAAGAATTGTTATTCTGCCGTGTCTATATCCCGTTATCGAACCACCGTCGTCGTTGCGCTGAGGGGCTAATCCACTCCTAAGAGTACGCATAAAAATTCTTCCTGTACCGGCTGATTCACTTTTACATAAGGTGGGCAGTGCTCAGTGTGACCGCGCCTGTCGGAGCGAGCGCCAGTGTATGCGCTGCGGATAAGCATCAGACCAAAGCGGCGCAGACAAACTGGCACGTGGTAGTGTAGTTGTATTTCAAACAGCGTCGGGCTTCGGTACGGTAGCAGATGCCAAGCGCGCATGTGCGCTTTACCGCTTCGCTTCCATGCGCGGCCACGCCATATGCACTGGCAGTGCATGGAGCGGGGCCAATGCTGAGCCATGTTTTCCCTATTAGTGTACGAGCTTTTGTATAATATAAGCGTTTAGGATTGCCTTTATTCGGCATAATACATTGCGTTATATTGGAGCTGCTATTTGCGTAGTGAAGCAAGTTGAAGTATCTCATTAGGATTTGCGACGCTGCATAGGCTGAAAACAAAATGATTACCTGCGTCACCACTCTGTGCACCCTTAACGCTCTCTTCTTCCAGTAGGGCGCAAAAAGTTGTCTTATGTGCATACCTATCTATATGTTTAGAGCTTATACGCGTACTTATTACCCGAAAAGTGTAGTAAGTGAAAGAAACATTTGACGCTATAATCAACTGCACACTCTCACACTAGATAGAACCATAGTATTTATGGGTGGTACTTGGAGTTCTGAAACGTTATAATGTAAACCTTATGTTCCTCTTTTGCGAAGTGAAATTTTACTGCATCTTGATTATATTACTCTCCTACACAGGTTTACAAAACAAACTTTGCTTAAGACTGCCGTCATTGGCCACATCATCAGGAATGCTTCTGGAAGGCAAGCTAGTTTCTTGAATGCCAATAATCACATTAGGCACTGTCCTTACTTCCCATACTGGCCATTGCATTGCGTTAGCGCATTTCGCATCCGTTCTCGTTAACGATCACGTCAAGCAGCTTCTTCACAAAGAAAATTTGGGGGATCCTTTAACTTTGCCTTCAAATCTTGAAAATAGGGATAGTTCTTAGTGCTTACTGAGTTCGTATTGAGTTCGAAACTTTCGAACATGGCTACATTCTGTGTAATACGTAGCATGCTCTAAACACTGGAACTGTGCGGGTGCAAATATTTTAAAAATTTCTATGGCCCCCAGTACATGGTCTTAATGAAAATGCGCAGTAATGTGTGTGCCATTTGTGATGGGTGGCCCACTTTAAACCATTAACTCATGATGATTACATGTTGTGACATCCGATCACATTGTACGCTTGTGCGACCCAATATTACTGCGTTTTACATTTTGCATTGTGAAGCATGTATACAGGAGACGTGTGTTTGTAAGACATGCCAATTTCTATCACTGAATTTCCAAGCATAGGAAGACTGTACTTCCAAGCAGATGCGTTTTTCATGTTCTCCGCTTCGAAAAATGCGCGCTGGTGGCTTTCACTCGTAAAGCAATGACCCCATATGTCATCACAATCTGCGGGCGACCGATTTCTTACGCCAAAACCCACCGGTTTCTGGGCATCATTATTGATAGGGACCTCTGTTGGAGTCCGCATGTGACCTATATGAAGAAACGCCTGACCGCTATTTCTCAACTGTTCAAGTTCCTGGCAGGAAAGACGTGGGGGATGTCAGTAGACGCAATGATGGAGCTCTACAGGGCCCTGTTTCTCGGTTTCCTCAGATATAGCTTGCCCGTGCTTAGCAATACCTGCAAGACCAATGTTCGTATTTAACAGGCAGTACAAGCCCAAGCGCTGAGAGTGTGCCTCGGTCTGCCCAGATGTACGTCAACAGAAGCAACAATTGCAATTGCTGGTACAAACTAACATTGTTGTTGAAGTCCTGAGAACACACATCCGACACTTCGCACGTGCCCCCGGCCATCACCTTGCACTGTTGCCTTCAGAGAGGCGCCAAGCATCGTTCGCCAAAATTATCGTGAAATACAACGATAAACTTCCCTCGGGCTTCACTCATGCATCTAAACCATCCATACCACCTTGGTGTCTTATTCGACCCGCAGTGCATCTTAGTGTACTAGGGATCGGGAGGAAATCTGAGTTTTCGTCACCCGTGCTGAAACAACTGACTCTTCTTCTTTTGCACGAGAAATATTCAGACAGCATACATGTATACACCGATGGTTCTACGAACCACCAGTGTTCGTCAGGAGCAGTAGTTATCCCAGCAACAGGTGTTACCATCAGCTTTAGGACTGACCACTCCAAGGCATCTACAGCAGCGGAACTAGCTGCTTTGCGCGCTGCACTTTGTGTGATCAATCGGGAACCACCGCAACAATGGTCGATTTTCAGCGACTCAAGGGCTGCCCTACAATCTGTGCTCTCAGCACTGCGTCGCGGCCCGTACGAACAGCTTGTTTTCGAAATTCGATGCCTTCTCCACACTTTACTCGAGAAAGGGCATCATGTGACGCTTCAATGGCTGCCAAGTCATTGCGGCATCATAGGGAACGAACATGCCGATACTGCCTTGCGGGCAGCCCTTGAAGGAACACGAGAAGAAGCCATACCACTTTCGAGGACTGATGTTGCCAGTAATCTTCAACGACTTGCGCGTGAAATCACGTTTTCACTATGGTGCCCACCAAGCATCGATACGAATCGTCAACACCACCTGTCCTCTTTGATGGCTCTCCGCATGCCCACTGGACTCGATCGAAGAGAAGCCACCCTACTTCATCGCTTATGGCTAGGAGTGGCATTTACAAAATCTTACTCCTTTGTCATAGGAATGGTCAACAATTCTCTCTGCATGCCTGTCATTGCGAAGAGACGCTACACCACATCCTGTGTGACTGTCCATTGTATGAAATCCAGAGACAGTCACTGGCGTCTGCTTTTGCGCGCATCGACAACAGCCAAATGTCTGTGGACACTTCTGTCAAGTGCCCGAGAGAAGACACTGCAACAGAAGGCGACGAAAGCTCTGTTGAAATTCCTACGCGACACCGACTTGAACAAGCGACTGTAACAGCAATGTCACACACCGCGAAAGACAAGACTGGACTATGACTGCGTGTGCGCGCATGTGCTGCCGAATGTGCTGTTTCTATCTTCCCTCTCTGCTATCTTTCGTCTCCCCCATCCCTCTCCCATGAACAGGGTAGCAAACCGGCTGCCTATAGGGTGGTTAACCTCCTTGCCTTTGTGTTCCCTCCATTTTCCTCCCCCCCGCTTCGAAATATTTGCCGGCAATGGACCAAGATGCTGCTCAGGCTTCAGTCAGCGGCAACGACTACCATGTTGTACTCCCTCGCCTTCACACCAATAAGCAGCTTGTGTATTCTGTTTTTGTGTATGAAGGCTTGACCTTTACCAGGTTTAAGAATTTAGAGGTGCTCTTCGGAACGTTATCGACTTGAAGAAATAAGCTCTATAGGTTAATTTCAAACACCTCATGTTTAGAAGGCCCCATGAGTGTCAACGCTGACGAAACAATGTTGGTTATAAGAGGTGAAGTTTCTGTAAAAAGTCGTCGATAACTTTATATTGACACGGAGCTGGCGAAAATGAAAATGAAGTTTTTGTGGCTTCCTGAGCACTTGGAGGACGCGTATGTTACTTTTTGGGATCGTCAGTATAATATTACAAGAAAGCTGAAATGTAGCAGACATGGAGCAAATGCGGACGCTAAATCAGGGTGTTCTTTCTTTTGAAACGGGTTGTTGAACAAGCAGGCGAACTCAGCAAAGGAGAGCTTTATTTAGCGCAAGGGCTAACTGAACGCAAGCCTGCTATCACAGCAAGTCTTCTTCTCTTTTTATCCTCGAGCTCCATGCCCACTACCCTCGTTACAATCACCCCCCGGCCGATGAGGGAGCCGTCCTGGCGACCTAAGGACAGGTGTAGACAGAAGGGTCATGGTATGGCTTGAGCCGAGAGATGTGTACGATTTCTTTTCCCCGACGGCGCTTGTCCGGAGATGCATCCAGCGGCTCGACAAGGTAGTTCACAGGGGATGTTTGGCGCAGAACTCGATAAGGGCCATGGTACCTGGACGAAAGCTTGTGGGAGAGTCCTGGAGTAGTAGAAGGAATCCATAGCCACACCAGTGAGTTCGAAAAAAAGCTCATATGCGTGGTTGACGCGTCGTGGCGATGTTTTTGGCGCGTCTGGTCATGTGACGTGAACGCACGAGCAAGCTTCCGACATTCTTCAGCGTGTGCTGCTGCTCGAGAAACGGTAGTCATCTCTGAAGGGTCCGGTCGATAAGGAAGAATGGTATCCATTGTTGATGATGGCTCGCGTCCACAAAGAAGGAAGAAAGGCGAAAATCCAGTGGTGCTTTGCGTTACAGTGTTGTAAGCATATGTCACAAAAGGGAGTATGCTATCCCAATTTGACTGGTCGGATGAAGCGTACTTGGCCAGCATATCCCCAAGTGTACAATTAAAACGCTCTGTCATCCCATTAGTTTGCGGGTGATAGGCTGTGGTAGTGCGGTGTATGATGCGACACTCGCTCAACAACGCTTTGATGGCATCGGAGAGAAAAACGCGGCCACGGTCGCTTAGTAACTCCTGAGGTGCTCCATGCCTTGAAACCAGGTTTTGCAGTATAAAACACGCAACGTCTTTTGCGGTAGCAGAAGGTAACGCAGCTGTTTCAGCGTACCGCGTTAGGTGGTCGATAGCGACAATGACCCAGCGGTTGCTACTCGAAGTATAGGGAAGCGGACCGTAAAGGTCGATTCCGACACGATCGAAAGCTCGTGCTGGACATGGCAACGGCTGCAAGGGATCTGTGGCATGTTGAGTGGGCATTTTGCGTCGCTGGCACGTAAGGCAAGACCTTACGTAACGGCGAACGAAACGGTACATACCGCGCCAGTAGTACCGCAGCTGCAAGCGGGTGTATGTTTTTAACACACCAGCGTGGCCACATTGCGGATCATCGTGGAACGTGGCACAGATGTCAGAGCGCAGATGTCGGGGGATCACGAGCAACCACTTACGGCCGATCGAGCTGTAGTTTCGGCGGTAAAGCAGGTTATCCCGAATAGCGAAGTGTCCTGCTTGACAGCGAAGCGTCCTGGAAACTGGAGCGGGCGTCCGGTTTGAGAGAAAGTCCAAAAGAGATGAAATCCAAGCATCTATGCGTGTCTCGGAAGGCATGTCCGAGATGCTGATGGCCAAGGCAGCACTAGTGGAGATAGGCGAGCCGACAGGCTCTGAAGCCAATGGCGAACGTGACAGGGCATCGGCGTCGGAATGCTTCCGGCCAGAACGGTAGATAACACGGATATCGAACTCCTGTAACCGCAATGCCCAACGAGCGAGCCGACCATTAGGATCTGTTAGTGAAGATAACCAGCAAAGCGCATGGTGGTCTGTTACAATATCAAACGGACGTCCATATAAATAAGGCCGAAATTTTCCGATTGCCCAAATAATGGCGAGGCACTCCTTTTCAGTTACACTGTAATTCTTCTCGGCTTTACTGAGGGTGCGGCTGGCATAGGCAACGACGTACACGTCAAAGCCCTCCTTGCGTTGGGCCAGTATGGCCCCTAGCCCGACACCACTAGCGTCCGTATGAAGCTCCGTGGGAGCAGACGGATCGAAATGTCGGAGTATGGGAGGCGTGGTGAGGAGCCGTCGGAGTTCCTGAAATGCATCATCACACGCCTGCGACCACGCTGACAAATCAGAACTTCCGGCAAGAAGATTGGTCAAGGGGGCGATAATGGAGGCGAAATTGCGGACGTAGCGCCGGAAGTAAGAACATAGGCCGATGAAGCTTCGAAGCTCTTTGATGGTGGTTGGCTTTGGGAACGCCGCGACTGCATTAAGTTTCGTAGGGTCCGGGAGAATGCCGTCCTTAGAAACCACATGGCCGAGAATTACAAGCTTGCGAGCGCCGAAGTGGCATTTCTTCAAGTTAAGTTGAAGTCTCGCCGTGGAAAGGCACGTAAGAACTTGCTCGAGGCGGCTGAGGTGGGTCGCAAAGTCGCTTGAAAATACCACAATGTCATCCAAATAACAGAGGCACGTTTTCCATTTCAGACCTCGCAAGACCGTATCCATCATTCTTTCGAAAGTCGCAGGCGCATTGCAGAGGCCAAAGGGCATAACGGTGAATTCATATAGTCCGTCCGGTGTTACAAAGGCTGTCTTGGGGCGGTCACCCTCTGCCATGGGCACCTGCCAGTAGCCAGAGCGTAAATCTAACGAAGAAAAGAACTCTGCTCCTTGTAGGCAGTCCAAAGCATCATCGATGCGCGGCAGAGGGTATACTTCTTTGCGCGTTATCTTGTTGAGTCGGCGGTAGTCAACGCAGAACCGGATGGATCCGTCTTTTTTTCTGACGAGAACAACCGGTGAAGCCCAGGGACTGTTGGAGGGCTCGATGATGCCACGTTTCAACATGTCGTCCGCTTGTTCGTCGATGACACGGCGTTCAGCAGATGACACACGGTACGGACGCTGCCTTAGCGGGGCTTGTTGACCGGTGTCTATACGGTGAACGATCGCAGAGGTTCGGCTTAAGCCTGACTGGTCACGATCGAATGAAGAACAAAAGTGGAGAAGAAGATTCATAATCTCTTCGCGCTGAGTTGGTGCGAGCTCAGAGTCGATGGCATCCGAGAATACGTCCAGAGCATCATTAGGCGCGTTGGTAGGAGTGACAGCACCAATTGGGAGCGAAACCGCAGAATCGAGTATAGTAGTCGGAAGAATGCACTCGTAAAGTTCGTAGCTTCCCAGGCATTCTCCACGTAGTAGGGATGACGGGCTGTGCGACGGATTGCACACATAAATGGCAGCGTGACCATTGCGAAAAGTGACGACGGCAAACGGAAGCATGATATTTCGACGGCACGCAGATGGGACCGATGGCATAAACAACACAGGCGATTTCGGAGGGGAGGCACACGACACCGAGACAACAACAGCTGAGAAAGGCGCAATGTTAACGTCAGAAGCAGCAAACACTCTACACGAAGCACCATCGTCGAGGCCATAGCACGGCACAGACAACGCGAGTTCAGAACGAGCACAGTCGACCAAAGCAGAATTTGACGAAAGTCCCACCCAAGGATAACGTCATGCGAAGAACGGAATAAAACTACAAATGTGACGACGTACATCGCACCTTGAATGACGACTCGTGCGGTGCACAATGCTGAAGGCTGAATATGATGGGACGTAGCTGTCTGCAAAGATAGGTCGGTAAGTTGTGTGGTCACTTTCTTCAAGTTTCGGCACAGTTTCTCGCTAATTACAGATACGGCAGCTCCAGTGTCAACAAGTCCGCGCACCTTAATGCCATCAATATAGAGTTCGATTTCGTTCGGGGGACAGCAGTTAGGTCTTGAAATTTTCGCTGCCAACGCAGTTCTTGCCTCCGGAACTGCGCCCGTCAGTTTTCCCCTCGCGGTGGGCTGTTGCGACGTAACATCGGAGAAATAGATCGACGACGAGGAGAAGGTGAACGGCTTGCGCCGGATGGTCGGCGACCGGGACGTACGTCTAGAGGTGAATTGGCAGGAACGGGATATCGCGGCTGAGTGGGCATGGTGGTCATGTATTGTGAGGCCCCTGCAATGTCGTGAGAAGGGAAGCAGCGACGACGGCAGTGACGAGCTACGTGGCCTGGGATGCCACATGAAAAACATATCGGCCGATTATCTGGAGTGCGCCATTGGCTGACGATAGGGGCACTGTTCGCTGAATAAGGTACCGTAAATGGTCGTGCAGGCGGCGGCGTCATATAAACGTTATGACCTGTTTCATATACAGCCGGAGACGGGACGGTCAGCGAGCGGGAAGGTGGGGTCGACGAATAAACATGGCGAGTAGCCTCGTAGATGGCCGGAGACGCTGGCGCACGTGGTTGAGCAACTGCGGCTGCATACGTTAGTGGTGCGGTAACAGTTGGGGGAGCCTGAGCTGGCGGCAATGCTTCGGCAACTTGCGATCGAATGACCTGGCGAAGCGAAGGCGACAAGGGTGCCATCGGCTCGGTAGTTCTTGTGATTGTAGATAGCTGCCGGGCGACCTCCTCGCGTACGAATTGCTTTATGACTGGCATCAACGCAGAGTGGTCGGTGGCGTCATGGCGATAGTCGAGGGATGAGATGTCCGTGGTGTCTTGAGCAGCGCAACGTGTAGAAGCGCGCTGCCTACGCAGCTCATCATAGTTTTGGCAGAGCTGAATCATCTCGGCGACCGTCTGGGGACTCTTCGCAGCCAGCATTTGGAATGCACCATCGTCGATTCCTTTCATGATGTTCTTGATCTTGCCTGCCTCGTCCAGAGTCAAATCGACGAGCTTGCAGAGAAATAGCACATCTTCGATGTAGCTCGTGAACGTTTCATCTGCTCTCTGTACTCTGCCCTGCAAGCGCTGTTCAGCACGAAGGCGGCGGACAGCAGGACGGCCAAAGACTTCCGCGAGGGTTTTCGCCAATTCCGACCAGGTACTGAAATCACTTTGATGATTTCGGTACCATAGTTTTGCCACGTCGGTCAGGTAAAAACTCACATTTGTGAGCTTATCGGCTGCGTTCCACTCATTGACGGCGCTCACCAGTTCATACTCGGCAATCCAGTTGTCCACATCTTGGTCCTCTGTGCCACCAAGTATGGGGGGGGTCGCGCTGCCGGAGAGCGCCAGCGCAGAAGACAGGCACAGGTGCGAGATCTGGAGTAGCAGCATGAGATGGCCCCGAATCAGTCATTGTAGGAGGTCGTTGGAGTGTGCGGCTGCGAAGTTCCAGGGTGAGGACCAGATGTACCCAGCACCTCCACCACTTGAAACGGGTTGTTGAACAAGCAGGCGAACTCAGCGAAGGAGAGCTTTATTTAGCGCAAGGGCTAACTGAACGCAAGCCTGCTATCACAGCAAGTCTTCTTCTCTTTTTATCCTCGAGCTCCATGCCCACTACCCTCGTTACACTTTCTTCGCTCATGGAGTCCACGTTGTCAATTTTCCCCACATTCTTGTCGTCTGTGGAGTGCGAAGCTTCCTCCTGATACCTGTCCGCCCACCACTTTGCCTTCGGTGTAGTAAGGTTGGACACATTCATCAAAACAGCAGAACCCCTCGTTACGACGACTGTCGACACTTCGGTCATCCAGCCGAGTATTGTGTTATGATATACGCTAACAAGTTGCGGCAGCGCACACGAGTCAGATGATAGCCTCTAAAATCTTATCATGGATTCCATTGATCTTTTAGACGAAATGGGAGACACTCCGCCAACTCCACGTTCTGCGTGCTCTACCGAAAATTAGCCAGAAGAAGAAGGTCAGTCGCTATCGACACAGTTGAAACTTCTGTGTGCAAAGAACAAGAGAATCATACAATCATCATCATCATCATCATCATCATCATCAGCAGCAGCAGCAGCAGCAGCAGCAGCAGCAGCCTGACTACGTCCGCTGCTGGACAAAGGCCTCTCCCATGTTCCGCCAGACAACCCGGTCCTGTTCTTGTTGCTGCCAAATTATACCCGCAAACTTCTTGATCTCATCTGCCCACCTAACCTTCTGTCTCCCCCTAAGCCCCTTCCCTTCTCAGTGAATCCAGTTAGTTACATTTAATGACCAGCGGTTATCCTGTCTACGCGCTACATGCCCGGCCCATGTCCATTTCCTCTTCTTTATTTCAACTATGATATCTTTGACCCCCGTTTGTCACCTAGTCTACTCTGCTCTCTTCTTGTCTCTTAAGGTTACACCTACCATTTTTGGTTCCAGTGCTCGCTGCATCGTCCTCAATGTAAGCTGAACCATCTTTGTGAGTCTCCAGGTTTCCGCTCCGTAGCTTAGTATCGGCAAGATACAGCTGTTATATACCTTCCTCTTGAGGGATAGTGGCAATCTACCTGTCCAATTTGAGAGTACTTGCCGAATGTGCTCCACCCTATTCTTATTATTCTAGTTACTTCAATCTCGTGGTTCGGCTCTGCGGTTATTACCAACCCTAAGTAGACATAGTCTTTTACAACTTGAAGTGCACTATTACCTATCTCGAAGTGCTGCTCTTTTCCGAGGTTGTTGTACATTACTTTCGTTTTCAGCAGATTAATTTTAAGATCCCCTTTCTGCTCTCCTTGTCTAACTCCATAATCATGAGTTGCAATTCGTCCCCTGAGTTACTCAGCAATGCAATGTCATCGGCGAAGCGCAGGTTACTAAGGTACTCTCCATTAACTCTTATCCCTAACTGTTCCCATTCTAGGCTTCTGAAAACCTCCTGGTAGCACGTGGTAAATAGCATTGGGGAGATTGTGTCCCCCTGCCTTACACCATTCTTGATTGGTATTCTGTTGCTTTCTTTATGAAGCACTACGGTAGCAGTTGATCCCCTGTAGATTTCTTTCAGAATGTTTATATAAACTTCGTCTACGCCCTGATTCCGCAGTGTTTGCATGACGGCTGATATTTCTTCTGAATCAAACGCCTTCTCGTAATCTATGAAGGCTATGTATAGTGGTTGGTTATATTCTGAGCATTTCTCTATTACTTGATTGATAGTATGAATGTGGTCAATTGTTGAGTAGCCTGTTCGAAATCCTGCTTGTTCCTTTGGTTAATTTAATTATAATGTTTTCTTTACCCTGTTAGCAAAACCTTTGTAAATAGCTTGTATACTACAGAGAGCAATCAGCTGGCCTAGATCACTCTGCACAACCCCTAGCTCAAAGAAAACCCACACTCTAAGGCAAAATTACCAGAAAAAGAGCGTAACGGAGCCCAATCGGCGTGCGCGATGAACAGATATGCCGTTGAGGAAAAACCACAGAGGTATGCGTGCCACGTGAAAACCAGTTTGTCTTCAAAGAGATGAACCGCCCGGGAGATTCGGGCCGTGTGCAAAGCTTTGTCAAGGGCACTAGCCATCGTGCTCTCTCCTCGCTCAGTCTTCGCCTGTATTTTGCAGTGACGGTTAATTTTGCTGCGTTGCGTTCTGCTCGGAGAGCTCCACAATCAATAGTAATTACGTATGCCGCGGTGTTTCATGTGTACGCTTGGACAAGCGTGCGCTGCTGTATTTACGTTTCGCCGCGCCTATAAAGTCTGAAGCACGTCTCGACACGTCGCCACGCCACGCTGTATATCTCTGGTTTAGTCGCGACCAACTCACGACCCCACCGGTTGGGGATGAAGGCCAACATGACAGCCGAGAAGACAGTAGGCATATCGGATACAATATTTCAGTCTGACTCTGGCCAGAAATTAGTGCTGCATTCTTTCAGAAGTAAGTGATCATTCTCTATTCTGCCGTACTTGTCGGGCGTGTCGCGCTTGCCAGCAACGGGCTCGGTCATTTTCCATATCGCACGCGCGAAATGAGCCACAAATATCTCAGTAGTTCACCTGTGCGTCAGTAGTTCGCCTGTGCTTTTTGACCACCGAGAAATTGGCCGCATTTTCCTCGGCCGCCCGTACGCTCACTCATCGAGGGCTCGCCTGTCTTCGCCGCTGTGATGAGCACAGGGCTGACGGTATTTGGCGGAGACCTCGTCACTGTTTTGCGAGTCATCCAAAAACTCGTTGCGGTTGCTCGTAACGAGCTTGGTTTTAGTATGTCGCACGCTGTAAGTGCACCGGCACAGGCTGGTGGGGCTTTCGCTAGCGTCGAAACCGAGTCTGTGAAAACCGGTCGTCATCACAGTTGGCTTCCCCGTGAATCAGTCGCAAGCAGCTCGTCGCTGGTGGCTGCCACGGCAGCGGACTCGCGTTTGCACGCTGCGCTCGGTCGACTTTGGGGCCCGCATTGCCGTTGG
This sequence comes from Rhipicephalus annulatus, assembly GCA_013436015.1. NCBI lineage: Eukaryota > Metazoa > Arthropoda > Arachnida > Ixodida > Ixodidae > Rhipicephalus > Rhipicephalus annulatus. Next base: position 815,978 of record WOVY01000739.1, read on the forward strand.
TTTTTGAGGCGCTCGCTCCAAACCAACTCGGTGCAGTTCTTGGCGGCGGCTCAGCGTACGGCTGCTCTACTGTTCGAAGCTCGCTGGTGGCAGACGCTCCGCGTGCAACACCGTGTTTGGTCTCACGTTTGCTTCCTCGAGCTGAATGGCGGCGCTCGCTTAGAAATCGCTGACGGCACGCTGGTTCGCGGCGCCTCGGGGTTATGACTGGGGCTACCGCACTTTAGCTGCTGCGCTACTGCGATCGAAATACGTCTTTGGCGATGTGTGACATCACGATGAAATTATCTGCATGCCCTATTTTACACATACGTTTTTATCTCAGATTGCACGTATTTGTCACACCCATGCATATTCACCCTCTGTCACGCGTGAATAACTATTCTTACAATCTTTATTGTGCAGCCGTAGGCCCAAACCGTGCAGAAGGCTGTGGCTGTGTGCGCTGGCGTCTGCAGGGCCTGTCATCTATCGCCTTCGTCGGAACAGCTTCAGAAGGACTGTAAGAAATGTGAAGGTAAAATTATTTGCGTGTAATATTTTACTATTTTACACGTATGTTTTTACAGCAACTTGCACGTACTTCTCATATGCACGCATACTGATCTTCTGAGAAGTGTGACTAACTATTTTTACTATCTTATTGTACAGCCATGGGCACACAACTTGCAGAAGGCTGTGTGCGCTGGCGTCTGCAATGCCTGTCGTCTATCGCTTCCGTCGGTGGAGCTTCACAAGTACTGTACAAGATGTGAAACGAGGCTGGACTTGAACGTTTCACGACAAACTCTCCTAAATAATTAAAAAATTTTGAAAGTCTCAATTTGTTTTTCGTTGTTGCAGTCACTGCGAAAGCAGTGACACGCAGGTGGCTAAATAATTTTTCGCGTGTTCTTCTCCGCGTCATTTATTTCTCATTGCGCGGAAAAGATAGAGAGAGAGATAAAGATGCAAGGAAAGGCAGAGAGGTTAACCAGACGCACATCTGGTTTGCTACCCTGCACTGGGGAAGGGATAAAGGGGAAAAAAGAGGTTGCAGAAAGATGAGAAGGTACACACAATCACGAGCACACTCGGGGAGCACACACAGTCTACAGGCGGTCGCTCAGGTTTGTTGACTTGAGGTAAAGTAGCAGTGCTTTTGTTGCTTTCTGCGCAACTGAGGCAGATGCCCAAGGTCCTAGTATCTTCTGCACACAAAATGGTCCGGGGTCAAGTCGATTCAAAACCATCCGGAGCTGGCATCGCTGTGTGTCGTAGCAAGCGCAACTGCACAGGACGTGTTCGATGGTCTCTTCAGCTCCACAGTAGTCGCATGTAAGAGTGTCTGCCATACCAATGCGAAAGGAATACACCTTTGTAAATGCAACACCCAACCAAAGGCGGCATAACAGTGTCGCATCAAAGCGGGAAAGTTGTGATGGTAGCTTTAGCTTGAGCGAAGGATCCAGTTCATAAAATTGACACCTTTGGAAGCTGGTAGACGACCAGAACGTGCGTGTGAAATTTCGAGCCAGCAGATAAAGTTGTCTTGCTGCATCATTCCTTGATAGAGGAATCGGGACTACACGGGTTTCTTCATGGGCTGAGCGGGCTGCATCATCGGCTAGTTGATTTCCGGTAATACCAATATGTCCAGGCAGCCATTGATATATAATATCATGCCCTCGTGCTAGAGCTTCATGATGGCAATGTCTTATTTCTTGAACCAGTTGGTCATGACTCCTCCTACGCATGGCAGACTGCAAACTCTGAAGCGCTGCCTTCGAATCACAGAATATGACCCATTTTCCTGGACGTTCTTGAACAAGATATTGTAAAGCCGCCCTTATAGCAGCAAGCTCTGATGTCGTAGATGTAGTCATATGCGACAACTTAAACTTGATTGTCATTTCTGCAGCCGGAATTACAGCGGCACCTGATGAGCTGCTGGATGAGACGGACCCATAAGTGTATATCTGCGTTCGGTCTAAGTACAACTCATGTAATAATAGCAGTGTTGCTTGCTTCAATGCTACTCTGGAGTGACTGATTTTCTTTTTGATTCCCGGAATTTCTAGACGTACTTGCGGCTGGTCCAGGCACCACAAAGGACAAGCCGTTCTCGCAGCTGGCGTATATCCTGATGGAATGCTGTTTAGGTGCTTGGCTATGACGTCTGAAAACGTAGCACGCGGTCTTCCGGAAGGCAGAAGGGCCAAGTGGTGGTCGGGGACACGGCTAGCATGTCGAATGTGCGCTCTGAGGCAATCCAGAACTATATATGTCCTGACCGGATGGTCTTTAGCAAGCATGATTGTGGCATAAGTAGAAGCGCATCGGGGCAATCCTAGGCAGATACGCAGTGCCTGACCCTGCAAACTCTCCAATGAATGAGTATTCGATTTGCAAGTGTTAGTCAGTACCGGTAAGCTGTAGCGCAATAGACCCAGAAATAGGGCCCTGTACAGCTGTAGCATGGAGGCCACAGAAGTTCCCCATGCTTTACGGCACAAGAATTTCATGATATGCACAATAGATAGCTGTCTCTTCTTCAAGTACGCACAATGTGGGCTCCACGAAAGACTTCTGTCGATTATTATGCCCAGAAAACGATGCGTACGTGCATATTTGACACTATGCCCATTGATGTAAACAGGGTATGGCGTCATTGGTTTGCGTGTAAACGCCATCAACGCGCACTTCACAGTTGATATATTTAGGCCTTGTTTCTGAAGGTAGGCTGTTGTGAGGGTTGCTGCCCACTGTATTCGTGCACGCACCTGAGGGCGAGTAACTGCAGTACTTCAGAGGCAAATATCATCGGCGTTTATGGATAGGCACACAGACTTTGGCAGAACCTTCACCAGACCAATGAGGGCCACATTGAACAATGTGGGGCTTAAAACACCTCCCTCAGGTACTCCGCAGTAGGTGTAATGTTGGGCAGTTGTACCCTCATATGTTTGTACAAAGAAACCCCTGCCAGTAACATTATCTTTTATCCATTGAAACATTCGTCCACCAATGCCCATTGCTGCGAGAGAAGTGAGGATGGCATCGTGAGCTACATTATCATATGCACCCTTCACGTTAAGAAAGAGTGCTACTGATATGCGCTTGCGACTTTTTTCTTGTTGAACAAATGTCGATAAGTCAAGGACACAGTCAATGGAGCGGGGGCCCTGACGAAAGCCTGCCATGCAAGAAGGGTATTTGGTGTATCGTTCCAAGTACCACTCGAGACGAAATAGAACCATTCTTTCCATCACTTTTCCGAGGCAGCTTGCGAGGGCAATAGGGCGATACGCTGTCAAGTCCGATGGTGATTTTCCCGATTTCAAAAGTGGTATTAATCGACTTATTTTTCATTCTCGAGGAACACTGCCGCTGAGCCAGGAGTTGTTGAAACATGTTAAAAGTTCTTTTCTGGCTTTTTTTCCAAGGTGTCCCAACGCACTATAATTAATACCACCAGGACCTGGCGATGACATGCGCTTAGAAGCGACTAACGTACCTTCCAGTTCTTCCATGGTGAGTGGAATGTCCATTTCTGGTAATCGCGTCTCAGGAACAATCACGGCGTCAATTGCGCGGAAAAACAGGCAAAAAAAGTATTAGGCCTGGCAGAGAGTAAATAGAAAAACAATATTTGAACTGGGTATAAAAGTTGACGATTGGAGTATTTGAGTGGACCAACCGTTCGTCCGGCGAGGTGAAACCATGAAGACTAACGGTTGCCGGTAAGGTTGAAATGTGGGGTCTAATGGTTGCCCGACAAGGTGTAAATATGAGGACTAAATGTTAGTCCTCTGAGGTGATTTGTGGAACTAACGGGTACCCGCTAAAAGGTAAATGTGAGATCTAAATGTTAGTCTCTTGAGCTAGTCTGTTTAGACCAAATGTTAGACCCAGTGCCGTTAGACCCTAAAAGGATGAATGGTTGTGGCAGCCCCATTAGTCCCCAAAAGATGAACCCCATACCCTTTGAACACCCTTTTGCCTTAAAGTGCATATGAAGAATGCCATTGTACTGATTCCTAATGGTGCCGTACAGCCTTTTGCACAAGACAGAGGCTTTGTGCAGGACCCCGCTATAAATTCTACATCTGCTTGCGCTGCAGCTTCGTAGCAGCTTTTTAATCAAGGTGCGGAACTAGAATATGATATTCGAGCCTTTATGGATGCAACAATATCTAAACGCTGTCCGTCGTACAGCTCGGATTCAAGCAAGGCGACTAACCAGTGACAGTTACTACGAAGTCACACCATCTCCGAACGTCCATGCTCAGAGAAAAGTGTCGGCGATCCCGATCTAGTTGGTCTGATTGGGCTCACGGGAAGGCTTACCTTTACTCTTCAGGACTGATCAAGTGAGACAATAAGTGCAATAGAAGGTAGCCACCATGGCACAGTCAGAGCGACTTAACATTGCTACCTTGAATGTATACTTTCAAGGTAGCAAAGATAAGTCGCTCAGACTGCACTATGGACACTACCTTCTATTGCGGTTTAACTTTGCTACCCTGTATGTATGCGTTCAAGGTAGCAAAGCTAAGTCGCTCTGACTGCGCCATGGTGAATACCTTCTATTGAGCTTACTGTCTCGCTTGATCATTCTGGAGGATTACAGGTGAGACTAGTAAATGTTTGTGGTCTACTACCTGCAGTTACTAGTTAGGTAGTGAATGTTGTGACAGGAATTTACTACCTCAAAAGCTAGCAAGTACCGCTACTTGTTTTTTAAGAGTGCACGTGGCCTTAGGTCTTCGCAGAAACAGGCGCAGCTCCATAGACGTTTTAATCGAAAGCATCTCGACTTTGTTGCCATCTAGGAGGCAAAGATCTAGAGTGAAGGAGAGACTGAGAAGACCCTGCGGCCTTTTTCGTATGAGTATACCGTGTGTGTTTCGCATGGAAAAGGTTGATTTGCGGGCTGTTGGCTGTTTCCAAAAAAGAGCTTACCATATATTCAGCGTGGTGCACTAGTGTTGATAAGGGGGGTAGATATATATGTTGTGTTTTTTTTTGTTGCAAAGAGCGCCATTTGCGAAATATCAATCCATATACGTTTTTGGAGGTTACCAAAGTGACTTGAATATTCGAAAAAAAGAGTCTAATTTAATTGATTCGAAAAGAAAAACTATTTATGGGAGACCTGCATATGTATTGCAGGTGGAGTCGTAACCATCCCAATTCCATGCGAGACAGGAGTAGCTAACTTTTATCCGGTATTGTAGATGATGCAGGACTAATTGACATCGGTGTCTCAAATCAAGCATTCGTATATGCAAGAGATTGAAACTTTTTGTTGAAGCGCACTGAAAACAGACGGACAGAAGAGGCTGACAAGGTGAGCGCTTTCTCACAACTGAAGGTTTATTAAACAGAAAAAAGTATTTAAAGCGGATGCATGGTCTATCATGCATGTGCACCAAAACAGGGTGCAACAGAAACCATTCTTGTCAGGATTACAAAAATAGTACATATTATGTATCATATGTTACATTTTACAAGTCCTAGATCATGCAGTGGACTCGTAGCTTGGCTAACACAGTCATGTCCTCTGTTTCGGATGTGGTAATATTCAACTAACTCACGTGTTAGCTGATCCTTGTGTCGAAATAATATTTCTGAAACACAGCGATCTCGAATATGTATAGGCTCACCAGTAGCGCCTATTTTAGTGAAAGATTTTTGAGTAAATTTGACAGGAAAATTGAGCAGCACTTTTCTGGAATTGTTAAACATGTCTTCAGGTATGTGGATGACTTCCTGATATTCACAGAAGGCATTGATTCTTCCCGAGAGGTAGTGAACGCTTTAAAAGTGTTTAAGGAAACTAGAATGGGCCTTGAGCTCACTACCGAGCAGCCTAAAAATAACGTGTTGCAGTTCTAGGATTTAAAATTGGAACTTTGTGGGGAACACATCTGCTGCAGCTATCAACCAAGAAGTGCAAAGCCAGTGCTATATTACACGTCTGGGCACTCCGAGTTGGTAAATAGGGGGTTAGTGAAGTCTTGTTTTATGTAAGCTTTGCAGAAATCGTGTGGGCATCTAATCAATAAAAGTTTCAGGAATCAGGTGGAAAAAAAATTCCTGAAGGTGGGTTATCCGAAACAAGTGATTTTCTTAGTGTGCACGGTCCTAGCCAGAGAAATAAAGGGCAGAAAACAAAGATGTAGTTCGGATACAGACCAGCAAAAGAAAATGGCTGTATTTCCATACGTGCACAAGTTGGCACACAACTTAAAGCACGTTGGAAATAGATACAGCGTACACGTGAAATTTTCGGCAAAACCCAAACTAGCAAGTTTGTGTCCACGCGTTCTTAAGCCCATAGGTTCGAAAGCTTGCTCCATAAAACACAGAAACATGTTCGTGAATTGTGTAAAGGGAGTAGTATACATGACGCCCTTTTCTTGTGGAAAAGTCCACATAGGCCAGTCAGGAAGGTGCGTGAACAACCGCCTTAGAGAACATCGCGCATCTGTTAAAGCATCGGGCAACAGTCATCTTGCAAATCACTGTAGAAACTGCGGATGTTATCCTGTGTTCAAAGAAACAGAAATATTATTTCGACACAAGGATCAGCTAACACGTGAGTTAGTTGAATCTTACCACATCCGAAAGAGGGGACAGGACTGTGTTAGCCAAGCTACGATTGCACTGCATGATGAAGAGTACGCGTATCTCGACAGCTAGGACTTGTAAAATATAACATATGATACATAATATGTACAATTTTTGTTATCCTGACAACAATGATTTCTGTTGCACCCTGTTTTGATGCACATGCGCGATAGACCATGCATCCGCTTTGAATATTTTTTTTCTGTTTAATAAACCTTCAGTTGTGAGAAAGCGCTGTCCTTGTCAGCCTCTTCTGTCCATCTGTCTTCAGTGCGCTTGAACAAAAAGTTTCAATCGTGAACGTTATCCAGCTAGCCCAACTTGCCACCTTGCTGCAATATACAAGAGCTCATTGCAGTTCTTATTCTCGCCTTGACCGGATTTACGTGTCCTTGCCACTCCTCTCTCATAAAATGTCTTGCAGCATTGAAGCAGTGTCGGTTTCCGAACATTGCACTGCTATTGTGCAAATTGGTGAAAACCGTCACAAACAATTCCGTCCCCAGTGAGCCCTTGGAAGTGAATGCGAAGCTCCTCTGTAATCAGGAATCAGTGAATTGCGTCCAGATGGCAATGAGGCAATCTTTTTTTATTCAGTTTACATCTATTCGGTGCTTGGGAGCCTTTCCAATAAGACGTTCGTGCTAGCGCTAAAAATTGTAGCTGTTAAGGCTTCCTACAGAAAGAGTGAAGAAAAGACTCACTTTAAATGTCTCAGCAATCTTTACGAGATGTATTGTGAATTGCTAGGAACGTACATCAATGAAACTAAATATAATAATTGTCAACTTCAAAGATGGTATAGGGCTCCCTACGAAGGGGCATGTATTAGATCTCGGAACCGGCGCACTCGAAATTCTGATCAAACGATGCGAACAAACGCCATTCAATTTATAAAGTGATTTGAATCTTATGCTCTATCGGTGTGCTTATAACAGATACATGAGACATTATTTAATGTTCAAAAAGAGCTACAAACATTTATTTAATTCTCTGTCTCTCTCGATGATTCTCACGTTCACCTCAAGGCTAGTTTTGTTTGTCTTGTTAACCCCTTGAAGGTTGATGATTGTGGAATTATTAATGGAATCATTACTGTACAGGAAATGGGGCAGGCAATTGACAATTTACCTTTATTAAAAACACCTAGCTCTGATGGTATCTGAGGCGAATTTTACAAAGCTTTAAAAACACGGTTTTCCCATATTGTGGGTTGTTCTTCGATATCGTTGTCACAAAGATACACTCTCACTTTCTTTTATGAAACCCACACTCGAATAGTACCAAAAACAAATAAAAGACAATATTCGCTTCGTCGAGAGCTATACAGACCAATCAATATGCACTGTTAAACGTAGGCTAAAAAGATTTGTAAAAGTGGTCTTGTCACGTTTCTCAAGACAAACTTGGTATAATGGGTTCGTTGAGTCGACTAGCCAAGGAGCAGCTCAGATAGATCGTCTTTGTCTTCTTTCACTCCTGGATCTCACCCAAGCATATCATGTGGCAATAGTCCTCCCTTTGAAAGCATCGACTTGATGCTCGTAAAGAAAAAAACTGAAGGCATACGCACGCAGATATAGAGAACCAAAAGAGGGAAAGTGCCAGTACTCGCAGCGCAAATGAGGAAGTCGCGCCAATGCTTGCGCCAAGCGCAAAAAGAAAAGGCATAAAAACACAGGAGAACACGAACAGCAGCAGCAGCGCAATGTCACGGCATGTCGCAACACGTGAACCACAAGGGCTACTGCGTGAAGTAGGGCTTCAGCCTAACGACATGCACGGTTTCGGGCCGAAGCTGTCGACGAGAAGACGCTGCGCCGTCCGACGTTGCTGGCATCTGTATGAATTTCTGTAGCAGCGTCTCGTCAAAATGAACAAGAACCGGGGCTGTTTCGATTCTCTGTCGTAGCTCTGTGAACACTGCATCTTGTTCTGCGCTCCAAGTAAAAGGCACGTCATCTCGGGTGAGTCGCGTAAGAGGTTCAGCTATCTTCGAGAAGTTGGCAATAAATCGGCGATAATACGCGCACAAGCCGAGGAAACGGCGTACTGCTCTTTTATCTGATGGAACAGGGAAGGCGGCGGCAGCAGCAGTTTTGTCTGGATCAGGTCGCACTCCATCCGCACTAATGACACGTCCCAGAAATTTCAGCTCTTTATTGCCGAAATGGCATTTTTGGGGTTTCCGCGTGAATTTAGCTGTGCGAATGGCTTCCAGACCTTTCTCAGACGCTTCAGATGTTCTTCGAAGCTCTCGGAAAAGATTACCACATCATCGAGGTAGACAAGGCAGCTTTGCCACTTCACGCCAGCGAGAAATGTCTTTATCATTCTCTGAAAAGTGAGGCCGAACAGAGGCCGAAGGGAAGAACTCGGAATTCGTGAAGTCCGTCTGGAGTCACAAACGCGGTTTTTTCTCGGTCTCGTTCATCCACTCCAATTTGCCAATATTCACTCTTTAGATCGATGGACGAAAAATACTTTGCGCGTCGTAACCTGTCGAGAGAGTCGTCGACCTGTGGAAGCGGGTAAACGTCTTTTTTCGTGACGCTATTAAGCTTCCTGTAGTCAATACAGAATCGCAGCGTTCCGTCTTTTTTCTTCACTAGAACGACTGGCGAGGACCAAGGGATGCTGGATGGTTGAATAGTCCCGTCATCGAGCATATCTTTTACTTGTGTCTGAATAGCCGCACGTTCCTTGGAAGAAACGCGATAAGGCTGCTGTCGGATGGGGCGGACGTCATCGTCGGTAATAGTTCGATGCTTCGTGAGGTGTGTTTGACGGACTTTGGAAGAAGAGGCGAAGCAACACCGAAACTCCCTTAAGAGGTCATGAAGTGCAGCCTTTCTCTCGTCTAACAGCGTCGAATTAATGTCGATGTGGTCTAGAAATTTCTCATCCTCATGCGTTTCCTCGGACGCGAAGCACTCTGTGGCGTAGGCAACAGGGTCTCCATAAGCTAGGGTGGTTCCGCGGAAAAGATGCCGGTGCTCGTAGTTGAAGTTCGTAACTAGTATCTGTGACTGTCCGTTACGGACACGCACAACACTTCGGGCGGCACATACACCTTGGGGCAGCAGAAGTGATAGGTTGCTTTCAGCCACAACGTCACCATCCCGCAGGTCTTCACAAGTGACTTCGATGGGAACAGTCACTCGAGGTGGCAGCATTGCACTATCGTCTGCAACACGCAGCGCAGGTCTACGGCAGTTATAAGCGTCTCGATCTGTTGCGCCTTGAGTCGAGAAGGTCACGATGCGCTCACGGAGATTTATGATGGCACCGTATTCCCGAAGGAAGTCCATGCCGATAATCAGCTGACGTGAACAGTCGCGAAGAACGAGGCAGCTGAGCACAAACGTATATACAACGCTTTTATTGGATATTCGCTGGTTTCATGTGGTGTTCAATTTTTTAGGCCATATATATACTTTGTGGCAACATATTCAGACCAGTTAGGGTGGGTGAGTAACGATTAAAACACATTTATCTATGGCAAAAGGTTTTGCAACTTTTTTTTTCGAAACAATTTTCATGACGTAATCCGCTCATTCTTGCAGCTGAGCGTGTTCACTATTTACCAGCCTTAACTGTTTCATCAACCTTTTTCAAACGCCCCTGTTTATGACAATTCATGCAGTAAATTTACTTCGCAGTTCAGTTCCTCAAAGCAAGGTTTTCTGTAGAATACCTGCACACAATATCGCGCAAGGTACTCTATAAGGATCTATTATGCATGCTCTTCCGGTCTCCATTGCAGCATTCATTGTACTCCAATATTTCGGGCCACGATGTGTTGAAACGAGTGCAAGAAATGTACATTCCACCAAATTAAAAAATATTCTTTCATAAACTCCGCTGTGATACATTGCGGTTAAACACGTGATTAAAAAGAAAAAGAAAGGGTATTATTGTTTATTCTGTTACCTGCCCTATATATAATGTACCAAAAACGATAGAACATTGTTTTGTTTGTTTTAAGGTCACTATTGTCTTTTAGGATGTCCTTGAGCGAGCGCTGAACAAAAATATTGTCATTAGTTCTCACGCCATACGTTGTGCTCTCGCAACGCAACATCGCTTGATCAAGTGCCCTATATATTTTTCCTCGTGGGTATGGAGAGTATATGACAGACAGCTATGCAGGACCACAATGAAGAACGCAGCACCTCTTCAAGCACACACTTCATTCAAATGACTATTCACCTCTAGAACATTTATGACGACCTAGACTTTAGACCGGACTGGTACTCCATCTTGGTGAGGTGTTTGGTTAATATTGCTTTCGTGTGTGGCACGATGTGAAGAACTCTCGTTGTGAAGAATTCAGGCTGTGTAACCATAGAGTATCTTTAGTTACGCTTGAAGGCTTGTCGTCGCCACGTGATTGTATTTTTTGCTTTATTTTTCTATTTATTAAAGAAATACTTTAATAATTATCATAAAAGAAAAAAGTACGCGTGACTCTGTGGAAGGATACTTGCCAAGCAAACGACGTGAGATCGATCCTCTCTGAGACACAAATTTTTTGTTATTTCTTTTGCTTGCATCTTTTCCCCTTTTTTTTCGTTTCATCACGCACAAGATGGTGAAATTTCACTCACAACCAACAACGTCGAGGCAAGCACCAACAACAAAATTTCTGCCTACCGAGCTCTTTAACGCTGTCGCATTAAAACGTCCTGTCATTCATACTGGTCATCGAGGTCTGTTACCCATTCTCGCCTTAGTTCTCGCAGGCGCTCACGTCAGGCAGCTTCTTCATACAGAAAAGAAAGAAGCCTGGCCTTTCTGAAAGATTAAATGTCGCAAAAGTAAGTAGAGGCAGCTGCGGAAAATAAAAGCAAAGTCATTGTTTTCCTGGTACTCTGTTTATTACTACTGTGTGCGGCTTGGATTCCCGCAGTTTTCTTCTTCCTATTGTCCCATATGAGCTCTCCACCTGCCATTATGATTGATCGGGCGAGTTAGTACTACTTGATTCTTTGAAATGAGAGCGCACTACGTAGGCGCGGACAGGATAGACAGGGACAAGCGCTTGTTCCAGTCTACCCTGTTTGCGTCTACGTAGAGCGCTTTTATTTTAAACAAGCATTCAACCCGCCACAATGTTTTTGCAGCGAAAGCTGTTTTCAAATTACAACAAGGGTCGCATGCCCCGTAGTTGTCCGCCACCGCCTCGGGTGTCCATAACCACTATCGCACGAAATAAGCAAAAAGTTTTGTGAATAAGAACAACAATGGCACAACGTAATACTGAAATGGGTCTCTGCATACCAACCCAGCGTTCTACCACAAAGCTACGCCGTTTTTTTTCAATGCTGGTTGAACTTCACACACGGGATGCTAAGATAAATAATACAATACACAATAAACATCACAGAACAATTACTACGGCTCCCAAGCACTGCTAAATCACATCACGCCTTAAAATATCTTCGAGGTCAACAGAGCTTATACCTTTTCTAACCTTAAACAAACACATATAATTGTTTTTACTACCTCGAGAAACCTTGAGATACTTTCTTTAACCTATTGTCTTTCCTGTCACTCTTGTCGAGGTGACAGGTATGTCCAGCCATTCGAGAGCACCATATACTGAGCAAGGCAGTCATCATGAATAAATCAGAAGGTAATCCATCATTATTCTCTACTGCCAAACACCTGAATCTATCAGGGTCTAATAGAAATTCTTTTTTGCTTGTCCTCTGCAAAACATCCCCAAAGTATGCCTCTTCCAAAGAGTGAAGGAAAACGTAATAAATTGTTTCTGGTTTGTTAAAAATTAGGCAGTAAGATTCTCGTGGCTAATAAAAACCATGTTCCTCTGGGAAGGTTCTTATAAGAAGTGTTCCAGTGTGCATGGAAAAAAAAGAACGTTTTTACATTAGGAGCTACCTGCATTTTTTACTCATTGAGTTACGTTCTTTAACACTGAATATGAAAGAAAAAAAAATGAACTTCGAATGACCATGCAAAAAATAATTGACTTGGAGTGCAAACATCTGGAAGGGTATAAAAATGAGACGCAATATTAGGCAGAAGCGTGAACTGCATGAGCAGAGCTACTCCGGTGCTTAAACAGCGTTGCAAACTTGTTTTAAGCAGGCTTGATGCCGAGAAAGGAATCCTGTTAGTATGAAAATTAAAGCGTTTTAGAACAGGCAATGAACAACCAGGCGTCACACAACGCGAATTGCGGGAAGAGTGGATCATCCAATGCTCTAACCCATTTCAAAACTCCTTCTTGTTTACCTATGAACTGTGGTGCATACTCCCATCAGGCATAATTCTTAATCGTCATCATGCACTGCATTTTGTAAACAAAAATATGCATGTATTGTTTGGGATACATATAATAAACCCAATATGAATAACCTCGAGAAAGTGCAGCGAAAGGCAGTCAGATTTATATTCAACAAATTCTTGAGACAGGATTCCCCTACAAATCTTATGAAAGCTAACTATATTGAACAATTCGAAAGGAGAATAGAGAAGCAGAGACTGGAATTTCTTAAACTCCCTTACACGAACAATTCACCACTAGACGCATCACTATATCCATCGCCTTTTTACACCAAACCATGCGCCACCGTAGACAAGATGCATTCACACCCTATATATAGTACTTTGCGAGACCGATTACTTTCAAGGATTCTTGTTTTCTTCGTACAAAAACTGAGGGGAATTGTGTAATGAAATCTACACCATAATGCTGATTATTATTGATTTGTTTGTGTAGCTTTTCAACAAACATATTGACTGTATTTCTTTAATATTGTGCTCTTGTCTTTTTGTTTTTTTAACACGTTTATTGTTGTACCATTTTACTGTCCTCCCTGCTAGCACTACGTCTCCGCAGTATTTTATGTATAAATAAATAAATAAACAAATAAAACAAATGAGTTATTCGGCTGCACTGCGAGCAGGTGTCATAGGATGTTAAAAGATGCAATTATTCTGGAACTCGCCTTGCGTTAAGAAGAAAAAGGGCCTATTTTCTTCCTGACGAGTCACATCTTTTCGTTGCGAAATCTGTGAAATGTTTTTATAATATATTCATTTCTTCAAATACAACTTCATACTACATTTCTATAACTAGGCTCTTATTTTGTTTAACGCCATCTGAGTGTCTCCTCTCTAACCTTACTCACCCAACAAATCGCACAATCAATTGTGGTGTGTCACTGATTATCTGAAGAAAGAAAAAATGAAGAAATGTGTATTGCACATAATGTTTTCATTAGAAAGAGTCCTGTGTTTACTCGCAAACTTACACATATCGACGAGTTTGATACAATCTAATGTGGCGCTCTTGCCGTGTAAAGTGTATGAGCATCAACACGGCAATGGCTAAACGGGTCCCGTCTGCATATGTATACGAGAGTGACAAGCGCAAATGGAAATTTCTTTAGCATTCTACTCAAGGCCCATCAAATTTCCAGGCCTTGGCGCGCCTATAGGATAGTGTCTGAAGAAAGCGCCCAACCCTCCACTCGAGTACGTATCCTCGGCAACAACCATGTTATGTTGCGATCGAACTCATCGCATACTGCTTGAAGTGCAACTTTTCCAATCAAGGGGGAGCATTCGCGAAACGCTTCAGATGTTGCTGCGTTATAATTTTGTTCTCGCTTCTCGCTGAAGATCGTTTTCGGTGGTGCGACAGATGGTGAACGAAGCCCCTAAGGTGTTTATTCGCATGATGGAATGCATCTCGTAGGAAAATCACCATGAACTTCGCCGTGATCTTTGTTGCAATAAAACAAAAAAAACAAGAAATTTTGCAACAGCATGCAACGCAACTTGCTTAAGAACCATAAGAAACAGCTTCATGAATACTTTCTAGCAGAGCATGAATTTCACATAAAGCTATTCCATTTTCGACAGTCCCAAGGGCTTGTTTTGTTAATGCAGCTGTTTTCATATATTTGCGTTATTGCTGTTCCTGTTACTGCTCTTCTACTGCTCTTTGTTTAAAACATAAAACGAAATGAAAGCCGTCTCTTTTACATGCTCCCTAGCTCATATTGCGAAGTAGATTTGTCGTCAAATCATCTTGAAGTCCTACACAGAGCGAAATGAATGTAGCTGATGTTTAAAATTTGGTATTTGTAGTTGTTTTTTTGCGAGAATAACAATCCCTTTTCACAGTCTAAAAACTTGCGTGCCTATTTTCTCCCGTTGAGGATGCCATAGTTTACTTGCTGTTCCTTAACTGTCATGTGTGCAGAGTTTTCATTAATGCCATTGAAATAATAATACCATTCTTGAGTCTGCGGCACCAAATGTCTGGAAATCCGGGCACGTCAAGTGCTTCATCAGCAACGTTACACCCTTCATTTAATGACATGCGGAAGCATGTTTTTATATAGATATATTTAAAATTTGTGGTTTTATTTGGATTTAGGCGAGACAAAAGCATACAGGTATAAAAGTTAACCAGTACTGCCACCGAAAGCATGTTGTGAGTTTATTGTTGTGAGTATCTACTGCATGATTCTAAAGGGTGAGTTACTGGTGCACTCATACAGGTACGTATGTCCGATTGACAAGAAAGAACGTAAATTTGCTCGAGTGGAGAATGCAATAAGATCAGCCTAATATGATAAAAAAAAGGAAGCAGCAGCACTAACTGCACACTAGTTGGTTCATACTGAAAGTATTGAAAATACGCATAGTTGTGCAAGCGAAAGGAACTGATTCCGTGATCTGTATCATCTTGCGCCGGTACCATCTCTCGTTACCCTCTTGCACCGCATGTGCAGGACACCAAATGACAATGGCGTGTTGTTGCTTGCGCGTTCCGAGGATTTGATCACAAGATTTCGATAAAGATCAGGTGAGGTATTGATGGCATGCTGACTGTGAATCCGAGATAAAAAGACGTCCTGGGTCTTGCATTCGGCATTTGATATGGCCAGTGCTGTAGAACTGCGGACTCTTCTATGCGGCCATAGATCGCTGAGATATTGCTGTGTTTATTTGTGGCTACTACAAGGACTTCGTCTTCGGCTCTTTTGTATGTGTGTGTAGTATAAGAGTCTCGACTGTCCGAACTGCTTTTGCTAAACTCCACCCCCGGCACTTTGTCTGCCCGTATAATATTTTGCACTCATGTTTTAGAGAACATGAAACTTTGTCATCTTATCGCCAATCTCATGAGGTGGAAGTGGTTGTTCTGCGCAAAACTGCGGTCACCTTTTTGAAAAAGTGGCCTCGAACCAACATCACCGTTACTCTCTCTGGAGTTGTCGGCCCTGTGGCACTGCAACCGGGGCATATATGATGCTGTATTTATTTGTACAAAAGAAACAAACAGAATGTCGCATTAGTATTATTGGTACACCTAAAATATAATCATTTATTAAATTTAACTGAATAATAAGTTATGCCAAATGTTTAACATTAGTTTTGTAGCATTGCAGTAGAACACAGCAAAAATATCACAAATGTTTCTGCTTACCTAGATTATTTTCTTCGCATATCCTGTTATCTCTGTTGCCTCTCTTGATCTCTCTCTATCTTTCTCTCTCTCTCTTATATTTATTAATATTTTTTCCACAAATCTTGCTGTGACAATTTTCGTGGCCAATCTCCTTCGCGAGTTTTGCCATAGCTCCGAGAATCATCATCATAGATGTTACCCTAGCTTTTTCTGAAAGGCTCTTCTTTTCTCTATTGAGTCTTTCCTGTTGCGTGAGAACAACTGACGAATTCTTATAAAATGTTTCATAAATTCCGAGGTCTTGATACGTTTTATTGCTTTTATCGCGTAATAGTCTCAGGAATCTGAATGGGTATGGCGTACGTAATGAACAAAGAGACCTGGTGGGTCTCTTTGCTACTTTCTAAAACGGGAGGTCTCAAGGTACGCGGCTCATGACGAAAGCCTGCATTAGCCGTTCATTTCTTTTTCCGCGAAAACTTAATTTCTGGTTACTCACTCACTAGACCATGCGCACTACGCTTGTCAGGGTTTCGTTCAGGTTGTCCAAGGTGTGGCTACCTTGCCGTTTTCCTGGATCTGCACACTTAATATGCACAGTGTTCTTTACTTGCCTTACAGGCCGGCCGCTCAGGTCGCTGTAGCCATCTCGGCTCAGACACGTATTACCTCGGACTTTTCTTGTGAGCTTTGCATTCGTTCGTCCTCAGTGCACTTCACAACTTGCGAAATAACACAACATCACTCTGTAGTGGATCTTGTTTTGTTTTTTTGTAAAAACCTTTATCTGCCCTAATTCCGACGTCACCGGCGTCTATCGCGTGTGCTAGGTCTTTGTCCACTCTTAGCTTCACAAATAGCTCTCTGTAAACTTTATAAAGCACGCGTTATGAAATTAAAGTTATCAGACCAGCAAAAACATATGTGGTGGATTTAAGATATGGAGAACAAGCAGGCGCTAGATATAATTTACGTTAAACCAAGTCACAGCTATTCACCGATAATGAGGGCTAATAGTAAACACTGTAACAGCAGTAATGAATGGATAGAATATAGTGATGACAGTGCCATTTCTTACAACAATGTGGCCATTTAGCCTAACACTTTTATGCTTAGTCTACAGCGTTCAATCACGTCACTTTCGTTCTTACATTTGTTGATATGTGCACCGAGAAAACGAAACCTTTTGTAGCTAAAGCTTTTGTGAGATCACAAGCGTCGTGTTTGCCGTAGTGGTCCGCCGCCGTTGTCGGTAACCAATATTACACGAAATAAGCAAAAAAAATTGTTAAGTAATAAAACACCAAGGTGACAATGTCTTTCAAAGGTGGCTGCAATGCGTGCCAGCCCCGCCGCTTATCACCACAGAGCCGCACATTTGCTTGGAATAACGTTGAAGTGTGACGCCTTAGCAGTAGCTCACAAGAGAATGAGATAAGGAGGGATTATAAGGGATAGAGAGGGAAGTAAAGTGAGAGAGAACAGTGAAAGATTAAAAGAAGACTGGAAAATAATTAAATCATAACATTATAAAGTGCATGATTACACAGCGTAGGTAACGCAAACGATAAAGCTTAGCACGGTTACGCATACACTAACGCCGCTTAGCGGTCAGTGAGAGAGCCCTGTGTGAGCAACAACTTGCCACTAGGCGTATCGCATCATCATTTTACTAACAGAAGGTCGACAAGTGACGACACTGCTGGTGCCGTAATCAGGCGCCGACGGATGAGTAAGCTATCATCGTCGGTCAGAAAATACGCCGAAGAGGTTCCTCATTAGCGGGTATTGACCACCCCCGCAGACGCCTGCGAAATCGTCGTGCCAGAGGTTCCAGACGCCGAAGCAGCGCGCTCCGAACTGGTCGCGGAGGTATCGGGCCAACGGGGGCACCACGAACTCGGTGAGGTGCGACACCCAGTTGGCACCCTGCTTTGACACAACGCCAAACTCGAACACTTGGCTTGAGTCCCACACCTGCGTCGATTTATAGAGAAATTTTACAAGAAAACCACCAAGCGTGCTTCTCTGGCTGTGCTGCTGCATCTCATAAATCACTTCCACTTGCGAGCATCTTCTATTTCATTTGATTCTAGTCTCAACACACGGCTTTAATTCATAGCCAATATAGCCGAGGAAGGCACTTCAGGGATGATCTGTTAAAAATAATTGTCGACTATGTGGATGACCCATTCCAATCAAAAGAGTGCTTACGAGGTGGTCAAGATTACAAGTCCGGTCATGCCATGTGGTTCCAAGCTAGGAATCATCGTACTGTTAAAGTTGATGAATTTCGAATTGAGTAATCAATATTAGGCTTCCCGCGAAATTATATAGCTAACCAATGTGTGCCTCTCATTTAGGTGTTTTTATACGTTAAAGGTTATACAATCATCTCTTTGCATACAGTGACGCAACTCAAAATTATTAAATTGTGTAATGGGATGCAGAGTAAGTGCTGGCACTGAGAAGATGTTGCGAGAAGATGCTAACGGTTAAATATTGTCGCATGTCATTTACCAACCATCCTCCGTGGCACATACAAAAACAGCAGAAAGCTTTTGCTGCTCTGGCTTTCAGGGGGACGTCAACTCCTAGCTTTGTCTTGTTTCATCCAGGAAAATATTGTCAGTTACGCCGAGCATACATGTGGGCGAGATGCTACTGTGTAACTTGAGGTTTACCGCAAAAGAATGACACAAAGCTATGATAATTGTGAGCACGCCACAGAGCTCTAATGTGGCTTTCATGCCGTCCTGCGGCGTTCTCTGGGGTAAACCTCAGAGCATGTCCTGCTTAAGTGCCACTTCATAACAAAATTACTTGACTCCGGCCACCCCCTTTCTCGAGCCATTTTGTATTACTTCACGTAGGATGGTACCGAGAAGTGTTTTAGGAATAAAGGTTCAATCGTACTTTATGTATGTCCCGGTGTTCGTTTGTATTATACATGCAGAATTGAAAATTGTTAAACAGCCTTAAACGTACCCAACACCACTCCCATACCCCCAAGGCTGTGCTAGTGCTTTAGTGCTTTCAAGACTGCATCGCCCTCTAAATTTCTACATGTTTCATTTTGTACCACAAGTTTATCGCTTTACTACTCAATAAAGCCACTATTTAATAATTATCAAAGTATTACTGAATTTGCACCCCTTTTTGAATTTGTCTAATCTCTCAATGAAATCGTTATGAACTTGTAAATTCAGTGTTTGATTCACACAAATAAACACTTTATTTTTGGTGGTGAACATTAAAATACCTGAAGAGCTGCGCCAACCGTTAATTTAAAGACCAACTCTTGGCCCCAACGTTTCGTTAAAGTTATTGAACCAATGCTGACTTGAGAAGCTGCTTGGCATACCACTTCAGTTTGGCAGAACAATGTGTTCTAAGGAGCAGCACAGACACGCGCACGCGGACATGCACAAACAGATTGTAAAAATATTAGCCACATTTACACTAAGTCACGCTTGCTAGGGCCACAGCAGGCACATAACTGGTCCTGGCTTGGCTGGCTTTTACCCTCTCACCTCTCGCTCTCTCTCTCTCCAATGTTTTTCTATACAGTTCTATTCATGGCCGTACTGGCTATCACCAATATATTTTTAACTAAGAATTTCTCTTTCCATTTTTATCTCTCTTTCTGTACTCACTCTCAAACAATACCATTCAATTTATTTTATGCAAAGTGAAATTGTTACAATTTGCATTGGGCGAATACGACTAAACGCTTAATAAACGCCTTACTAGGTATTGCCACCATGGCAGCAAAAACAAACACATAACAAGCATTTGTCTTACAGAACGCACTGCTACATAATCATCCAGAAAAGTTACAGGATTAAAAAAAACATGATATAAGTGCACACTGATATAAATACAGCTGTCTTAAAGTGGTATTGATGCAACGAACGTGTACTCATAATGACCTTCAAACAAAAAGAAAGATAATAAGATAGCTCCTCACCACGATTGCAAATGAGCTGCACAAAAATAAAATCAACATTCACTAGGATGCTTGGAAAACTAACAATGAGTGTTGGCAAGGTGAATTTATCAAAAAAAAAAAAAGCCGACATGTCTGAGAACGCTTAAGCACAGCAGGTAAAAGCTACAAATAATGTACAGAAAAGAAATTAAAAAAAGCAACCATCAACGTTATTACAAGGCAGTAGGCAGTTGCATGGTTCAAAATTTTTAATGAAGAAATAACTGCTTTCTTGTACAATACAAACACGATGCTACAAGAACATTGCGAATAAATGTGGTAACAACAAAGTTAAGGGTTTAGAATGAACCACTTTGGCTGGTTTAGGTTTATCGTCTTTCTCGCCTTATAGATATCAGACTCTGCCCAGGCGGCGCTACAAGAAACGCTGCCACTAGTGCCCCCATGGCCGCGCCGGCCATAAATGGGCAGTGCGAAGAGAGCCGTTCACAAGCGAACGTGCATAACACCTCCTCTTTCTTTGGTGTTGAGGAGTGGTTTTTTGAAAATGAAGAAACTGGCAAGCCTGTTCCTTCAATCCAAGCTCGCTTCAGAAAAGTAGGAAGCTTTTCGCTTCAGAAAAGTAGGAAAACGAACGGCGGGTACAATAAAAAAGCTGTTTCTTATTTCGGTGTGCTGCAAGCTAGCTTCGCATGGCACTGAGTTTAAGGCCTCCTACGTGCGTTCTGTAACTCCTAATCGCGTTAAACTTGGGCATACACATGATGCCAAGGCGTTGGAGTGCATATACGAGTAATCTAATGATCTGTTGTACGAAGCTCGATTTATCCGACACGAATGGCCCAGGCGAATTTTGCCTTTGGAGTTGCATTCTCCGTCAGTTTCTCGCTTTCTGTGCTTTAAACTACTTTATTACGCATGCTACAATGTTCAGTTGATGGTTGTCTTTTATATGAATGTACTGCAACTGGAGAGACATGCGTCTCCACTTTCTCGGTATACAATACACGGTAAAAACGAGGCCTCCGAGATAACTGCGGCAATCGCGGAGACTCACGGGAAGAAAAACCTGATTGTTGTCGTGATAATTTTGCTATTTACCTGTATGAAGTCAGTGTTCGCATTTCCCAGATAAAGCCGGAACTTAGAGCCTTCAAATCCCTACGTGCGTAATCCCGCGTAATGGCGACAACTTCATATTATCGGTTGTCGCGGCTTGTGCAACGTTTATCGCTCGCATCACCTGTCCTGTTGCATGGCCCGTACCACGGTCAGATGTTCTGTTAAGCTTCACGATCTCCGTTATCACGCATCTCTGTCAAGGCTACCCAAAACAATAAGTAAGGACCTACAACATCACGCTGTCTCATGCGACCGGCTGTGAAGACCACGAGTAATTTGCTTACCCAACGCGTTCGCAACGGCCTGCATACAGCGCTCTTGCCGTTGTGCTTCGCGAAAGCGGAAATTGGCACAACTGAAGTCGTTTACGACTGTGGCGATTCACAAAGCAACAGTAGTGTCCAGTGGGGTCTTTTCTCGTATAGCGCGGAGCTGTTGCGTCTGCACTTTTTTCTCCGTCGTTCTAGCGAGTGAACCAACAAGCACTCCACGGTGGTTCGGGGACGTGTCTGACGAGCAGAGAGAAATTCGTAGATGTTTTAGGGGCGAAGATCCTTATACCGGCACCCGTTCGTCCCTCGTAGCCGTTGTAGTATGTAACAAGCATAACATTTTGACATTCAAGGTGTTGCCGATGAGAAATTTTTTCTGTGCGTCGTTGAACAATAAAAAATAGTACTCGATGTACATGCCATTGGCGGCCAATGGGGAATGAGCGACAGGAGCATTCGGCTTTTATTTAACGCGCACGCTGCGATCCCTATCAGCAGCCATTGTCACGTACATTGAGCACTATCTGACAAGGAAGGCTTGCAAGATTGATTGGTTGATTAGAACTTTATTTTGGTCCTGAGAAGACGCAGGGGAGACCCCGCGCCACCCGGCTAATCTCACGTTGGGACCGTCAAGCCGAGCTTGGCAGCCCGTTTACGGGCACTCTGGACGGCCATGGTTTGATCCTTAAGTTCAGGGCTGCGTAAGAGCGCAGTCCACCTGCCCTTGCTGAGGGCGGGGCCAATGGCCTCACATTTCCACAACACATGGTTGAATGTTGCTATCAGTCCACAAGCGGAGCAATCCGCACTTGAATACCGTTCAGGGTAGATGGGATGAAGAACCGCAGGGTTAGGATACGCATTTTATACTCGCTGTGTGTAACCTCCTTAGTTTTAGAAAGGTTGAGCGAGCATTGAGCCGCAGTGTCATGAATACAATGAAGTAGTATATACCATGAATGAACTCGAGGTGTCTTAAATGTGGGAAGTAGATACCAAGCGCAAGCCGTAAGAAAGTAAAAGCCGAATCATCCTGTCTCTCATTTCCCATTAGCAGCCATTGGCATGTACATTGAGCACTATCTGGCAGGAAACGGTTGCTACGTTATACTCGCTGGGCGTAACCTCCTTGGTTTTAGGAAGGTTTAGCGAGCGTTGGGCCGCAGTGCCATAAATACAGTGAACTAGTATATACCATGAACTCGCGGTGGTTAAAGGTGGGAAGTATACACGAAGCGCAAGCTGCAAGAAAGTGTGCGTGTGCCTCATCTCGTTCAGTCCTTAGAATGTCCGCTGGATCGCGGTGCTTCTATATGAGGAATATATGATGGGAAGATGCGAGATGGTGGTACTTGGAAGGTTGAATAGATGGACGAACAGACACACAGACAGATGCATAGGTGGACGCACTGATGGCTGCACGTACGGATGGACGCGTGGACGGAAGCAGGAGCAGATGCATGAACGAAAGCAGGGACGGACGCACATATGAACGTGTGGACGCACGAACAGATGCACGCACGGACGGGTGGATGGACACACGGGCTGCCACACAGACGCACGCAAGGATGGACGGAAGCAAGAACGAATTCACAGACGAATGCTTCGCCCCATTATCCATCATTGACTGCGTGGATATGCTGCCACTTTTTTTCCACCTATTACACGGTAATATTGATAAATACGCGGTCGTTCACTATCGTCTTCAGCCGCTCTGTTATGCCGACGCTGACAACATTCAACACAGGACTGGGTGCTGAAGAGGCATGCTGTAAAAAAACTATATAAATGTCGGTTAGGGGAAGGAATATTCTTAACGTATGTAATATTGCGTAGCAGAAGTGCGGAAACGCACTAGAAGTAAAAACACTTGAATTGCGCAACGGGCGGTTCTTTTATTAGTCCTTGCATTAGGAAGTGCTCCGACACTTATACATGATCATCAGCAAAGGCATTAACAAGACTAGCCTCTATGCCTGCTCGATAGTTGTCTTACGGACGTGTAGTGGGGCCTTGGGTGATTCAAGAAAAAAAAAGGAACTGCGAAGTAGGGGGAAGATCGCAACTGTACTTGCAGTAGACACAGTAGGAATTCATGGGATAGCTTGAAATGACTTTTACTACGCGGACAGACGCGATTTTTCTTTTGCGGCACAGTAGAGGCATTCAAAGAGACCCGAAAAGGGCTGGCAATTGATAAGTTTGTGTGCACGAGTACGCAATCAGCGCGCAGTTCAGGCTCTCTGAGAATAAGCTGCTTAGGGTGGAAAAGTATGGGAGCGTTCCACAAGCAACCGCGACCAATTTCGCACGTGTATTGTCTCCCTACGTTCGACAACTCACAGATCCCTGGTAAAATGGCGCTCCTGATTATTCACTTGCCCCGGCAATTGGTTCCGGAAGTTGAAAACATAGTTCTGCCGTGCTGGCCAAGTGGATAAAGTACTAGGCTGCTCACCCGCAGGTCGTGACATCAAAACTCGGCGGTGGCAGCTGGATTTTTGATGGAGGCAAAAATGCTGTAGGCCTGTGTGCTTAGATTTGGGTGCACATTGAAAAAACCCAGGTAGTCGAAATTTCAGGAGCCTTCCACTACGGCATCTTTCATATTATTTTGTGGTTTTGGAATGTTAAACCCCCCTTATCAATCATCATGTTGAAAACACAGCTGTTCTCTCTAAGAATTTTCGATCACTTCTTGATTATCAAGTTTGGCGATTCCCGCTGCGTTCTTTTTTACACTGAACAAATGATGAATTCCAATGGCAGATCCAAGATTAAGCTTTTCTGCTCTGAGGGGAGCAATCACATTCAATGGCGGATTGGGAGCGTGAATTGTGCCTTCCAATGGCCGATTCAGAGCAACCGCAGATCACAGATTGCTCCATGGAAGAAGAATTCTTGCTCCGCCGAAATAGGCGGATTTGACCGAAAGTTCAAGTGACGTATTCTGTGTGCCCGTCTTTCATCCAATCACCGATGGATGTCCGGAAAACGCTTCGCACTCCCTCGCACCCTCTCGTTCTCCCCAGCTAGATTTCCGCTCATCAACAGCCTCCGTCCAGACTCGCGTCTCCCAATCGCAGATTTGGCGAGAGCAATCCCGCTCGCATCTGCGCGCTCCATTCGTAAGGCGACCCAGCGCTCCCGATCTGCCATTGGAACTCAACATAAACATAAATTTCCCGCAGTGATGTGGCGTGCCGAGCACGGTTATTCTATCTCAACAATCTCAAACTATGTGCCTTTACAAGATGAAGTATTGAAAGCGTGCCTCGTTGCATATCTCGTAGTAGGCGAGCTCTCCGGGTGTCTTTGTGATGGGGCCGGGATCTCCTGGTCCATACACCACCTCTTGGACACCGGTCACGTTGCTGTCCCAGAACTTGTACGTGACGCCGGCGAAAGAGATCACGTAGCACAGCTTGCTCGCGGCCGACTGACTGACGCCCGCTGGACGACCGCTGCGACCAGAGCCTCCCAGTGAAGGCGACAGTGGCTCCGGATCCTATTCGATGGCAAAGGGTGTTGATTGTTTCAATTATTGAAAAATTCTCATTTCACGGAACGCGCAGCATTTTCAAGCAAGCAGTACGGGGTGCAACATGCACAAGCTTTCGGAGTTCTGTTGTCAACTATTTGAGGGAGCTTACTGGAAGTATTTCCGTATATCGAAGTACTGTTCTCTATTACTTTAGATCAAAGCAGTACAAAATAATATCAAATTTGGTACCCCGTACATACTATATCATGGTAGACCGTAGCAAGACCATGGCAAACAAAAGGAATGAGAGTCTGCTCAGTGCTAATAAGCCGCAGAGGTGATCGCGCCACGTATACTGCGCATTCTGCCTGAGATCTACCGAAGCAAGAAGCCCTTTTACTTTAGTATCGATGTTTCAACAACACATAGTGGCGTCGCATTAAATCGTATAGTCCATGTATATGAAAATCTATGACGTAACCATAAGCTCGCGTGGAAAGTTCCATTCAGTGTCGTTATTTACTTGATTCTTTCTCTGTTTGCGAATCATTTCTAACAATAAACAATTTCAGCTCTTGCTATTTGTGCCCTGAAGCAATCGTGAGAGAAAATCCTGAACTGTTGTCCGGCTCAATGACACATCCGAGAAAACAGTCAAAGGATTTTTGCGACGCCCGTTTTACCGTCTCTTTGTGAAGCGGAGCCACGCTGCATCGTCATGTCAGGCTAGATTCCGGTCCTTCAGGCCTGCGTTACTTTGTATATGCGTAAGCTAGGAAAGACCAGTATTACACTTCACACAACCACAAGAAACAATGAATTCCATACGAACCAGTGATGGTACGTGTTACCAGTATGCCGTGGAGCGGTTTGCGGAGGTGTGCTGTGGTGTGGTGTGTAGAGACGCCGAACTATCGGTGGTACTATCTATGCTATCAATGGCCAAGTCACTGTCAAACTTTGGATGGTATAAGAAGAATCGAAAGCGCTATCGGCAGTAAGTATCATGGCACTGTCAATACTGTAAAATCAGCGACGCGAAGTCATTGCAGAATAAAGTTGATTCAGTGGAGGTGGTACTATATTGTGGTACACGAGAAGCAGGCTAAAAGGCAAAAAGTTGACATGCTGGAGCTCCTTCAGTAGAATAACTGTTTACACAATAGCTGAACTACCCATGGAACACATTACTTCTGAGTGAACTGCGTGGATTCCAACTTATAATGCATTGTGTGATTTCAAAATAAAACTATCAAAAGCTAGCTTTAATTGTAAAGTAAAATTAGTTATTTTTAAAGGTCAATTTATTTATGGAAATATGTTGGCATTTTGATATTATTATTTTGTGCTTTTGCCAAATGTTTGTTAATAAATTGAGTGAAGTGAGCACAACAGACTACCACGAATTAATTGGAAGCATCACCGCCCAACAACAGCAGAACTTCTCAACGCACTATTGATAACACTATCAGCAGCAATACCCCTGACGGTACTCTTGATTGCACTGTCAATAAGTTTTTTATTTATAGTAGTACTATCGATGGTGTTATACTGTCGATATAATCGATAGCTCATAATTGATAATCGTGAATTCCTAGTGGTGTGGCCCTAACATGTACGCTACTCATCTGGAAATTACAACTAGTGCGTTTGATCTGCTTGCACCACCCATTTCGATTTCATGCTTACCTCTACTAACGGTTACGGGAAAGCCAGTCAGATTGTAACATGCCATAGAAGTTTACAAATGCCAAAAAAGGATAGCTTGCCTGCTTTCCTTAGACACTTAGCGTTGCATAGAGAACGCGACATTTGTTGCATGGCGGTGCCGTTGTCATGGTAAGAATGCAAGTGCACCCGTCCACTTAAATCGTGAGCACGCCATGAGAGCCATGGTGGTCAAAGTAAATTCGCCATTTTCAACTGAAGCATGCGCCTTGTTTTGAAATCGTGGTTATGCCTTTCTAGACCAACAATTTGGATATTTTTACTTCAAGACAGATCACTCTTGTGCATGCATAGCTTGCTTGTATGGGATGAACTCGACTTCATTCATCCTATCTAGAATACTTAGACGTGAGTCGGCGAAACGTGCCTGCGTGAGCGTCGACTGAAGTTGCTTGAGCGCCTCGCGGAGCCTGCTCTTCTCGTAGAGGACAGCAGATCGCGAGTCCTGGACGCCTTGGCTGAGGGCCACAGGCGGCTCACTCACTATCGGATACAGCATGATGGAGGCCGTCGAGTGGAGGTTGCCGGACGGCAACGCAGCATCCAGCTCACCCAGGTTGAGCCGCTGGTTCAGGCTGTCCCCAGTGTCCACGAGCACGCTGAAGACGAAACCTTCGCGGCTGAACCGGCGGGACACGCGCTCCAGGAGCTCGCTGTAGCCACGCCGCG
Source organism: Rhipicephalus annulatus (assembly GCA_013436015.1). Classification (NCBI taxonomy): domain Eukaryota; kingdom Metazoa; phylum Arthropoda; class Arachnida; order Ixodida; family Ixodidae; genus Rhipicephalus; species Rhipicephalus annulatus. The sequence goes on from WOVY01000739.1 coordinate 843,277, forward strand.
CCGCCAGCGTTTCCAGCGAGATCTTCCACAGGAGCACGGCGCCTTGGTACTCTCGGGGCTGCCAGAAAAAAAGATATATATAACGAGTGCCTGCATTCGCCCTTGATCTATGTAAGAGTATGTTCTATATGCAAGGCCACCCGTCCGCTTGATATTGCTTTAGGGCAAATTGTGGTCGCAAATATTGATCGTGTATTAGGTTCCAAGGTGACTGACTACCTTCTTTCGATATTCTGGCAAAGTGAGGAGTTTTTATTTTATTTAACTACTACAGCTGAGGCAGGATATGAGGTGTTAAGCGCATAAATGAAGAATTTGATAATATATTGCGTAACATTGTCACGTGATTACTTTTTATAACGTGTAGGCCTGATTCGGGTACTACTCTTGCATCGTGATCAGCAGATTACCCGAGCTGCAGATAGGAGCCAGTGTATGTTGAGACATTCGATGAAGGTTCGATGCTATACCTAGCCCCGCCGTGGTGATCTAGGGGCTAAGGTACCCGGCCGCTGACCCGCAGGTTGCGGGATTGAATCACGACTGTGGCAGCTGCATTCCCAATGGAGGCGGAAATGTTTTAGGCCCGTGTGCTCAGATTTGGGTGGACGTTAAAGAACCCCAGCTGGTCGAAATTTCCAGAGCTCTCCACTACAGCGTCTCTCATAATCATATGGTGGTTTCGGGACGTTAAACCTCACATATCAATCAATCAATCAATCGATCGATGCTATAACTTGTTCACTCTTTTCTTCTTTTTTTATTGTTTTTTCCCATTTTACCCTTCTCCCGTGTAGGGTAGCCAAGGGGTGGAATATGATTAACCTCCCTGCCTTGCCCTCGCTTTCTCTCTCTCTCTCTCTCTCTCTATATATATATATATATATATATATATGTGTATATATATGTATATATATATATATATATATATATATATATATATATATATATATATATATATATATATATATATATATATATATAGTGGGAGTAATAATTCAATGGGCCAGTTAGTCAGTTAGTCTTCGTGAAGGTATGGGATATGGCACAACGGGAGCGTTGTCAACAAGGATAAATATATTTATTTCCCAACAGTTTCGGGAGGGGACCTCCCTTCATCAGCCTCCCGAAACTGTTGGGAAATAAATATATTTATCCTTGTTGACAACGCTCCCGTTGTGCCATATCCCATATATATATATATATATATATATATATATATATATATATATATATATATATATATATATATATGTATAAGTTTTCGCAATACGCATTTATGAATACTGTAAAAAAAGCTGATTTCCTTTCACAATTTAGGACAGTATGAATGCTGACTAGCTCAGACAAATCTGTCATGCTCCTGCTATGCGCTATTTCAAGCTACGGTAAGAATGAACGGTGGGGAATGAACCAAGGGGTTTTTTAACTGTAGTGCTGAAATAATGACCAACCTAAATAAATTATTGTGGACGAAAAAAAAACACCCTTTCTGGCGATGGGGCCAGATCTCATGACTTTCCGATCATTCACTAAACGACATGTTCGTTTCATCAGGGACAAGGAAAGACAAAGACACAGCGTTCATGTTTTAAAACTAATGCATTAAAGAGGCCCTGCAACACTTTTTGAGCATGGTCTGAAAACTCTGCCGATCGGTAGTAAAGGCTCCCGACAACACGCGAGACAAATATTATAGCATGCCCCACCACAGTGGTCTAGTGGCTAATCTACTCAGCTGCTGACCCGCGGGTCGCGGGACCGAATCCCGGCTGCGGCGGCTGCATTTCCGATGGAGGCGGATATGTTGTAGGCTCGTATTCTGAGATTTGTGTGAACGTTAAAGAACCCCAGGTGGTCCAAATTTCTGGAGTCCTCCACCTCGGCGTCTCTCATAATCATATGGTAGTTTTGGGACGTTAAACTCCATATATCAATCAAATATTATAGCACAGCACGCAGCCTAGAATTCACAATAGGTTATCAAAGTCACCCAAAAATTGCTTTCTCTTCTCTCGACAAATACGTTATATACCCGAAAATCACGCGTAAATGGCCCTTCTATCAGCCATTGGTTGACTTGAACACGGCACGCTCGCTCGTTACAGAGATCGCCGTGGGAGGCTGCTGCTTTTCCATGCGTGCACGCGCGATCACACTATTTTTCTGTGGCCCTGCCATCCCTTCCTGCTTCGATTGCAGTGCTTTTGTCGGGACGAGATAAAAGCGAATGCAATTGCAGCATATGAGAAACCTTTGCAACTCCTCTCACACTGTACGTATTCTGAAAACGTTTGCGGTGTTGAATTCGTGTGGGAATAAGCTCTTCCGGCGAATTCATTCCATGGTTACTTGAAGAAGTGTTTCAGGGCCCTTTTAAGGATCACCTCGTCTCTTGTCTAATGAGTGCATACGCTTTGAGCCAGTGGGTGCGTTCACCCACCGTTAGCCAGACTATGGAGCTCTCGAGAAATATCCAGTCAGAGCCGCTCATCATGGCGGCGGGCATTCTCCCGCTTAGTCCCAGCACTGGGCGCAGGTGCGGGTTCAGACCACGCAGGTATCGCGGGAACCCGTGTGCATCGCTGGGCGCCTCAATCTGCAGCGATGACTCGTTCAGGTGCGCGCAGCAGAACACCGCGTGAGTGCACAGGTGGTACGGGAAGAGTGGCAGGCCGAACAGAAGACCGGCCGACTCGGGACGCTCGGCCCGCGCCTGCACAATCAGACGAAGCAAGACATGGCGTGGCGGTAGGCATGTTTGGGGAAATAAGGAAGTTTGCGGGTATAAAAAGGCAGCAGCAAGCACAGAAGCAAGTTGAATAGCGGAACATGCGAGGGGCCTTTCTCCTGCAATAGCCGTAGTTAGGCTGATGATAATAATGAAGCTCATTTGCTATGTTTACGTGACATAACCACAGCATTACTCTGCTGCATGAAGTAATGGGAGACAATTGTTTATTGCGACATAATTAAACTCGTAAATTATGGACTCAAAGCAGCCTTATTACTAATACGTGAAATTTTAGTATGGAATTTTCTGGGTTCCTGAAGAACGCATTAAATATGCCAAACACAAACAAATAAACTCAAAACAGAAATTTTCGTACAGTATTGATAAATATTAACAGTGTTGTTTCCTTGAGCAATTTAATAAATCAGCTGAAATTTTGAAAACCTGCTCCAACTTGTCTTTTGCTTAGCACCATTACACCTGCTACTGCACCTAATGTTGTGTTTGCAATATTTCTTTGTGTTATGTGCTATGTCTCAGCCATGGAGGCCACATTTTCGATGAAAGCAAGAATCATTGACGAGTGTGTACTTATCTTTAGGTGCAAGGTTATGAACCCAAAGAGGTCGAAATCGCTTGAGCCCTCCACTACAGCGTCTCTCATAATCATATCATGCATTCGGGACGTAAAACTACTAATGTTATTATTATTATTATTATTATTATTATTATTATTATTATTATTATTATTATTATTATTATTATTATTATTATATTATTATTATTATTATTATTATTATTATTATTATTATTATTATTATTTCACCTATTTATTTTGATTTCACACTGTATGCTCGAGCCGGGGTACTCGTCATGCTTTTCGCTATTAGCTCCAGCTTCCTTTTTCGTAAAGATCATTGCAGCCTCACTAGGAAACAACTTTGTCAAGATGTATTTGTTCAACGAGCAGGTAATCTAAATACACCGGCTGTCACTCTCATCAAATTTCGATAAGATTGCCTTGAAATTTAGGCCGCGTATCTAAGCTTAGCAGGACAACAGCTCATGAAGCTACCTCCCACAAGAGTTCAAGTTTAATAATGGAAGCCTTTATACTTCAAAACGAGTGCAAATTTGAAACACGCGAGAATACACCGGCTTGCAAACAGAGCTGATTTGAGGGAGGAAGTTGGAGTTGCATGTTTTAAAGCCAAAGAGTTATCAGATCACATTGACAGTGAGGTAGTATTCTGCTACTGCGGACGTTCATACGCGCTATTGGGCGAAATGAAAAAAGACAACGTGATATGAACAAATTATAGAAACGTAGACTTGTCTTACTACGATCATCAACGAAGCAATAAAATCTCTGAGAGCGCGTAAGGTTCCATTTCGTCAACCTCGCTAATCGATATGAAACGATGCTGTAATCCTGTACGACAGATACCACCGCTGGGAGAGGAGGGTGGCTCTTATTCTTTGCTTTCAGCCAACACATACCTAGGCATTGGTAAACAGCCCCTCTGTGCTGACAGCCATTCCTCTGGTGAATGTGGGATTGTTTGAGGCCCCTACATATAACCAGATAGCGTTAAAGAGCTCGTTTCTAAGAAATTCTGGCATCGGCGTCCGTGTCGGTGTCGGCGTCAGGATTTTTGGTTGTGAACGAAAAATTGTTACTAGTCGTGATCCAAATATCGAGAACGACGCAAATAAAATATATGAATGAAAAAAAAACCTAGCTTTGAGTGGGGACTGAACCAGGGTTGTTTGGGTTGAAGCTGGGAACAAACCCGGGTTGTTTGCGTGGCAAGCGGATGTTCTACCACACAGCCATGACTCTACTTGTGAAAGCAGTGAAAATAAATTCGTCTGCTTGAAAGTGGAGTGAAAGTAGCTTTCATGCTTCACAAACACACGAGTCTTGTAAACATGCTTCCCAATGCAACATGAAATATTGAAGTAACAATGCGTGGTACAATTGTTCAATGCCAACGGGCGTCAGAATATGTGGTTATCATAATGGTTTTGTGGTTGAAAGCCTGTCACCCACTACAAAAGGCCCACATGCTACCGTGGGTACTTCCTTGAGGCCATGTACACTCTAAGCCAAAAACGGCCGAAATGGGAGCAACGGCTGTTTTTACTCCTTCAGACCGACTGTTACTCTCCGAAAAGACCAAGCGGAACAAGATGGCCGACTTGTTCGAGAATGGGGGAGCAACTGTATTCATCTTAAGTTTGTAAGGGAGCAACGGAAGGAGGAACCGCTGTAAATGCTCTCGTCACGCAACGGTTACTCCCCGGCAGGACACCGCACACAAATATGCATGCCGCCCACTTTGATATTCATGGGCCAGATTATTGTTTGTTCTGTGTGCCAAACTTCACCAAACCAAAACAGTGATTTATTTTAGCATCCGTAGATAATAAGATAACAGCGCTGGCTGAACACAGAAGGCCTGAGAATACAGTACGGCAAACCTAACACACGCAGCAGCAGAATGGAGAGTTGGCACTTCAAAGCGGACCGAACGCCGAAGCACGCGCGAAGGAAGGGCGTCAAAGTCGATCAAGCACCGAAACACGTGCATAAGGAGCCCCCCCCCCCCACCCCGACATATCGGAGAAGGAAAAAAAAATTGCCCACAGCTTCCCTCGGGGGAACACTGAGGAGGATGCGGAGCATATAATTGGTTAACGGGCTGTTAAAGTGCGACTTACTTGGGTCGATGGCTACATTGGTTAACGTGGTTGTGAAATGGGGTGTTAAATTGCGACTTACTTGGGTCGATGGCTAAATTGGTTAACGTGGTTGTAGGAGGGGGTGTTAAATGAGTGAACACGTACACACGTATGCGAAAGGGCGGCGCTGGTCGAAGGGACGTCGATCATTGTGTTTCTGGATTCGTTGGAATTCATTTCACCGCGACCTTGGACGTCGACGCGCCGTACAAACCAACCGACGAGCGGCAACTGAGCGAGCGAGCGCCGACCTTGAGTATATATACAGCGCGACGGCGCATGCGCTGTCAGCTGTCGAATGTTTTCGAAGGAGAAGCGCGCGCGCGGCACAGATGGCGACGGCGCGACGGCGCATGCGCTGTCAGCTGTCGAATGTTCTCGAAGGAGAAGCGCGCGCGGCACAGATGGTGGGCGACGGCGCGACGGCGCATGCGCGCGCGTCAGCTGTCGAATGTTCGAGAAGCGGTGCGGTTGGCGCGGACGGCGCACTACAAGACGCGAGTATAAGATGCTTCCGCATCTAAAAAAAAGCGGACCCAGACGCGCTTCTCATCTTCTCATCAGCCATACACTTAGTAGCACGCTTCACCGTGTAGTTTGAGGGCAGAATGACAAATCTGCGCCATCTGCGCCCGCACGACAAGTGTGGCGCTAGTGTAGCAAACGATGTAAGTTACAAAGTAATTTTTATTCAGTGTTTATGTTCACTAGCACTAAATAAAAAATACACTCAATATTTTATATTTATTTACGAGTTTTAGAGTACCTCAGTGTTTTTTTTATCATTGTATTAGGGGAACACACTGAAATCATTGCGCTGACGCCTGTGCTGCCACTGCTCGACGTTTTTTTCTTTCGGCGCAACTAGGTTCGCGTTCGCACTACTCCTATTCATATGGTCTGTGGTCGGCGAGCACATGGACGTGCGAGCTTGTGGGCTATGTTTTGATCGTGTGTGTGTGTCGCAGATTTGCGTTTCTACTTATTCGTGATGAAGGTTAGTGTATATTTATCTTTATGGAGCGCGAAGTAGTTGTGGATTTTGCTGCTGGGTGGAACAAACACATCGTAAACACGTCTTCAGCTATCTGCAAGCCTGTTCGCTCGTCGGACAAAGGACTGTGCATGCATCAGCGTGCAGGTGAGTGGCATTTCCAGCAACATTTAATGCTCTTACAATACATTGTTGAGTGGTTGCGCTATTGAAAGAGAAATGACTTGCTCTTTTTCACCGTATCCATTGCTAGCCGTATCGGACTAAATTACCTCTATTACCGCCTGCATACCCTCTTGCTTCCCCTGTCACCACTGCAGTGTCAGTGTACTTTTGCAGTTAAAAGTTCATTTCCGCAACACTACCTCGCTTGAAAAAACATTGTGGTGGGGTTGTAGCTGCATTCATTCTGGCACTTTTCTACCATTGGCTTTATGTATAGTTAACGGCTGAGTGTTGGGGCCTTGGGCCGCATTTTTTAGAGCTGTAAAGTGTATGTAAATCAGTAAGTGAACAAATCATTGTCGCATCACTTCACTAGCATAGCCAGGCGGTTGCGCACAGAATTTTTTTAGGCCGGGCGTAGGGAGCCCAAATGGACGACCATATTCGCTTGCCCGGCCTATTCAGGTAAGCGGACCCCCCCCCCCCCCTCCCCGCACGCCTAAAAAAAATCTGCCCACATCACTGCGCCACTTGCTTCACCTCTGCGCTGAACGTACTATTTTATAAGCGCACCATCAAGCGAGCAGTTTACATATGTACAGAACAATTAGAGGAGGAAAGACCCAAATCTTTCAGATTTCTTTAGTGATGCAAAACCTTAGCAAAACTGAATATTGCAAAAGACAATCATAAATGCTGTATGTTCTCGTTAGCATTGTCATTATTCTGCATCATGTAATCTTTATGCGCTGTGAAAACTTGGCATGCCTTTGAAGTCACATATCGACGTTAATACCAATCGATGAAAATTTCGACAACCTCAATAACGCCGTTTGGAATTTGCCGCATGCACATAATTAGGCTGATTCCCACTTGGCTGTTCTTAACCTGACTTCCCTGCAACCAAATGAAACAATATTTGATGCATGTCTTTTACTTTTTTTTCAGGGATATGACACAAATTTGGTTATACTGCAGATAAAGATGCTACCAACGATGCTAAAGTACAGAAAGCAAGTGAATTTTCGTAAGTGCAGACTTTTTGTACTACGTATATCAAAGCATCGCTGTTTAGGGGCAAACTGTGCATGTGTTGGCCAGAGAATAGTTCATCATGCCACATGGTTACACTGGCACTGACAATTTGACATGGCTCCGCTGGCCCGTGTGTATGCTCACACTGTTACCATTAAGATAAAATGTTTGTTTTCATTGCAGGGATTTCTGTTTGTACTAAAAAGCCAACTGCCAAGACTTGTTTACGCTGGTACTCCTAAAAGTATGCTTTTCCTATTTACATGGATTTTGGCTTGCACAAAGCTTAACACTTGGGCCTAGATTCACAAAGCTGTCCATGCGCAGGCCTTCATAACAGCGTTTCTTGACTTGCCTTTACCCTGTTTTCTGCAGATGTTTCGTGGGTTTGAAAGTGCCACAGCATGTTGACCTCCCCCACTCTGAAATATTCGCGTTCAAAGTTCCGCAAGAGTGGGCTTAACTTTCTTGTGCACCTCTTTGCTAGTCCAAGATACTGAAGTGTTATGCTCTTACTAGAGGTGGCAGTGTTTCTAATGTTTGTATTTCCATCACATTGACCAAGTATGCGATCTTGGCTTGACTGGTAGCACATCCTCAACAAATGTCTTTGTGGCACATGTAGAAGGCAGTACAAAATAAATAGGCAGACATTCACACCGGGAGCTAACTTCTAATAATGCTTTTTTTTGGTAACCACGGTGTGCTTATTCCTATTTGTCTAACAAGCAGTAACCTGTTTGGCTGTGAACCAACAAGACGTTGAACTAATAAAAGCTTCACATCTTGTTGCTCTCAAATATATATGTATTGGCAAGCTATCTGTGACACTGTCAAACAAAGAATCAGAATATCTGTGCATGCCTTAAGATTTATTGCTTCGTTCACATATCTCGTGGCTGTGACTCGACAACTGAGTGAACAAATGCATTCTGGTTTACTAAATTTAAAGCATTTTTTGAAGGTCGCATGGTCTACATTTTTGTCTATAGTTTTGTCCAGCCGTTTGCGTCAGGTACAAAGAAATATATTAAAGATTATCATGTAGCCTCTGCAAATGGTTGCTTTCAAGCAGGCTTTGCATGCTTGGCTTGTGCCTACAGGTATTGCACAATTCAAGACGCAGCAGCGTATGATAGAACAGTAGAATCGAGAGCAACTATGTGCACAAGCTGAATAAGTATTTTAACATGAGCGGACAGTACGTGTTATTTGCCACACACATGATCTCACTTAGAATGACCATTGGTGAATGGGCTCATAAAAATGTCACTCAGCTGTGTATAGGAAACAAGTTAACTGAACCTAAGGGTATCTTTAACTGCTACAAATATGCTTTGTTGAGGTGCTGCACATTTTCTTCCGGAATATTGCTGTCTGACACATCATGTGAAGAGCGTCTACCACATCAGAATTTATATGGCTTGCCAAGTAACGTTTGGCCGAACCTTCCTTTTTTTCACATTTCGTTTTGCAGTAGACATCCTTGATTGTAAGCGCTGCTGCTGTGTGTGTGACTCATTGTTATGAATTGATTCTGGCATGTTTACCCTCACACTTCTATTTTTTCTCTTGCAGCAATGAGATGCTTCACATATGCCTGCGGTGACGTTCCGCTGCGCTAGCCTGAAGGACACCAGCTGCGAAACTTGAGTTCTTCAGAACTTGAGAAGTTGCCCTTCTCTCACCAATTATGACACAGACTGCCCTATGCTAGAAATTCAAGATTGTTTTTCCACGGATGACGCAGAAAACCTTTGATGTATTATGGTGTTTGTTTAGTGCTGATTGTGGTGTGGCGAAGTCTCCTGTTACGTGTGGTCACACGTCGCCTCATAAAAAGAACAATAAAGCATTTATTTTCCTTTCAATATTCTCCACTTTTTGTGTTAGAAGCACCCAAGCAGTGCTCTTCCAAGGAGCTCTCGCCATGTGTTAAGCCTGTGACAAACATACTCGAGATAAATACTCATTTCCCCAAGGAGTAACTGGAAGCATGTGCAGTTGGTTTTCAGAGAGTAACTGCGAACACGTGGGAGGAACGGTAAAGAGTAACTGTTGCTCTTAGAAAAGCAACTGGTGGGAGTAATGGTTGGTCTGCAGGGAGCAACTGGTTGGAGTAACTGTTGGTCTGCAGGGAGGAATTGGAGGGCGTAACTGTTCATCTCCCGAAGAAGGAACTGAAAGGAGAGCAACGGTTCCTCCCTCTGCAGTTACTCCTTTTAGGGGAGTAGTGGGAGTGGCAAAGCAATTGCTCCCAGAAAGGAGCAACCCCTGTACCCCTGTTGCTCCCTTTTGGCTTAGAGCTCCATTTTCTGGTTAACCTCCCTGCCTTTCCCTCATTTTATTCTCCCTCTCTCTTTGGCTTAGAGTGTAGTGGGTGCATAGCAAATTCGTAAAGGTTCATGCACTAAGTGTTCGAAGTACACACTAAAAAACGGATGTCGCTGTCGCGTTCAACTCCTAAAGGCGAAGTTCTAAGGTCGCCAATTTTTTTATCCCGCAACCTTCTTCCTCACTATCTTTTGTGTTAGCAACCGACTGCATGTGTAAGGCACGCCATCAAGGTTTCGGAGAAGACGAAGAAATTGAGCCTGAGCTCCTCTGCACGTTCGAGCTTACCGCGAAAGCAGACGCCCGCAAAAACGACGGTGTCTGTGGTTGTCCATGGCGGATCATCATCATCATCATGAGCCTGAATACGTCCTCTGCAGAATAAAGGCATCTCTCATGATCCGCAAGTGCCCCGCAGCGGTGGTCTAGTGGCTAAGGTACTCGGCTGCTGACACGCAGGTAGCAGGCTCGAATCCCGGCTGCGGTGGCTGCATTTCCGATGGAGGCGGAAATGTAGGCCCGTGTGCTCAGATTGGGGCGCACGTTTAGGAACCCCAGGTGGTCAAAATTTCCGAAGCCCTCCACTACGGCGTCTCTCATAATCATATGGTGGTTTTGGGACGTTAAACCCCGCATATCAATCAATCATGATTCGCAAGTCAACTCGGTCCTGTCCTTTCGGCTGCCACTTTATACCCGCACACTTCCTAATTTCCGGCCATCTAGCGCGTAGGCAGGATAACCGCTGGTCATTTAGGATAACTGACAGGATTCCCAGAGAAGGCAAGCGGGTTACGGGGAGGCAGAAAGTTAGATGGGCAGATGAGATAACGGAGAAAGCATTGAAATATGTAGAAAATACAACTCCTCATGTTTTCTCACACGTATATACTGCCTTGTGCAAGCCGTGCCAGAATGTCTTGGAGCATTTCAGGTTATTCCGAATCGTCTCTATGGGTTAAAAGCCGAGAGAATAAGTTAATTCTCGCAAAAGGGCAGCCTCTAGTGATATCGCTCGAATAAACTAAGGTGTTCGCCTTTGCACGCTCAAGCCTAACATATAATGTAATGCCCGTGACACACGGGAAAAAGTAAAATACATTGAAGCCAACCCTTTTGTCTCCAAAATAGAGCATTTACAGAAAGGAGTTGCGCCGAAGACACACGACAACCGACAGACCAACTGCCGCTCCCAACATGGTGCTAGCGACGCCATACGGGCGTTTGAGAGTACGCCTTTCCGGGCCGTAAAGTAGATGCAGGATCTGCTTTACCGAAAAGGGTCTCTGTCGAAAAGGAGTTACTTCTTTGTCGTGTGTCAGTGCACCCGAACACATTTCCGGAAGATGTCTTCTTGTCTAAAAAACTTTAGAGCACCGGTGTGTCACGGGTATAAGTCTGAAATGCTCTGCAATGCGGCTGTATATACACATGAAATGGGCCTTTAACACAAAATACCCAAAGTTAAAAGCGCTGTGGCAGTATTACACCAATAAATGTTATGAGATTACAACAAGAACAACATTTGGTGGCCTAATAATACCCCGCAGATAGTGCCCGCAAGTTGTGTAGCTAGAAATAGAAAAAATCAAATAGGGAAATATTTAAAGGAAACATTGATAATTGTACACGCACCCTCTGCGTGGCAATCAGGTATTTTATCCCAGAGCAACGATGACGCTTCAAACTCCTTCGCAGAATCACCCTACACTGTTGTCATGCATGGTGAGGAATCGTGTTGACATACATATTATAGCATCGTGGAGAGTAAAATGGGAACCGTGGGGTTCACAATTTGAATTACATCGTTGAATGTTTCCAAAGTACTACGAAAGATAAGCTATAATTGTCATCAGCTGCAGCTAGGGTTACCATTCCCCAAGGATTTAGCCGGGCTGTGCCGATTTTTCATGCAGAATATTGAGTGCCGCGTCATTCTTGTTGGGGCAGCGGCATGTCCCGGACTCCCCTCGGGTCATCCGGTTATAATTTTTCATGTGGCACAATGCACGCCCAACAACGAACCTCACACATAGGAAAACGAAGTTCGTAAAAATTTCACACACAAAAGAGTGGTGAGCTGGCTAGGAGAGGCCACTTCAGCTGGACTTCCGGAAAAAGAAATAAACCTGAAACCTCAAGTACGACAACATTTTTCTAGTAGATTATCTAGAAAGAGAAAGTGATAAGAAAATCACGTAGCCACCTGAAGTGCTTCGACAGGGCAAAAATATGAAGAAACAATGATTGGCCTGGAAGATATCACAACAATGAAAAAAACGATTTTGCTGGCTTGCTATGTTATTGTCCACCCCCCTCCCCGTTCCGTCTTATTTTGTTGAAAAATTGGTAGTCGAAGCTGCAGCACAAACAAAATGCACCTAATGCGTGCCAGATGTGTTGCTGGAACCTCGCTAATATGCGGAATTGCGATTAATGGAATAGCCGGTGCATCTGTACTTCAGGAAAGTTACGGTGTATTACATCTTAATGAGCACCTGCATGTTTACTTGTATCAGTAGTCTTAAGAAAGTTTATAACGGGTCTTGCAAAGGTCGCTCTTCTATTTTTCACTGTGACTGTGCTGCGTGTCCTGCAAAGGCGTGGCTATTTTTTTTCGATATAAAATTCACGATACGTGTAACGAATGCAGGGAATGCTCATGGCTTTGAAGTTCGCCAAATGATTGATTGACAACGTCAAAATGGAGCAATTCTTCTCTAGAAATGTACACAGTTACGTCCAGATATAGGGAATGCCCACGACCAATGGCCCCTAACTGCAGCAAGCCGTGAGTATTCACGCCCTTAAGAAATCGGCCTTTTCAGCTTACACCTAAAAGAGAGTGACCGCATTTACAACCCATTGAAGCCGCAGCCGTACGAGTGTTAAGATATGGTGTAAGTAGTTATTCGGAGGAAGAAAGGAAGAGATTTTTGCCACTCATGAGACAGAATGACTAAGCACCTGTAAGCACCAATTCTGGGCCCGTTTGGTTTCATTCATCTTCCCTAACTTTCAAACTAGAAGACGGACCTTGACAAGCGCCGAGCTTAGAGGAACTCGTTAAATGGGAACAGCACGAACATGTATGTCCTGTCCGAGCACGGTGCTTTTAATACCAACAAGACCAAGTATCCGTTATTTTTTTCACTTTCTATGAATATCCTTTTCCCACTAAAAAAACTATCACAAATTTTTCTAGTTACAAGAAGAGAATAGGGCCAAGTTCGTTGTAGGTAGCTGAAGTTTCGCAGCACGCCAACCTTAAGCACACACAAATGACACAGGAAAAAGGCACTTGTGTTCTGGACGCTTGTGTGCTTTTCTATGTTGTCTACAGTCTTTTCAATGCATGTATCACCACTCGTCGGCGACTTTATAGGAGGTCTTGTCAGGTACTCTAGCACCCAAAGTGCCACTTAGCTTACCTGGTAGAAACAGAAGTACTGGTGGCTGGCGTTCGTGTACAGCTCGGCGGGGAGCAGAGGAAACCGTCCGCGGTGCGGGCTGTGAGGCACCGCCGCCCCCCGGCGGTCGACCGGGGTCACCTGGTTGGTGAAACTGTCCTCCGGAGTGACGAGGTCCTGGATTTGGGCGGCGACCCCGTGACCCTTGGCGGCCGAGTGTACACCCGCGTGGTCACTGCTCCTAGAAAATGTGCCCAGCTTGACCAGGGCCAGCGTGGACAGGAACAGCATGATGACCACGAGGAGACTGCAACTGGCGAACGCCACGAAGACACTTTTCGAGCCGGCAGCAGGCACTGTCACAGTGGTGTCCATGATAAGCGCGTTTCGCTCGTGTCAGTCGCTTCTTCTTTCTAATCTGCAAGAAAGCAAGAATTGATGGCGATGGTGATTCATTCCTATTAATCGCATGCACCCACTACAGCGAATTATTTTATTAACCTCTTCCTAATTAGAATAATTTATAATCAGACATTGAAATTTGTAATAAGGCCTTCCTGTCCTTTTTAGACACAATAATAATGAGAACTAACTTCCAATCATGCCAAAGAAAGCATGGTTGATGTGAGTGCTAGATAATACAAGTGAAGAAATAAATTTGGGTGAACAAATAACTTGCCGCTCGCAATGACCGAACCACCCCGCCGCAATGTTCTAGTGGCTAAGGTACTCGGCTGCTGACCCGCAGGTCGCGGGATCGAATCCCGGCTGCGGCGGCTGCATTTCCGATGAAGGCGCTAATGTTGTAGGCCCATGGGCTCAGATTTGGGTGCACGTTAAAGAACCCCAAGTGGACAAAATTTCCGGAGCCCTCCACTACGGCATCTCTCATAATCATATGAAGATTTTCGGACGTTAAACCCCACATATCAATCAATCAATGACCGAACGTGTGACTTTCGAATAAAGCGCTCGATGCACTGCCAAATGAGCTAACGCGGAGGCCACCCGTCCGTCCACTAAATAGGGGATACAAGTGCCATAAACGTCTTGGTGTTGGACAGCGTTGCCAGTAGTCATTACAGCGAATGTGGAATGTTCTTTTTTGCCTGTCAGCGCCACCACGTAGAACGTAGTCTTACTACGAGATGGTAGTTAGCCAAGACTCTTTCACATACAGGCGCCCACGCCGCACACACACACACCCATATATATATATATATATATATATATATATATATATATATATATATATATATATATATATATATATATATATCAGTGTCAACGTGGGAGTGACAGTCAGCGCCACCAGTACTCACGGTAGTGAGTGTGGCACACTCTTTATTATCCTGTAGAACTTCACGTAGCACGTGAATTTATTACGAGCTGGCAGCTGACCACTAGTCCCTCGTATACAACCCAAAGGGACCAAGTTTGCCAGTATGACACCCTCGTTAGGGTGTCAAACTGGCAAATACGGAAACAAGTGTATACTTAAGGGCTCGTTTTTCCGTGGTTTTCACAATAACAATGAGATATAACAGACAATAATGCCAAGGAAAGCATTGGGGAGGTATTGGACCGAATTTCAATGTAAATGTGAAGAAAGGAAAGTAGGTGAAAAGTAACTTGTGGGCAGGAACCGAAAGAAGCACTTCTTTTTTCAGAAAGAAGTTCACTTCTTTCCCTTATTCAATAACGAGGGTCTCGTACTGGCAGACTTGGTGCCGTAAGCTTGTATACGAAAGACTATTGGTCAGCTGCGAGCTCGTAATAAGTTCACGTGCTACGTGATGCCCTACAGGCTAATAAAGAGTGTGCCATACTCGCCACCATGTCTACTAGTGGCACTGACTGACACTCCCACGTTTAAATTCACATATATATTGAATAAAGTAGCTAAAGGGACAGCCGCCGTGGTAGCTCAATGGTAGAGCATCGAACGCGTTATTTGAAGGTCGCTGGATTGTTTCCTGCCTCCGGGAAGTTGTTTTTCTACCCACTTTCCACACGATTCCTTTTTGCAGGCTGGTAACTACTATGTCACCGTAGTGAAGGGTTTTTCTTTTTGAACCATTAGGGCAACATAAGGGACCATCATAGCTATACTGTTTGCACCATTATGGCTGCGGCGCTGACAATGGGTGTCGCCATTTGTGTGTAGAAACGCTTCTATTGAAGATCCCTAGTTTTGAAAGCCACCGCCTCACCCGTTCTTGGCCGGAGCTTAGAAACGCGCCTCGACGTTTCCTTTGACGTACAGGACGTAGTTTACTGTGCTCGCGCGCCTATCACTTAAGGGTTGGTGTTTGTACTTCTGCTCTCATCGCAAAGTTTTGGTTGAAGCTAAGGACTAACTGCAACCGCTGCGTTGGCAGAAGGAGAGCGCTGGTATCTAGAAAATCCAGAAAATTAGCTAGTTGATGTAACGACTATAACAGTTGTTAGTCTGACCAGGTTGTGTCTACCTGTGCGTTTATTTAGGGCGTCCTATTTTGTGTCTGAGCAGCGCACTACAAGTATCGAGATTTGACACTTGTTAGTTCCCGCTCTTTCGCTATGTGTTCTTTTTGGGCACTCTTAGTGCTTCCGCAGTTCGCTGCAAGCTTCGAGCTGTTGGCTGTCCTTCATGCGATATTTCCATTTGTTCTGATCGCATTCATTGCTTCAGCCATGCGGCAAAACCATGACATTTAATTTGTGTGAGCGTGCTGGAGCATGTGTAAATGGCTCACTGAGCGCTTTTCCAGACGGTTCTTCGTGCTATTCATTGTAACGGGCCTCTAGATGCTCGCATTTTGCCTCCGGTTTTGGATACGTTATCTTATGCTTAGCTACTACTGTTTTAATTGTTGGGTCGCAGATTGGAAGCGCACCTTCGGTTATAGTCGGCTTCACATTACAACTGCGTGAAACCAGAAATAAAAAAAGTTAGAGCAAATAAATATAAGTAATCAATTCTGCAAATTTCTACAATGTGGAGCAAGGGCTGGAAAAGAAGGATTCACAAGCACTAGTTAATAGTACAAAGCTAAAAGGAAGTCAGTATAATCTTGTGCATTAGGAAAGGTTCGTAGTTTAAGAAAATAGAACATTTCATCGAGGGATAAATAGACAAATATCACAAACAACACTAAGAAAAGTGCGCTCTCACCTCCAACTTACAAGCATCGCGAAGGCCCGCTTTGCGCGGTCCAGAGGCCACGCAGTCGCTGCCGTGGCAAACAATGCTCCTCCCAATTTAAGAGTGGCGAGAGCATGCACGCGTACTCGCTCGAGAAATGCAGGGAGGCAGACAGGGTGCAATTAAGTCGATCGGATGGCGGGAAAGTGACCGCCGGATGGGGCCAGGGCGTTACGCTGCAGCCTGGGCGCCCAGCTCCATGTTTATAGAGGCGTACACTCCGAACCCTTCCCGCATCCTTCGTTTGCCTTTTTTGTTTTCCCCGTTACCTCGGGAAGGGGCTCATCCCTTTCGTTTGCCCGGAAGCGTTGCACGTGCCACTTTTCTCACAGGGTTAAAAGGAAGCCGGGACAGAAAGGGGCTGTTGCGGAGCTCTTCTCCGGGTAAGAGGCGGGCACAGTGCGAGCGAAGGCGTCACGTAAAAGGCGTAAGCAAACACTGGAACACGCGAGGTTGCGGCGTTCAGGAGGAAATTACTGTTTTGTGCGGAGGGGAAAATGTTAGCTTGGTTCGCACTCACGCGCAATGGCGTGGGGAGCGTGGCGCGGGATGAAAGGGCAACACGCGGACGTAGCTAAGGAGGCTGATGCGAAAACGATATGCAGAGCCAACGCAGACTTGTAGTCGGAAACGACGCGAGTTTTACTGCATTTAGTGGTACACATGGGCTGTTAAGAAGATGACACGAGAGCAGGCTTCTCGGCCATACATTTTTTTGTGTGTGTTACGTTCTCTGTTGCGGTGATGAAAGTAGTATCCACTTTGAGACGCCGCTGTTTGCATGTGTCGTAGCACGCTTCATGGACAATATGGATTAGTAGGAGTATTCTAACAAATAAAATCACAAGAAAATCGCGAAATGACATTTTCGTTTCACAACTTGTTCATGCGCGCTCAGATATTCAGAATAGTGGGGCAACAATGATACCAGAGTGAAAACAATAAGCCCCATAACAATGGCTCATTTAACAGTGTCGCCACAACTGAACCTTGCAGAATACTTGATGTAAAGATGTAAAATATTATGCGCATCACATCATTAGTAACATATCGTAAATAATGCAATTTCAAACGACACGACAAGGAATTACAAAATCGGTTTGAAACAGTAATCAGTTGCAACTAGCAATGGTTCGAGAGCCATATACGATCTCAGCTATGCAAGATGAGCCGAGCTTCTCAGACAGACGAGTTTGCTCGAAACTCGCTCTGCGGCCGGCGATGGCGGGAAGACAGTGCTGAGCGCACCTGCATTTCCGATGGAGGCGGAAATGCTGTAGGCCCGTGTGCTCAGATTTGGGTGCACGTTAAAGAACCCCAGGTGGTCTAAATTTCCGGAGCCCTCCACTACGGCGTCTCTCATAATCATATAGTGGTTTTGGGACGTTAAACCCCACATATCAATCAATCAGTGCTGAGCGCATGATATCAGAGCTGATAAGTATGGCTACAAGAATGCGCGTGGTGTTGGAAACGCAAGTGCAACCTTTGCGGTGGTTATCAAAGAAACATTGCGTGAGAACACATGAGTGCCACCAACGTTTTAACAGTTCGATGACGTCAGCGTGATTGCCGCCCTATCTTTTTAGTAACTCAACACATGCCCTCCCCCCCCCCCGCGTCTTTGTGGGCGTTTGTCCTCTTTCGGCAGGTTCTATCGTTCTACACGCAGCATAGAAATTACCACTCTCGAAGACAGCAAGGGTGCACACACAGCACTCTCGTGCATCTCGTTTCGCTTCTATCAAATATTGTAGATAAATATAAGGACAGCTGCTCACCAGGGGCGCTGGCATCAAGGCGCCAACGCAGCTGTGATTGGATACGCGGTGCAATCGAATTCGAAACATCTTGGTTCCGTGATGATATCACTTTTAGAGCTGCATATGCGAGTGCATTATCTGCGTGATATAGACCATTTTACACATTGGCGAATGGGTGCTGCCACGTTTGAACATGTGAGCTACTGGCCTTCTCCTTTTCACTGTCGCCGAAATCCGACCGATTCGCCACTACCACTCCTTGGTTGAAGGGCAGCAAAGCGGGCGCAGTGGTTATAGGGTTAGGTGTTCACATTGCAGAGAGTGTGGTGAATGCTGGTGTTTCACACACGTTAACATCGTCGCCTGGCAGCAAACCGGGCTCGGCAACTGCTAACGAGTAGGCGCTTAGCCGTGTCCCCGATGTGGGAGGCAGAAAGAAGCGTCTTCTCTTACCTCTTTTTTTTTTTCATCTTCTAACGAGGAGCCACTTATATAAGGAGACAGATTTTGTTGCTACACTCGCCCGCGCCCGCATAGTCTGCGCCACCCGTTTCTCTCCGCAGGCTGCAAGACAACGTCCGCCATGCGCCACATCGCGGCCGCACCGCCGAGCAGCAGGCCATGGTGCTTCGGTGTGGTGGCGCCATCTAGTTTTGCTTAGAAAACTAGCTGCGCAAAAGCGTGGCCTCCGCGATCGGCTGCCGGCGGCGCGCCGTTGCTCCGGCCGTCCCAATCGCCCAGAGTGAGAGTAAGTTGAAAAGGGGGCGTGGCCGCGTTTCTCGCCGCTCCGCGGCGCGCGTAGCCTAAGGTCGCTCCAAACTACAGCTGATAGACGAAACCTCGTGATAATTCCAGGCGGTTTAAACGATGTAATAAATGAAGATACAGCAGGACTAGCAGCCACACTGGCGAAAGGCGTCGATGACATGCGCGCCACTTCGCCTAAGGTATAGGTAGTGATATGCACGAAAGCGGAGGTACCGGTGCGTGATAGCAACCTGCAAAGAGCGGTTGTCAACGCAAACCAAGAGATATGGCGGGTGAGTCGAGAGAAAGGCTTTGAGGTGGTGGAAATAAACAGAGAGGTGCATTATGCATAGGTGGGGTGGTTTTCAACGAGACAGAATTCACTTCGATGGGCGGCTAGGTCATGAGGTGGGTTGGCGACTTGCAGGACGCGCAGTAGTTTTTTTGGGGGGCAAGCGAGCCCTTCGGGGTGCAGGATAGCTAGTAACGAAGAAAACAACCAGGGAGGCTCTTCGACAGGTGTTATGGACAGATACGATTCCAAAGTGGCACCAATGTCTACGATAGGTAGAGTCCGGGGCATAAATAGACGTAGCCACGAGCGCCGAGCCCATTCAGACATAGGGTATATTAACATGCAGGGTGGTAGGAACAGGCTGAAGTGGGAAGAGATAGAAGAACAGCTAAGGGAAGAGAGGCCGATAGTATACGGTTTTGTAGAAACACATCTCAGGGACATGGAACAACCTCCGAACAATCCAGACTACGCGTGGGAATATTGTAATAGAACAGAAGGCAGCAGAAAGGAGGGTGGTATTGGGGCATTCATTCATAAAAGTACAGACTGGCAAAGGGTCAAGCAGGAGTGCAAGGAACATTTATGGCTAAAAGGGAAAGTGGCAGGTCAAAAGACACTCCTTGGTTTCGTGTACTTGTGGACGGGAGCTAAGGCCAAAGAGGAAAACAAGGCAATGGTAGAGTGTATATCAAAGGACATTCAGGAGTTAGGAAGAGAGTGCGAGATAATTATACTAGGAGACATGAATGCGTACATAGAAGATATAGATGGGTATACCGACCCGACAGGCAAAATGATCATGGATATGTGTGAAAGGCTTGATTTGATCATTTGCAACAGTACCGAGAAGTGTGAAGGGCAAATAACATGGGAGGTAGGAAGGCTGCAGTCGACGATAGATTATACACTGATGTCACATAGGATGTATGATAAGCTCAGGGGAAAGCACATAGATGAAGGTGGCTCCAGAAGTCTGGGTAGTGATCACAAACGTATCAAGCTAAGCTTTGGAAGAGCAGTGAAAGTGGGAAGGAGACAAGATGAGCAACTACAGGAAAATTTTTATTCAGAAAGGCAAACTGAAATAGCCACTAAACAAATTGAGAAAGTAATCTCAGAGGATAATAAGACAGTGTGGACATACATGAATTTAATTATACTCTTTGAGCTAAGAGCTTGCTAAGACACGTAACAAGTCACCCCGGAAAAGAAGACACAAACCCAAAAGTTGGTGGGATGAGGAAGTTAAGAGAGCCATAGCAAAACGTCAGGAAGCCTCTAGGGAACACAGACATGCTAAGCAGCGGGTTGAACCGACAGATGATGTTGAAAGAAAATGGGAAACGTGGGAAACCTTTCTAAGCTGTAGAAGGACTGCATCCCTTCTGATCAATGAAACGATTAGAAGAAAGGGAGCTCCGTGGCTGGCAGAAGTACATAAAAGATAGAAAGGCAGCTGCGAAGTTTTGGAACCATCTAAACTCCCTAAGAAATGAGACTAGCCTAGAGCAGAGGTTTATAACTACAGCGCAAGATGCTAGGCTAAAAGGGGACGAAGCTATTGAATATATAGGAACGAGGGTGACAGAAAAATTTCAACAAAGAAGTGCTTTATGCACCACAATAGACAAGGATGAATCAAGTGGTGCAATGGCTCCATTTTCACAAGGAGAGTGGGAAAGGGCTGAGAAAAGGGTTCCTAGTAGTACATCAACAGGCCCAGATGGCATTCCAATTAGGCTGATAAAGACATTAGGTCCGAAGTCCATGCAGGCTTTGAGAGAGGCAGTGAGCAAAATAATAATCGATGGTGAAGTTCCCGATGGATGGAAACTTAGCAGGATGAGCATGATTTATAAAGGAAAGGGGGACAAAGCTGACATAAACAACTACCATCCTATAACAGTGACATCAGTGGTCTACAGGCTGGCGATGCAGATTATAAAGGAAAGACTGCAGGCATGGATAGAAGATGAGGGGGTGCTGGGGGAACTGCAGAATGGGTTTCGGAAACACAGGAGGTTGAAAAACAATCTGTTCTCACTGACGCAGTGCATCGAAATAGCAGAAAAGGAACACAGGCCCCTGTGGCTAGCATTCTGGATATCAAGGGAGCGTACGATAGCGTGGTTCAAGAGGAATTGTGGGGAATACTGGACACACTAGGCGTGGAACATGTAGTCACAATCTTTTAAAGGGTATCTATAAAGGTAACAAGGTAGTTATAAAGTGGGAAAAACAGGTATCCAAGCCTGCAGAGGTAAAACGGGGGCTTAGACAGGGGTGCCCCCTGTCACCCTTATTATTCATGATGTACCTACAAGGATTCGAGGCAAAATTGGAGGGAAGTGGGCTGGGCTTCAACCTCTCTTTAGTCAAACAAAGAAAACTTATTGATCAGGCACTACCAGCATTAATGTACGCAGATGATATAGTGCTAATGGCCAACAACAAGGAAGATTTGCAGAGATTGATCGACATCTGCGGTAATGAGGGAGGTAGGTTAGATTTTCTATTCAGTAAGGAAAAATCAGCAGTCATGATTTTCAATGACAACGAAGGTAGTGAGCTTAGGATACAGGACGTCACGCTAGAGATAACAGATAAATACAAATATCTGGGCGTATGGATAAGCAATGGGACCGAGTACCTGAGGGAACACGAAATATACGTGATGACTAAAGGTAACAGGAATGCAGCAGTGATGAAAAATAGGGCACTGTGGAATTACAATAGGTATGATGTTGTGAGAGGAATATGGAAAGGGGTCATGGTTCCTAGGCTGACTGTCGGCAATGCGGTCTTGTGCATGAGATCAGAAGTTCAAGCAAGATTAGAAATTAAGCAACGTGGAATAGGTAGGCTTGCTTTAGGAGCTCACGGGAATACACCAAATCAGAAAGTACAAGGTGATATGGGATGGACATCATTTGAGGGCAGGGAAGCTAGCAGCAAGATAAAATTTGAGAAGCGATTGAGAGAAATGAAGGAGCAGCGTTGGGCCAGGAAGGTTTTCAGCTACTTGTACATGAAGAATGTCGATACAAAGGGGAGGAAGCGAACCAGGAAGTTGACTGGTAAATACTTAGAAAACAGCAGGTGGCCAAACCAAAAAGAACTATCGGTTAAGAAGAAAGTGAAGTAAACGGAGACTGACATGTGGAAAATGGGCATGATTAAGAAGTCCGCACTAGAGATCTATCGAACGTTTAAGCAGGAAATTGCCAAGGAAAGGATCTATGATAATACTCGGGTATGCAAATCATTTCACACCCTTAAGGGTGGATTTTTCAATAAATCACCCGTCTTACACCTATTATTTCTGCCAAACTTATCCGCACGGGTGTAATTTCTGCAATTCCACCTTTTGTACACCCATTTGTCATTTTTAGGTGTACTATAGGTGTATGTTCGCAAATTACACCCAAGCGTGTTTCCTTGAATGTTACACCCATCATATATGCATATAGTTTAGAGCATCAATACATATCACATCTCAACGGATGCATTCAAACCGCATGCCGAGGTGAAAATATCGATGTTTTGGCCTTTGTTTTCAATTCCTGTATCATTCGCCAAAATATATCGTGCTATGTAATATATCTATTATACCACCGCCTATTTACATTATTCAGAACATTTCTCACATGTTCAACGACTTAATTCATGGGTTACGTTTTTGGGATTCTTACTAAAAATATTTTGCTGCCGCTCATGTCCATTCTTTCCTACTTCTCACAGAGACATCGCTAAAAGAGATTATGTTGCGCTTAAACATAACATGAAACGATTACACATGGTTTCCGAATGGCTATCGTGCGCGCTTTCTCATTTGAAATCACACTAAGTTTTTCGTACAAGAGCTCTTGGTTTATTGAAAACGATACTCTTTCTTGGGGACCTTCGACGCAAAAATTTTGGTCTGTCTGTCTGTCCGTTTGCACATTTGTCTGTTTGTCCACTCTATACGGCATCTGGTACTTGAAACGGCCGACCCCATCCGCAGCGCCCACCAATGTTGCTCAAGATTGAGCGTTCATGCCTGTGCAATCGTCAATTAAAAAGCAATTATTGCGCATGTCTGCGGCACCATAACAACACGTATATATTCTGCATGTGCATATTTCACTAGAAAAAGCATAGATAACTAATTTTAAGGACCGTAGCGCTTATCACGCTGCGCTGACCATGCAATTATTGCACGGAACGGGGAGTGTTTCCAACGCTTTTCTAAGACGTTACGGTGGTGGCACCTACCGTCGCCTTGCGTTCTACACCATATCACCTCTGAGATGGGCGCGCACACCCGTCTCAGAGCCATGCGCTTTGTTTTTTTTTCAGAAAACTGCCAGATGACGCTCATGTCTCATGTGTGACGTGACTTGATGCGCTCGTTCGCCTCCGCTGCACGCTCGAGGCACTCAAGCGCAGTGCCTCCAGAATACCACTCACCGATTTTCTTGCACAGAACACCAAATAAATGTCCTGTTCACTCTCTCCACACGCAAGACTATCGTCTTTCGTCGACATTTGAAGAGACATGCAGATACGGGGCCAATTTTTTAATGGGGTTCCACATATTTCCTCACACTGAAGTATTTCGCATCAATACACAAGTCCCTGATTTATTCAGTGAGTTATATTTAGATCCATGGACATGGATGAGTTCGAATTGAATGTTTGCAGCATTCGCATTGCCGTGGAACTAGGCATGTTTACAAATAACAGGTTAAGCTTACTCTAATGTAGCTGTTGTGCACGCATGCCGCGCCGCAGGACAAGCTTAGCGCACATTCGCTAAGCACGGGTGAACTCGTAGAATGGTATGCACCACTTTGTGGGCACTTACTGTTCTTTTTTATATCCTTGATATCAACGCTTGCGCGTCACTTAATATACACGTGAACAATCGTAGACAACACTAGCGCAATGTACCCGTGCCACAAGAATGTAGAATAGTTGACTAGTTGCAGCATTGTAATTGATAGCTGTTATTGTGGCGTTACAATGCACTGATAATCGCACATTGCTATGCGCGCACACAATTTAAGACTTGAAATAAAAGCAAGCGTCACTGATACTTTGTCGGTAAAAAAAGCCTAGTCCCCAGGTTCTTGCTGAATGGCAGAGTGTTATTTAAAAGAAGCTAATAGCACAGCGGGGGTGTTGCTAGGATTTATGCATGCAGGGGGATAGAAAGAAAAAAAAAGGGGGCCTGACCCATTTGCATGTACATTCTTGCCTTTGGCTGCATACTTAAGAAACCAAATCGGGAGCTTTCATTTTTTTGTGCGAAATGGGCCAAATCCTGACCCGAAAGTTGCACCAATGACACTCAATTGGCTCATACATACGTTCATCTTTCCTCTATAACAGTAAAATTAAAATATTCTTTATACTTATCACTGTTCTAGTAAAACTTTGATAGCATGTATATGCCAAGTAAGCGTTAGTTTAGCTTTTTGCGGTTCTAGATTCGCCCCATTTGAATAAAAAAAAGCTCCTCAAACGAACATAAAAAAGGGCTGGAGATGTGTCAAATATGAAACAACCTCCCCGCCGCCCTTCCCTAACTTTTTATTTATATCTATGTTGCACAAATAACAAATTTTGACTCCAAAATGTCGAAACAACGCCACAATCACGCCTCCCTCGGGAAAAGAAAAATGAGCAAAAATGAGCACCTGCACACGTCAGTGGCAAAAAAAAAACGACTTCGAAGCTCTGCAAGCAAATAAATATGTTGTCCAGCATAAAATTTACACTATCTCTTGGAGGCTTGACATAGCTTGGAAATTATATCATAAAACGGTGCTGCTATGAATTTCGGTTTCGGTTTCGAGGTCTCGGGGCAACTGCGCATCGCCATCGTCAACAGGCAGACTTTGAATTGGGTGGTGACATGTCGTATGCGTGTTTGCTGCAGGCTGACGGTGGTTTATTATTTTAATATTCACTTGCTTTGTCCAGGATGTGTACTTATACGGCTTGCACGGTTCAACTCGCGCTTTAAGTAGGTACAGTACGAGTTACTGCAATCTGTGGCGCGTCGGCAAGTACAAACAACTTCGGTGCGGCGGAGTGTGTCTCCTCTGTCAACGGCTTTCGTTGAAGCTTGTGCACGCCGCAAGCAGAGTGTTTCCGATCAAGCAATCAACGGAGTGTACGCTGGGAGCTACATGGAGAACGCTTTTGGATTTCTTGCTATTGCTGAAAAGGTAAGCTTTCGTGCATGCGAACAACGAAGTGCAAAAGTGCGTGCCTGCCTGCCTGCCAACTCCCGATTTGCCCGCGATACTCGTCATTGCAGGAAGCGACCGTCTCTTGGCGCCGTCGTGACCTTCGCTCGCTGTGTGCTTATCAGCTGCGATGGCTCAACAGTCGCAGCGTTCGTGAACCTCGCTGTCGCGCATGCTTAAAAAAAAACGGGGGGATGTGCCGCGCGCAGATAGACCTTACGGCACGCGGCAGCGGGTGAGGAATGGGGGGGGGGGGGGCTGAGCGAGCCGAGGTGGGCGAAAGAAATGGCATAATAATAATAATAATAATAATAATAATAAAACGAAGCAGATCAACGGTAAAGGAGGCGCCAGTTGTCAGCGGGACTACAGTGGACAAATAGGACGCGTTTATTACGCGGGAGAAAAAAATCCAGATTTCAGTGACTGAAGACAGGGGTGTGTTTCTAATGCGAGTAAATACGCTATTTAAAGCAAGAATCCGAAAATACTTAAAATATGTATCAGTACTCCTTTGATGCTTGCGCTTTGCAGTGGCGTGACATGTGTTTTGTTACAAATCGTGCAGCTAACCAAAAAATTTAGATGTACCTTGTTTGGTCAGGGATTTGCGCTTTTCATGCCTTGTTAGGTTTGTTTATATTTATACTAGTATATCGTAGATAATCAGGATATAGAAATATTGATGTGTTTTGATAAGGGACTGAATAGGCACACCCAATTGCACACATCTTTTTGCA
This sequence comes from Rhipicephalus annulatus, assembly GCA_013436015.1. NCBI lineage: Eukaryota > Metazoa > Arthropoda > Arachnida > Ixodida > Ixodidae > Rhipicephalus > Rhipicephalus annulatus. The sequence goes on from WOVY01000739.1 coordinate 869,668, forward strand.
TTTTTGCACCATTGTAGTGCGGCACATAGAATATTGTAGAATAGAATATTTCTGTGTATTTTGGTGTAGGGTTTTGGCGCTGTGGTTACATATGAAAGCTTAGCCAAAGTGTACCAACAAACACCCACAAAAAACTTTCAGTTAAGCTGATACAGCACAGATGATAATGGTGTAGGCATAGTTAGCCACTAAAGAACACGCTCGCGAAAAACGAAATGAGGCTGGCGACACAGGTGGCTGTAAATGAAAGCAGGCAGACCTAACAGTTCTTGTCTGTTTCATGCATTTTGTCTGTGCAGGTTTCATCCTTACGAATGCAAACACACTGATCCAACTGATAAGCCCTCCGTGCATATATTCCTGTTAGCTACTTTTCCAAAGAGTCGTGCATTTTTTTAGTTATACATATTTATAGTCCAGCAGTTCAGAGCTTATTGAGCATATATTTAACTTACTTGTGATACATTACCTGTTACATGGCTGTTTTTATGAATTAAAAAAAATCAACTGCGAATTAGCTGCTTACGCATGCACTCGAAGAATAATATTAGCACGTCTTATCGATTTTTTAATGTAGTCAGTTTTACTCAAGGGCTAAAGTAATCATTTTATTGACCAATAAGCAACCTGTGAAAGACATATTATAAAATTATCCAGTACACCAAATTTATGTAACTGGAGAAGAAATTTAGAGGTGAGCTTCCACAAATACACAGTGCTGTGTTTCCAGCAGCAGTTGTCATTTAACAAGTGCTGTTGATCCTTTCAGACTGGGGCTTGCTCGATGTTTTACACTAGTTTCACGCAGTAGATTGTACATCTGTGATGAGTACATGTCTACAAAATGATCCTTCAAAGTAAATGATAAATATTGCTACTTTTCTGTCTTAATGGGTTTATATAATTTTTTGTATCGCCCATTGTAGTGGCCTATTGGTTAGGGTATTCTAGCTAAGCAAGAAAACTTGGCAAAAACGCTGAAATGTGAGCATCCCAGTATATTTCAAACTTCTTGGTGCATGATTCAAGAGAGAAGCACTTTTTCGCCACCACCATGGTGTAGGCTCAAACATGGCACTTGCATTCGTACGCTATATGCACAGATGCTTGTATGTAAAAGTGAATAGTGGTAAAGCTGAAGGTGGGGAAGCTGGAGCTTTTTATTATACGACACATCATAATGAGGTTCTGATTGTTCCCAGTATTTTTTAAATGCTTAGTTGAATGTTGTGCATCTCTTACATGCAGAATGTTGAAAGGAAAGCACACTACGTCTTCTACGATGGACTGGGTGCTGACGATGCAGTGTACTCTTCATCACAACATGAAAGCAGCTGTTCCGGGCTCATGACCTCACTCAAAGGGTTTCAGCAGTGGTGGACGCTACTCATAGGGTGCACCAAGTATCTTGTACATTTTAGGAACATTCCTCTGATGGGAAGGCTTCATATCAAGCTATGTGTTCTATATACCTATTTACTTTTCCAATATGAGTATCAATTTGCCATCAGATTAACAGCAGTGCATGTAGAAAACTGTGTACAATGCATAATGTTAGAGTTGTATGATAAACTGGAGACGGCCTAGATGTCTCCAGCTTAAAAGGTTGATTCACTAATGGGTCATTCCACGCCAAACATCCTAGCTATTTTAGCGACCATCTCAAATGTATCGAAAAAATTGTAACGATTTACTGCATCAAAAACAGTGAAACAGTAAAATATTTCTGAAAGAAAAATTTTTGTTCACGTAGTTGCCTTATGAACTTACCGGAATGTCGTTTTATTCTTGTTTGTGCAAAATTTTGTTTTAAAAGTACTGCTCCTTGCTTCTATACCAAAATTTGTCTACATGTTAAGTACAAGCTCATGTGTAAAGTGTTTGAAGCGTAGTAATATTAGTGCAGTTTCGCTGGTACATACGCCTCCAAAACTAAAAAAGTGCTTGATACGGCTGGTTGGTGCTGTATGGTAGACAAAGAAAGTGCTTAACAACGCAAACGACAAGAAGGGAAAGAAGAGACGAGCTGAGCCCTGAACAAACAACCAAAGTTTATTGCAAACCAACTGCCATATATAGAAAACAGAATCTGCGCATAACCACGCATCATAAGCAGAATCGCACATACATGCACCATACAGCCTACCTTATCAACAACCGGTCATATAAGTGGACCCCAGATAACTAACTTCACAGCAGTTAAGAAAAATTGAGGGTACGCTAACACAGTAAGCACAAGTTGTTGAATGTGGAAGGCTTCATTAATCTCGTGATCGCGCCGATTTTTATATCCCCCCATGATCAAACACTTTTCAAGAATTGGCTGACAACAAGACTTATTACAATGGTCTGCCAAGTGGCTAGGAAGAGAACCTTTTAGAGAGTTAGCGTGCTCCCTCAACCGATCATTTATGCATTGCCCTGTTTGGCCAATGTAACCGTGCCCAAAAGTAAAAAAATATCTTGTAGAGAATCGCTAAAACACATTCAACATGGCACGTAGCGTGTTTCTTAGTGCATGCTTCTTTCTTAGGTCCTTCGCTGTTGACCCAACGACATAGCCCAGCGAGTTTATCGCGTGCGCAGAACACAACTCTTACACCTATTTTGCCAGTGACCTTCTTTAGCCTTTGGGAAACTTCGTGTACGTAGGGAATAATAGTCTTGCTAGAATGAGGCTTGTTAAGTTAGCTGTTGCTTTGTCTCTTATCAGGCACTCTTAGTGACGTTAGGAGAGTCTCGGCAATGGAAGTTAGCTCGGGATTAGAAAAGCCTGCTTGTTGAAGGCGGTGAACTTGGAGCGAAAAACTGCACTCTATCTGGCGGTGACAAGAGCCAGTTAGAATTGCCTTTAGGCAGAAAAAAGCGATGCTTCCCTTGACTAGCTTAGAATGAGCGGACCTAAAAAGCAGGTCTTGAGCATGGCTCGTACCGCCAATATACATGATCAACAACAAAAAAAGCATTTCTAATTGTAGACATCGTAGGGTGTTGTCAGAAATAAACTCCAACGTTATTTATAGTTTCTTCATTTCACGCCCGAAAACGTCAAATGTCTCATCGGTGGTTCGCCGAGGGTCAGATTGATCGATGCGGTAAAACACTAAAAAGTCGTCAACGTAGCCGAACACTTTAACTGTACTCGTGTGATCGAAGTTAGCCATGAGACTTCTTTCATACCGGGCGAGTAAAAGGTAACAAAGAACCAATGCTAAACATGAGCCAATGCACACATCTGCACTTCTGAGATATTTGACGTTTTTCAGCGTGAAGTGAAGCAACTGGAACTAAAGTCGCAGTTTAATTCATGATGACAAGTTACAATGTCTAGACTTGAAAATGCTTTTTTTGGTTGACCATGTATATTGGCGGTACGAACCTTGCTCAAGAAAAAGCCTTCTTTTAACGTCCACCCATTCTAAGCTAGTCAAGTGAAGCATCGCTTTTTCCTGCCTAAAGGCAATTCTAACTGGCTCTTGTCACCGCCAGATAGAGTGCAGTTTCTCGCTCTAAGTTCACCGCCTTCAACAAGCAGGCTTTTCTAAACCCCTGCTAACTTCTATTGGCAAGACTCTCCTAACGTCACTAAGATTGCCTGATAAGACACAAAGCAACAGCTAACTCAACAAGCCTCATTCTAGCAAGGCTGTTATTCCCTACGTAAACGAAGTTTCTCATAGGCTAAAGAAGGTCGCTGGAAAAGGTGCCGGCTCCAGTGTGTGACACCACTGATCGTCTGCGCAGCGCATCGAATTGCGCACACACCGGCGGCGAGGCATGCGCGGCGGCGGCGGAGTATCATTGCGCATGCGCAGACCAGTGTCACGCGAAATTGGCTCATGGAGGCCAGTGTAGCTAATGCTACAAAATAGTGTAGGAGTTGCGTTCTGCGTACGCGACAAGCTCGCTGGCCTATGTCGCAGGGTCAACAGTGAAAGGCCTAAGAAAGAAGCAGGCACTAAGAAACACGCTATGTGCCTTGTTGAATGTGTTCTAGCGATTTTCTACAAGATATTATTTACTTGTGGACATTGGCCAAACAGGGCGATGCATGAATGATCGGTTGAGGGAGCACGCTAACTCTCTAAAAGGTTACCTTCACTTGGCAGACCATTGTAATACGTCTTGTTGTCAGCCAATTCCTGACAAGTGTTTGATCACGGGGGATATAAAAATCGGCGCGAGCACGAGATTAGTGAGGCTTTCTATATTCAACAACTTGGTGCTCCCTGTGTTAGCGTACCCTCAATTTTTCTTAACTGCTGTAAAGTTAGTTATCTGGGGTCCACTTATATGACCGGTTGTTGATAAGGTAGGCCGTATGGTGCATGTATGTGCAATTCTGCTTATGGTGCGTGGTTATGTGCAGATTCTGTTTTCTATATATTGCAGTTGGTTTGCAATAAACTTTAGTTTTATGTTCAGGGCTCTGTTCTCGTGTCTTCCTTCCCTTCTTGTTGTTTGTGCTGTTAAACACTTTTTTCATCTACCACGCCTATAACAACTTAGCCAAAATGTGTTAAATTTGCATTTTTTGCTACTGTAATACTGCACTTTCTATGAATGTCTGAGTAATGAATACTAACTACACAAAAGGTATATTTTGAGGAAATAATATTATGAGAACTCTTAAGCTGCTAAACATTATGACAAAAAAATTACAAATTTCGCAGAATCGTCATTTTCGTCTGTATTGAGACGCGATTTGCACTGTCGAGTGGTCCAAATAAAGATGACCTTCCAACCTAAATCGAAAGGAAAAAAAAGGTATTTTCATATGCCAATTGTTTTCATTACATATTTTTGTTTTAAGGAAGAAAATAAGTTTTGAACTTTCCCATTGATGAAAATAGGGAATTTCAAGGCGGCAGCTGTCGTATAACCAAATGGGAAGATAGGCGCCAATGGGAATGCTAAAAAATATTTTCTTCCTTAAAACAAAAAATGTAATGATGGTATATAAAAAGAACTGTTTATCTGCTTTCAATTTATGTTTAAAGGTAATTTTTAGTTGAGCCACCACATGGCGTAATCGCATCTCAATATGGACAAAAATTACGATTTTGTAAAATTTATGATTTTTTTTCATAAAGTTTACCAGCTTGAGAGGTCTCAAATATTTTTTTTCTCAAAATATACCTTGCCTGGAGTAAATATTCACTACTCAGATATTCATATACAAACTGTAGTATTGCAATAAAAAATAGCAAACATAACACTTTTTGGATTAATTCTTGAAAGAATATGTGCCAGTATAATTGAAATAATATTACTGAGCTTCAAACATCTTACACAAGAACCTTAACTCAACATGTAGTAGTAGTAGTAGTAGTAGTGTCCACATGTAGGACAAGTTTGCTGTAGAACGTACTTTTAAAATAAATTTTTTTCACAAACACCCAAACGACATTCCGGAAAGTTCCGAAGGCAACCACGTGACCGAACATTTTTTCTCTCCGAAATATCTTACCGTTTCACTGCTTTCAATACAGTTAATCAGCACAATATTTTTCTAATGCATTTGAGATGGTCGCCAAAATGGCTGGGCGTTTGGCATGAAATCACCCTAACAGCATGTCATGAGCGCAGAAAAAGGTCCTATGCTTATTAAGCCCTTTATTTACCAAGAAATATATTGAAAGTGCCTCTTCTGAGGCACTGTATAACGCTGCTTTTTTTCACAGTTCTAAGGCGGCTGCACGTGCTATTGTTGTTTACATGTGCAGCAGCGGCATTCATATCTAGTAGAACTCGCTGTTGGGATAGTTGGTGCATGTTTGCATTAAACATTAGTCAATTTTGCGCCAAAATGACGACCACACAAACAAAGAAAACACATAAACGGGATGGGCACTCATTTGCAATTGTTTATTTCTTGAGGGAACAGGCTGATATAAACCAACTTTTCGTCAACGCATGTGCAACCTACTTGGGCCGTCCCTTACCTAATCATGCTATAGGACACATGATCGCTAGATACCGTGCTTCCAGCTCATACATGATGAGTGAAATTTTGCTAACGCAATTGAAAACCCCTTTCTTTTGTGAAAGCCCTTCGAAATTGCTCTTGGTGTGAATCCACATGAAGTGACATGCGCTTTTGAACGGGCACCATCATTATTCTTTGCCGTAAGGGCTTGTTCCCTCGCTCGATCATTGACGCAGCGCCTCGTCGTCTGGCTAACATGTCTCTTTCTGCACGATAGGGGTATTTTGTAAACCACTTCAGTGGCAGACTTCGTGAATGGCCACGCGTGCTTCTTTTTACAGCTTTTCAGCTGCTCAGGATGATTTCCAGCGATGCACCGGCGCAACTTTGCTAGTTTGTTAGGGGCACGAACTCCATCAGTACTTCATGCCGACTCGCCACCTTTTTAAGGTTGTGTGTATGAATATATGCAATATTATGAATATATGCTACAAACAGCTGCTAGTGAGCACCCATCCTGCCCATGTGTTTTCTTTGTGTGGTCGTTGTTTCCTCGCGAAATGGACTATTCAATTCAGGCATTCATGTCTATTTACAGCACATGTTTAATGTCTGTAGCACAATATTACATGCTGTTTTCGTATTCTATTTGCATGTTCAAGAGAACAGCAGCCGTGCACATTGTGTCAATTGGATACAATTTCCTAATTTTGCACAAAACCATTATGAAATGCCCAACCAGCTTCAATTATTTTTCAGTATTGTTAATTTTATCAAGAAACATAAGATCCATTATTAAACGTAAGTTTGTGCATCACCATTTAATTGATTGATGTGTGCAGTTTAATGTCCTAAAGCCACCATTTGATTATGAGACGCCTTAGGGGAGGGCTCCAGAAATTTCGGCCGCCTGGGGTTCTTGTGCACCCAAATCTAAGCAAATGGGCCTACAGCATTTTCGCCTGCATGAAAACTGAAGCTGAGTACCTTGGCGACTAAACCATCGAGGCGGGTTCATCATCATCCAATCTAATACAGATGCGCCAACTGCAATTATAACTTTTAATTGAGTATATTCTAACCTCACAGCAAAAGAAAAGAGTAGAATGGTGTAAAAAAAAGTTCTCCCCCCTTTTCTGTGACGTCCATAACGCTTTTTAGGTCGCTTTTGCCAGAGTACGCTTTCGCTCTGCGGAAAAGTGTTTTATGATTTGGAAGTGGCTACTAATACTCGCTGTCGCAGGGCACAAAATATTTTATCCCTATATTACTTTGTTATGCAGATGCCATTCAATAACGAGTACTAGTATGAGTGCTGGCCGTCTTTCAGAGTGATTTATGAGGTTTTTGCAGCCTTAAGCGACAATAAGGAAAATCGTATGCGACTTTTTTGCTTTTCGCCACCCCTTGAGCTCCTTCCTTTACGAATATCTGGAATTTCTGGGTCGCCTGTCAAACAGTTTGACAAGCTCGGCAAATACTGCTGTAAGTTTTACCCCCGTATTTTAGAACGTCCCTTCACTAAATGCTTTGCCTTGACTTGAGAAAATTGATTCCAGCGCAGTGTCTAGGCAGAGTAAGTCACCCAATATCAGTGATAATCTGCAGCGATTCTCGAGAAACGCAGCATCATTTTTAGAAAAGCCGTGGCGCTGTGCTCAGCTTGTTCAAATAAGGACCAGATTCGAGTCGAGGAGCGTTCGTAAATAGGGAGGTTAGCATTGTTTGCACTGTGGGATAGTTCAAGAGTGCTTTTATTGAAATAGCTGCGCTCTCGTATATTTTGAATGAATTAGCGGATGTCAAATAATTTCTACATATAGTTTTCCTTTTGTGTGATTCAGTCTAATTTCTTGTACTACTGTAAATTTGGAGCCCCACCGCGGTGGTCTATGGGCTATGGTACTAGGCTGCTGACCCCCAGGTCGCGGGATCGAATCACGGCTGCGGTGGCTGCACTTCCGATGGAGGCAGAAACGCTGTAGGACCGTGTGCTCAGATTTGGGTTCATGTTAAAGAACCCCAGGTGGTCGAAATTTCCGGAGCCCTCCACTACGACGTTTCTCATAACCATATGGTGGTTTTGGGACGCTAAACTGCACATATCAATCAATGATGTAAATATTGAATATCAGGCTCAAAAATGCTGCGTTTGTTTTCCTGAAACCTGCTCCAAATTTAAATTTTCTCCCTGGAAAAGCAAGATATGATGCTCGAAAATATTGCTCCAGATGATAGCTTGGCTGCTCCACCTCTGCTAGCTGTAAGTGGTTACTCTTTCACCCTGCTTTTGTTTGTCCATTTTATGTTGTTTGATGTTGCATTGTTTCAGGAGACATATGTGATGCGCTTGATATTTTACATCTTTAAATCAATTATTCTGCATGGTTAATATCTAGTGACACTGTTAAGCTATTGTAACTTTGCCTATTGTTTTCACTCCTGTATTATTGTTTCTCCAGTATTATGAATGTCTGAACACACAAGGGTTATTGTGAAATGAAAATGCCATTTTAGGACTGTTTTGTCATTACACTCATTAGAATATCACTAGCCTTGCATAATATGCATAGGGCATGCCACAACAAATGCAAACTGTGGCATATCAATGAGGCAATTGTAGTGTGCATTGATGTATTATTTCAGTATATTGGAGGAACAAGGCATGCTGCATTGCACTACTCTTCTTGCTGTTTGTGTGCTTCACTGCACTGTGCTTTTGTGCTGCATTGAAGCGTGTTAAAATTAGTTCTTCTTTTTTAAGTGCAAATAAAGGCTCTTCTGTTGTACTTTGGTATGCATGCATCTGTAGTTAGAGCTCCATGCCGTACCATTGATGTCTTATTTTCGGTCTTTTGTAGCAAATGGCATTCTGTTCTGCACAATTGGAAAAGGCTTTCGATTAAGGTATAATTTGTCTCTGAAGCCTCTATGTGCTCTGTGTCTAATAAAATAAAGCTTGATTTCATTTTGCACTATGGCATGACTTTGTGAACGTTCTGTTATGTGTGACAGCTCATTTTGAGTGATGCCTTCGCATTCAGCTAGGATTACATGTTATATGTGAGAGCCTTATGTGCCGTGCTTCATATATGCACCATAAAAGCTGTGCTAGGGCCAGGATTACCACACTGTGGCAGGAGCCACTACAATAGGACATCTGCACATGAATGGTAGAGGGTATGCTTTCACGTGCTTCCACAAGGGCCTACTGGAAAGGGGTAACACTCGAATCATAATATTTTTCGCATGGGTGTTGGGGCATTATTCAGCATGAACACCCCCACACCCTTTTTGCTGTTTGGGAAAATTACCCCCTTGCACTACTTTTGTTTTTTAAGGGTGTTAGGGTGTCAGCAATAGTACACCCTTACACCCTTAAGATTATTGGGGTGTACATTTGCTTTTACACCCTCACTCCCTTAAGGCCACTTGGGTGTACATTTGATTTTACACCCCAAAAAATGTTTGTGCCATAGGGTGTAAATTCGGAAATCCGCCCACGGTAATAGGTGTAGTCCTGCTTGATACACCCATTTCGTGGGGTGTAAGGGTGTGAGTTATAGACACTATAAAACACCTATATGGGTGTAATTTGGTTTACAGTGTAGTTCTCTACTGTTTGAGGCAAGGACGGGAGTAGCTCGAACCAAGACATATCGGGCCAAATACGAAGGAGTAGACACGGTATGCAGTGCGTGTGGAGAGGAAGGAGAAACTGCCGAACACTTGATAATGTTCTGTAAAGGGCTTCACCCTGTAATTCAGGATGATGGCGCAGAGTTTTTCAAAGCACTGGGGTTTAGGGACCGGGAGGGCAAAATAGACTTTAAGCAAGTAGACTTAACTAGAAGGAGCTTATATGATTGGTGGCTAAAGTCAAGGCACGAGTGAAAATTAAACTCTTCACTGCAAAGTACGAATCCTCAAACTCACTTTTTAAGGAAAAAATAAATAAATATAGTTTTGAGTTCATTAAGTATTACGGCATGGTGGCGCTAGCCACCGCCCGATCTAAAGGGTACAGCCATATCCATCCATCCATCCGCTTTCTCTGGCTTTCCCTGGCGCGGGCGGGCGCAGAGGACGAAAACTCGGCCTTCGCAGCCTGTGTGAGACGTTTAATAAAAAAATTACCACCGCTCATCAATGCAGTAGATAGAAGTAGTTACGGGTGCCATTTAGCCGTTTAATTTTTGACGTAGACTAGGGCCACTGTGAAGCGTAAGTGAATTCATTGCACATCAGTAGTTTTCATTTTTGTGGTGGCGGTGGTAAAAACACTTTATTGAGCAGCCAAGGGGGCTGGAAAGGGACGTGGTCAGCCTCCTACGTCCAGGAGGCCGCGATGCTGCGCCGAATGCAGGGCTCGTTGCATCAGGGCGATTTGATGCTCCGCCACCGAGCTGGTCAGCGCAGACTCCCACTGCTCAAGGTCACACAATTTTAAAAAAAGATAAGCCGTCTTGTTTTATTTCTGGAAAGCTTGTATTTGTTAGTTTAGTACGTGAAAGAGCGCGTGATACAAAGAAAGAGCGCAGTGCCGCTTTTTTTTGTGTGTACCAAAGATATCAAATTTTTTTGTTCGCATTCATTTAAGTGAAAAATTGTTAAGTGAAGTGTAATCTTTCACGGCGCGCAGGAGTTTTACAAAGCGTTGTCACAATCCAGTGTTGGGTAAGAAAAACTTCCTGCAATGCTTACCGTTGAAGTTGCCTGGCTGGAACTGGGTCAATTTTTATTATGAGATTTAACGCGTCGACGCTACATAGGCGATGAGGCACAGCGTAGTAGAGGGCTCCGAAATAATTGTGACCACCTGGTTATGGGCGCCAGCAGGATTTTACCTTGAGGGGGCAAATCTATTGTTGCGCGAAGGAAAAGGAAGAGAGCATGGGGTAAAGTGTTAAAATGGTTTGGTGGGGGGAGGGGGGGAGCAAGTGCTTTTGTTTGCACCCCCTCCCCTCGGCGCCCATACGCCTGGGGATTTTTAACGAGCGCCGAAATCTGGAACACACGGGCCGCTTTCGCTTTCGCCTCCCGCAGAAAAGCGGCCGCGAGTCGAACCCGCGTCCTTGAACTCAGCAGAAAATTTTTCCCGCGGTTGTTCTAAACATTGGAGGCTAATGCACCAAAGCTACATCTCGGAAAGAGGACAAACAAACTCATTTCAGGATGCATGATACTTTATTACAGCAAGAAAAAAAAGGGCAGTTTGCAGCATGTTTTTCTTCATTGCGCAATTCTGTTCACGGAGCACATTGCAGAGTAGCGAAGCTTTGTGGACTCCAAAGTGTAGTCTGAATCCGCAAAATGAAAGCTGCAGATGACACTGCTCGATTATTTGTCATTTGGGACAAAATTTTTTCTTGATATCGCCTTCAGCCACGCTTGGCGACGGTCATCGTTCGCAGGAAATTCATGAAAACTTATTTTGAGCTTTCTTTTCCTGTCCGAATTGCAGAAAGGCACGCTGCAATACATTCTTCTGAAAAAATACAGAAGCAGAGGGGACAGCGGTGTGTAATGCACGCCAGAAAACCGTGTAATTTTCACTCACAGCAAATAATGAGGCAGCGAAATTGCGATAGCTACATAAGACCGCTAAGCACACCTGCAACATATACGTGATAGTAAACCAAGAGTCAAGAAAAAATTGTCGCTTCGTACGCGTGGTCGCTTCCTTCACGCGGAAGACTAGCTTAGAGCTTTCTACGATTGCAATCACCTGCCTATAAACAACACTCGAGCGCTTATCGATATTACGCTGCTATCTCTCACTCTGTCTCGCACACACGCGCACGCACACACATTCAACGCGCGCGCGTGTGAACCTACACACACACACATTAACACGCGCCGCGGACCCACCCACATGCGCACGCACGTGTGAACCTACACACACTCACATGAACACGCGCCGTGAACCCATTCACATACGCATGCACACACCCGCACACACACACGCGCGCGCGCGCGAACCCCCACGCACACCACGTAACATGCACACGTGCGCAGCGAACGCCCACGCAAGCACACGCGCCGTGAAACAACACGCGCGCACACATTCACACACAAAATAGCCCAGCTCACTGTGGCCAAGTACTTTCGAAACAGCCGGCAAGGCATAACAAGGTGAAGCGCCGTGATAGCTCGCGAAAAGGCCGTAAAAGTGACAAAAAAATTCAGCACACTGGCATTCAATCTGCAGGAAATGCGAAAAGAGTTTGGGCTGCCTCATTCGATTCAAGTAACCACACCGGCTGCAGCAAAACAAACTTTTTTAACGAAGTCTTTTAAAAAAACGTACGTAGCTTAACTTTGTACTGCTTGCAGGAACGAGTACAAACACATCGAGCGCATACTCAAGGTTTGTCTGCAGTGAAAACTCGACAACGAAGACTGGCGAACACCTGAAATCGCAGGCACCGTCGGTCAAATGAGCCTCGTTGGATGGATGGATGAATGGATATGGCTGTACCCTTTAGATCGGGCGGTGGCTAGCGCCACCAAGCCCATATATATCAACCTTCGGCTAACGGCGCCGCCTCGCGGCGTGTGTCGGAGTTAGCAAAATTACACCGCTCCCATTGCTTTCGCGCCGAGTGGGACGACCGGAGCAACGGCGCGCCGCCGGCAGCCGATCGCGGAGGCCACGGCAAAAGCGTCTATAGGTGATATATTGATTGAGCCACTCGACGTGAGTACTGATTTTAGGCAAACGCAAACGTGGCGGGCGTGGCACCGTCTTTGTCACGGCCATCTGCCATTCAAACTGATTGACACGTGCACTCGGATACAAACTCATTGATTCTGAGAAGGCCCTAGTTCAACTCGTGACTGCCGTAGTACCGGTAGTACTGTCAAGCGTTTGATTCGGTATACGCTAAGAGGCAGCTTCTTTGATTATAAAATAATTTGGTGAGCTTGCACTACATGTGCTAGGCTGGAGCTACGGCTTGGTATAACCTAGCTTCTTGCAGCTTCTTTAATTAGTCATCTACTTATGTGCTTGGTTGGCATCTAACTGAAGACTGCATGAACTGTCTTAATTTTGATTGTACTAAAAAAATAAAGCTGTTTCGTCTTCATTGATTAGGTTTTAGATCTGGGCAATTACTTTGGACGCAATCATCAAGGCCATGATCAGTATGAAGCTATAACGTAATCCTAATTAGCACGACATCAATTGTAATCACACTATTATTTATTTATTTATTTATTTCCAGGCACCATACAGGCCCCAGAGGTGGGGACATTGAGTAAGAGGGGCGATGCACTAGATACATGTACATACACATATAGAGTTGGCAAAAATGCATGAGTAAAAATACAATGGCAATATAGTAAACAGATAGCATTAAAAATAGGTATATACATGTAAAGATGACGCACGCATGCAAACAGTATGCGAAAGTGTTTGTTTATTGAGCACAAGAAGGCAGCGGTTACATGCCACAGCTTCAACAATCCTAAAACGAGTTCATGTCTTACAAAATAAAAACTAATGCGATGCGCGATGAAGAAAAGAAAAAAACCATACCCTTCATAACTGCAATACAGCGAGGAGAATTTACTGCGCGAGGAAAAAAAAGGCGATAGGCGGGATAACTGCCAGTCAGAAATAGCTTATCTGACGTAATATACGAGAGATTCGCTTTGATGATGTTGTACGGTGAAAAAGTTTCCAAAATTCATCCTTGCGCTGCGGAAAGGCATCTACTCGGTGAAGTTTGTGAAGTGGATTGATAACATATAAAGGAATGTTTCATGATTTGTGTCGGAAGCTATATAATCAGGCAAACTATTCCAGAGAATAATGGCACATGTGGGTGCCGACTTGTTGAACGCGTTTGTAGAGCCGTATATACGGAAATAGCCGAGATGATTTTGTAATCTACGTGAGGTGAGATATGGTTTGGGCCGACCAGTAACGGTGCTTCGACAGGAGTGGGTGATTTTATGAAAAAATGGAATTAAGGCAATGTCACGACGGATGTTGTAGAGTGGAAGTGAAAGTTGTCGTTTTATAGACGATATACTGGAATGGAAATTTTAGTTATTGGCGTTGAAGCGGCTTGCCCTATTCTGAATTTTTTCCAATGTGTCAAATAAGTATTTTTGATGGGGAGACCAGATCGAACAGGCATATTCTAGTTGAGGGCGAACCAGGGTTAGGTATGATAATTTGCGAATGCTTGAGGGTGCAGCCTTCAAATTACGTCTTAAAAAACCAAGTGACCTGGAGGCGTTGGCAGAGATTGCTTTAATGCGGTTGAACCACGATAGAGTATGTGTAAGTATAATGCCCAAGTACCGATATTGCGTTGCAATCGAGATAATGAACTGATTAATGCTGTATGAAAATTTGGATCTGCTAGATTTACGTGTGAGTGACATCACTTTGCATTTTCAGACATTCAGAGTCATCAGCCATGTAATACACCCACCATTATTTACATAGAGGTCATTTTGAAGCGACAGGTAACCCTTAAAGTATTTGATTGGACGGTAAATAATGCAGTCGTCCGTGAATACCCTGATGCAAGAACAGACATGTTGCGGAAGATCATTTATGAATATAAGAAAAAGTAATGGTACGAGTACGCTGCCTTGTGGTACACCTGAAGAAACATCAGTTGGTGAAGAAGAGAAATTGTTGACTGTTGTGCATGCTGCCGATTAGAGAGAAAATTGCGAAGCCATGATAGTGTACGGGAGTCTAACTTCAAGACGGAGAGTTTCGATATCAGGCGACAGTGTGCAACCCGGTCAAAAGCCTTCGAATAGTCCAGGAACACGCAGCCAGTTTGATAATTATTGTCCATATTTGCATAAAGATCTGTGGTTTGTTCGAACAGCTGAGTCTCACACGAAAAACCCTTTCGAAAACCGTGTTGATTTTTGAAAAAGAAATTATCGGATTGCAGATGTCTGTAAATATGCGAAGCGATGATGTGTTCTAGCATTTTACAACAAATGCATATAAGCGAAATAGGACGTTAATTTTCACATGAGGTTTTAATTCCACTTTTGAATATTGGTATTTCTTTTGCAAACTTCCAGTCAGACGGTGGAATGCTAGTTTCTAGAGACTGCCGGAATATATAGAGTAGACTTTTGCTTGAGACCATTGCTGTATTTCTAGCACCTTAGAATTGATTCCATCTACATGCACGACGAAGATAACTTGAGATTGTTTATGGCTCTAACTATGCCGTCTAGCTCAATGTCTATTGGTTCTATGAATTGGTTGTCAAGCTCGGCTACTTGGGGTATGTTTGTACTGATCTCTTTCGTGAAGACAGAAGTGAAAACGGAATTAAGTGCTGTTGGGCATTGGCTATCTGAAAGAGGGACGTTGTTGCAATCGTGTAATGAGATGTCCTGGTTTTAGCTGGTGGGATTGATGATTTTCCGAAATTTAGCTGGGTTGTTTTTCAGTAGTGTGGGCAGATCAATAGAACAATACTTCGCCTTAGCCTAATTTCAAGCAGCGCAATATGCTTTTATGCAGGTTTTATGTTTGAGCCAACAAGAACTGCCCGAGCACTTTGTATTATTATATAGCTGCTTTTTCTTATTCCGTATTTTCTGAAGATTTTTAGTTAACCATGAATTTGATTTATTGTTGCTAATTTTAACCAGGGGTACATATTTGTCTACTAACGTACACAAAATGTGCTTGAAGAGCAGCCAGTTCTCTTGGATAGATCGATTGTAGAAGCAAGGTAGGAAAGTATTAAAAAAACAATGCTAGTTGATAAATTACCTCCTGATAATTGCCTTTATTATTGTATTGAATTTGTTATTTGTTTTATTATAGTCCCGAATTATAGTCTCCAACTAGGGGTAATTAGCACGGTTTTACTTAGCATACTCATGATTAACGTCGCATAATCAGCAAGGTTAAGTTAGTTCATCACATAACGCGGTTTAGTTTGCCCGGTTCTAGTTCTACTCTGCTTCATTAGCACAGTCTGCTTAAGATTTGGCGTCATTACCTCAGCCTAGGCACGTAGACGTGTTTATCAGGGGAAGGGGGGGGGGGCACGGGCCTGGTTTGCCACTTCCTGGCTATGCCCCTGCTTCGGCCTTACCCTGACTAAGCGTAATTAGCCTGGTCGTAGCACATCCTGGCCTAACTGGCCAAGTATACCGTCTAGCCAAGTAGCTAATTAGCCTGCCACGCGTGCTCGGGTGCAAGGGGATGATGACAACAAAAACGACGCGCAACGGCCGAGCTGCGCGCTATAATATACAGGCTGACCATGATAATTAACACGTGGGCTCATGTTTGATTGTGGTTACGATGTTTTAAGACGCTCAGCTGGTACTAATCTCCGAAACCACCGTGCTGATTATTTTGAAACAGACTTAGCACAGGCACTATAATCTTCCAAATAAGCCTAAACACCCTGTACCATTAAACGAATATTATCACGAAAAGTTTCTGACATGTTTACTGAATGGTTGCTCTTATGCACTCAGTTGAACGACAAACACATGAAAGAAGTAGCCTCTTGTTTGAAACCATCGCCAACTTAGTCGATCGTCCTTGCCGTGATGACTGGTTTTATCGAAACCACCGAAACGCACCGCGTTGGGGATGGATCTGACTTTTTTGTACCATTGGCTGATTGAAAAAGGGGTGTCGCAAGAGCTCGAAAAGATCCTGAGAAACTCGGAGGAAACTCGGCCGATTCTGCATAACACCTCTGAAGCAACTCTCGCTTCAACAAAATGTTGCTTTTGCTGCACGAAAATCTAAAATTTAAGCAGGTTGTGAGAGAAGCACACGCATCATCCCGAAGTCAATCATGACGAGTGAGCGAAAATGGGCCCTAAGTCTTGTATTGCCGCCGGATTCACCGTCCGGCGGAGACAACGAGCGTGGTAGCGCTGGAGCGCCGTAAGGAGTGTCACGCTAGGCCGACTACGGGAAGGGCACTGCTATTTCTTCAGAGATAGCACGTAATGAAGGTTACAAGGCAATGCCGTTGCGTATGCACTATGCGACACATCAAGCGAAACTGATACGAGACCAGTATTTAGGACATGAAATACCCGACACCACATAATAACCCTCTAGAAAGGAAAGGAAATGCTAAGTGTTTGGTACTTGTACAAGAGATTGCGATTTAATTGTACAGAACTAGCACGACAATTGGCAATCACAGTTGCTGTGTGTATAGAACGATATACAATGGCAAGCACTGAAACTTGGGTATACAGTAGCACACGTAAGATGGACTAGTAATAATGCAATAAATTTTTCGGTGCTCATAATTTGGCACCACCATTGTAAAATATCTTTTACAAAATCGCAAAACAAAAGATTATATAGTATTTATATAAATAAATGCATTTATTAGGATGGTTTTATGTGATCGAAGTTTAGGAGTTTGATTCAGACATTGTGTAATGAATTACTTTTAATACATGGGCCCGAATGACCCATATAATACTTAGGAATTTAGTGTGGACCATGTTCCCGAAAGTCATAATAATGCAGTTAACGAGATAAGCAAAACTATATTATCAGTAGTATATGAAAACTTGGAGAAATATAGGAAGGAAATGAGTATGTTCAAGGAGCCTAATCGTTGTAACGCGCGGTTTTTTACGGCATCACTTGAGACGAAAGCATGCAGGAGAATGAGGTGAAGGATTCAACGATGCGCCCTAATCCATCTTAGAATAATTTGAGGCTTGGGTCTCACCTACATGCTTATCGTCGAAAAGCAGGAGTGCTGGGACATATCCGTGCCTAAGACATCTTTACCCCCTTAGATAGGATCTGCACTGGGGCTTAGAACTTCTGCCGCAAGCTGTGGAGGTGCCGAAAGGTGGTTAGTAGAAGAGTCACTAACTATGGCACAGTCCAAGAACATAGAAGTTGGGAGTCAATCTTTTGCATAAATGAAGAATTCGGTGGAGGACGGAAATTCTGCTGCGGAGTTGAGTTTTGCTCGGCATTAACCATTACGAGATCTGATGCATTCCAGACGTTGCCATCAGTAAGGCGGAATGAATTCAGTCCAAGTTGACTCGTAATAGCGTATAGACTTTTGTACTTATTCTGCTTTTCTGGGAGACGAACTTAAACCCTGTGGCGCCTACGTCTAGCTTAGGAGGTTTTGCTCCACGGTTTGATTCAATGAGTTGTTCAGTGGCCTGTTGCCTATGGAATAGACTTCTTTTCACAGGCTCCAACGTTGGCGAAGGAGCAAACTATTTTGGGTGTAATTCTACAATGTCAGTTCTAAAAGACGGTTGGCAAATATGCAAATGTTATGGAGGCGAAAAGCTTGTAGTAGCATGAGGCGTAACGCGATACGTGCGCAATTACTCTGTCACAACTTGTTTCAGTGGGTGGCATTCAAGTTGAGCGAACTGAAGGAGCTCTTTCAGAAGTCGGTTTAAACGCTCAACTTGGCCGTTGGCTTGTCAATAGTTTGATTAGCGAAGATGCTGAATGCTTCGGTCAGAAAGTTTCAAATCTTTGCCACTTGAACTGAGCACCGACTTGAGCAGACAGAATAACTAAAACCATCTTCAGGTCTCTTAGAGTGGCAGTCAAAACATGTAATCGCAAAATTGAAGCCGTAAGGAGGACGTTCCAGGAGACTGACAATGTCCATGCCTAGCATTTACAAAGCTTTACATGAGTGTGGGACAGGTTGTAGGAATGCAATAACTGGTTTAGCAGATTCATCTGCTGTTTGACATACAAAGCAGTTGCGAACAGCACGTTCAACTTGACTATCTTAGTCAGGCGACCAGTGTATTTCTATAGGTCTTTGCTTAGTCGTGACTGACAATTCCTGGATGGCTTTCATGAGCTAACTCCACAAGTGTGTCACACAATGAAGTAGGAAGGGTGACTCTATCTGCTCGGATATCTAAGTTGTACACACAGGATAGGTCAATTTTGACTGGAAAGTAGGACAGTCGTTCTGGTGGCAGAGTTTTATCATGTAGCCAGCCTTCAGAAATATGTGGAAGCAGTTCTGCTATTTAGCATCTTTAGCGTTTGATGTCTGTAGGTCAGCCTTACTTATGCAAGGAGTGATGAGAAAGATTATCTCTCCATCCAGTTCGGGAGAGACTAGGAGCTGTAAAGGTAAACGCGAAAGTGTGTTTGTACAACATTTTGTGAATGCCACATTCCTGGATTGCGAGCGTGCGCTCCGGCGTTGAGGACTCGTTGCAGAGCCGTCCCTGTCTTCACTGTCCTCGAGGTTTCATCCGGTGCTTCCCGAGGCCTGAACGTCCGGTTTCAATTTGGGATCTACCTCCGCGGCTACTTCAAGGGCACCTTAGTGCTTCCTCCTGTGGGGGTGCGGCCGGATCGGGCGGTGCTGTTAAGCCTATCAACCTGATTTCTCTCTCCTCTCCCGGCCAGGCGTATTCTGCCTGGTCGACTTCTCTTCTTAACAGTGATTTGCCAATTGATCTGTTTTTGCGCAGTGGTCCGAAGGGCGTTCCTTTGGCCCTGGTTCCAACCAGCGGCGAGTTCATTCGCATGAAAAATCCGAAACTAATTCAGGAAGAACTCCGGAATATTTCCGATTATTACCAAATGATTACCGAGGTGCGTCCATTTGGACGTGGAGGCATCCTGTGCTGCTCGCCGGACCAGGCCTGCATCACAGATATCCTAAAATTTACAACGTTTGCCTCATATCCGGTGAGCTGTTTCATGCTTGTCTATTTGGCCTGTGTTAAGGGACTAGTTCGAGGAGTGGACTTGAGCCTTACACCACCTGAAATACTTGAAAGGTTTGCGGCTACAGGAGCAGTCTCTGTATTTCGATGCTCGCGAAACGTTGAGAACAAAAAGGTCCCCACAGAATCAGTGATCGTGACTTTTGCCGGCACGGTTCGACCAACCGAAATTAAGGCTTGACCACTACTTTATTCTGTAGATGCAGTATCCCCTCACCCACTGCAGTGGAAAAAATGCTGGAGGTATGGGCATACCCTCAATTAAGTGATGTAGATCGGATGTGAGGTGTCGCACATGTACTGACCAACACAAACCCGATAAATGTTCAAACCAAGAGATGAGATGCTATATATGCAGAGAAAATCCCGCAGCTGACGGTGAAAGTTGCCCCATGAGGACAAATGAGTTTCAACCTCTAAAGATCATCGAAAAACAACGATGCTCCTGGCGTGAGGCCCGATCTTTTCTCACTGAGCGCTCACGTGGCTATGCCACCGTTACCAACCTGGCAAACCAGGTGCTTGAGTCGTCGTTGCCTTATCTAATAACACTAACATTGGAAAGAGCCATGACGAAGTTTATGGATTCTCTATTCGTGAGCCTAACGGAGTGATTGACACAAATAGTGAGCACTCAGTTGACTCAAATCTTGCAGGGAGGTAACCAACCTACCGTGCCCCCTTCTCTACCTTCACCAGTTAAGGTTACTGGTATTCCATCGGAACCAGGCCTTCAAAGTCAAAGCCAGACACGCCGAATTCAGGCCGTAGAATAATTATGCCTCTTGATTTGATTGATTTGTGCGGTTTAACGTCCCAAAACCACCATTTGATTATGAGAGACGCCGTAGTGGAGGGCTCCGGAAATTTCGACCACCTGGGGTTCTTTAACGTGCACCCAAATCTGAGCACACGGGCCTCCAACATTTCCGCCTCCATCGGAAATGCAGCCGCCGCAGCCGGGAATCGAACCCGCGACCTGCGGGTCAGCAGCCGAGTACCTTAGCCACTAGACCACCGCGGCGGGGCAATAATTATGCCTCTTGTGCAGAACTTAGATTGTAGCTCGGTCTCCGATTCTTATGTCACACAACCAGAACAAATGGCCTGTGATTCAAGAAGTATGAAAGGACATGCTTCTCCGGAAGCACAGCGCTCCTCAGTTAGCCCTAAATGAAGAAATAAGAAATATTGTCACGGGCTAAGTAGATGCCTGAGGATGACGACGACGAAGTGCTGAACGTGAACGTGCTCGGACTGCAGCAGCGTTGTACGCATTAGCTCGCCAGTATATTCGCCAGTACGCATTTGCTCGCCAGTGTATACTTTATTCCCCGTAACAATATCAGAAGGAAAATCTATCAAAAAAAATTTTTAAAGGATAGCATCTTAGAAAAAGCTGTGAGTACTGCTGGTATCTCTTCAATATAGGGAATTTAAAAGTACTACAGTGGAATGGCCGCTCCATTTTTTCAGCAGCTACATACTTACTTCATCTTTGCGATAATTATTCCTTCGATATTGTTGCTCTATAAGAAACTTGTTTTGCAGAAAATAAGTATTTTAGAATTAAAAATTATAACACATTTCGTCTAGACCACCCAACTCGGGGTGGAGGTTTGGTAATATTTATCTCATTTAAAATCGTCAATGAAGCTAAAATTATCTATCAGTCAATGACTTCAGAAAGCGAGATCTCAGCATTATAGGCATTACTATTCCTGACGTCCTCCCATTCTCATTTTTAATGCTTATTTTCCTGTGGGTGTTATAAATTTTTCCGTTCCAGATACTGCAGTTTGGTATTGCCAAAAAGATATAGTATTAGTAAATGACTTCATATCTCATCCTATTTCGTGGGGTTTTAAAACTGATTTGAATGGCAAACGTTTGTAGGATTGGGTGAACAAGAATAACTTTATATGCATAACCACAAAAACTCATACTTTTGTGTGTAATCAGTCCTCCTTGGTGCTTGATATAACTTTTTCTAACGCTAACCTGTCCATATTATTATGGTCTGCGATTAACTCGGGGACAAGTAGTGACCATATGCCAATATTGTTCGAGGTGGTACGTCCATTAACCTTCAAAAATAGACAATCGGTTGCGCATGTAAACTTTAATTTATTCGAAAAATCATTACGAGGCGCTTTATCTAACTGAACGAATGATGCGGAATCAGGCACCATCAGAATATATGCGGCATTTTAAAAGAGTCGTTGAATAATTCGAAGTTCGCCACTTAAAGCTCTAAACCTTCTACCAACACTTGGTGGAATGCAAACTGTTTGCGGGCTTAGAAAAGAAAAGCTGCATGGAAACAACTAAGAAAAGCTGCATGGAAACAATTAACTTTCAACCAGTGTCCCAGGAACCGGAGTGATTATAAATATGCGGCCGCTATTTTATAGAGAACCAGCGCTAAGGCGAAGGACAATTTTAACAATAACCGATGCGAGTTCCTTTCAAAGCCGGTCAATAGTAAAGCACTTTTTCTCTTTCTAAGAAAGTTCTTCCGGCACAAAGAAATATAAAATCTGTAGTATCATCACCAGTTGAACTGCAGGCCTTTCTAGAAGATATAGCTCAGGGTCTAAAAAGCCGCTTTACGACAATTTTCTCATACCAAGCCCGGTCCCCCCATAGGGATGAGGATTTTGAAGAGGTCACACCTGCGAACTAGCAAACGTAGTCAGAACACTACCCCATTCTGTTCCTGGTCCTTATGGCATGACGACGTCGGTGATATATTCAGTACATAAAATATACCCTCTTGGCCCATTCGAAATTATTAATCACTCACTTAGAAGCTCTTGGATTCTATCCGATTGGAGAATGGCAAAAGTGATTCCATTATTAAAAAAACAAGGCACTGGGTTTACCTTAGATAATATCAGGCCCATTGCACTTACATCGAACCTAGTAAAACTCGTTGAAAGAATTATTTTATATAGACGTATAGATCGATGGATTTCAGAAAAATTGGCAATGAGCCCATGTCGAATCGAATTCAGACGTGGTTGCTCCATTTGGTGTGCGCACGTGGATCTTGAAAGCAGAATTCAACTTGCTCGATATCAGAAACAAAACTCCACTTGGTACCCTTGAATATCACAAAAACCTATGATAGCGTGGGGCATGCGAAACTGCTAGACTCGCGCCAGAATTTAGGACTGCCTCAATACTTTGTGGCCAGGATCCATGATTTCTTAGGTGATAAAGAATTTTACTGCTCGCCATCTGGTGTCAACTCTTCAATATATAGGGAAACTAGAGGTCTACCGCAAGGGTCAGTACTATCGCCCTTATTATTTAATGCACTATTATGTACCATTCCCATACAGAAAGATGTAGATGTCTATGTGTATGCTGATGATATAGCATTTTTTGCTGCGTCGGTGGACATTCACACACTGTATCTGATTCTGCAGACATACATGAATAGACTGGAAATGTGGCTGGAGGATATCAGCCTATGCCTCAACATAAACAATAGCACAATCATAGTTGTCGCACAAAATACCCCTGTGCGAATTTCACTATTGTACCGACAAGACGCGATACCTCGGGTCGAGTCAGTTAGGTACTTGGGGGTAACCTACAACGAAACACTTAACTGGAGTCCCCACATAGAAAACATGGCTACTAAAGGAGCACCTGCCGTAGGGATGCTGCGCAGGCTCAGTTATTACCATGCCGGTTTGCGTAGAGACGTGCTCGTCATAATATATTGCATGTACATTCGACCGATATTAGAATTCGGCTGTGTGTTGTTTTCTAGCGCTCCGGCTTACAAAGGTGCACCACTGATTTTGTTAGAACACGAATCTTTACGCTTATGCCTAGGGCTACCCAAATATGTTGCCTTCTCTTATCAAAATATTTCATATTCTAACAGTACAAACATTCCTTCAAATCTATGCATCACCTCAGATGTGTCCACAGTATGCGTTCATTAACGAGCAGACCTCATTTTTCAACGGCCATTGGTGTAAATTACGGTGCCCTCAAGTAATATTTACACAGAAACTTTTGGACCCCTTAAGAGTTAACCTTTGAGAAATACTTGTACTCAACACTGTATATGCAATTAGGATTGAATTTGGTGATATATATCCCAAAAATGAAAAAAAATTACCATATCAGTATATAAATGGCATTTTGGAAGATCATTTGGCCAATCTTGAAACATCCATTGTGATAGCGACTGACGCTTCTGTTTATGAAGAGAAGGCTGGCGTAGGAATCGTCTCATCCTCTCTATATTGGGTTTCTCATTCGATTACCCGACTTTACCCCTATTTACCAAGCTGAGCTACTGACAATAGTCCTAGAATTGCGTAAAGTGCCCAAAGATCTATCAGCGGTGATTGTTCTAACAGGCTGTCTTTCGGTCTGCACTGCTTTAGGCTCACGAACTTTTTCGCGTACCTTAGAAACTTTCTGCTCGCTCATTCCTAGACATGTGCGACTCGTTCGACTAGTTTGGGTGCCAGGCCATAGAGGTTTAGCTCTCAATGAGCATGAAGATGCACTAGCTGTATCTTCCCTTGATGATTCTGTTTTACCTATTTTGCCTACTTCGGAATATATTACAGCAGAACGCTTTGAAAAACGCACAACGGCCAATAACTTAAAAAAATCTCCTTTCTTTTTATCAGACTATCCACAGCTAACGTTTCCTTGGAAGAACAAGTGGTGTTCATCAAGAACGGAAGAAATAGTAATACAAGGCTGCGTTGTCGATTTCTTTCATTGAACTGTTACCTTCACAGGTCGGGTCTGGCACCGTTGCCTTTGTGCCTTCATTGTAATGAGAGTGAATTTTGGAGCACTTCTTTTTGTCATGCCGAAAATTCAAAAGTCAAAGAAAAAAACTACTAGAAGAACCCCTGTGCAAATTGGACTTATACTTGACACTTCCAGTGATTCTTTCATTTGGCGCAGTCGCATTTGGTTTCAGCCACAGAAGCGTTTTTACCGCTGTTACAAATTTCCTACTAGAATCTAAAATAATGGACTGCTAAAAATAGATAACTTCAGTTGTTTTATGTAGAGATTTTTTTTGCATTTTTGTGTGTTTATTTTGTTTTACTTTTCAAGGTTTTTCGTTTGTTTAGGAGTCTAACACCTTTAAAAAATTACCTATTTCACCTGATAAGTCCAACCCTTCTTATAAAGCAGTGAATTAATCTAAAAAGCAAGGCACCGCCCCACTCATGAGCTATCCCCACCGGCGGGTTGCGCCAAGGTGTTGAGGAACCAACCAACCTACCAACCCTGCAGTACTGTACAGTGAAGCTGTACTACAACAGCTGCAAAGACCAGCATGGAATGCGTAAGGGGTGTCGGCCTTCTGATCCAGCATAAATTAAAGTAACAAAAGCTTGTTCGTGAGGTTAATTTTTACCTCCTAAGGACGCATGCCATTCCTCGCAACTAAAGCAGAAGCCACTAGGGCTTCACGCTGACCAGCAGAGTATCTGCGTTCCGCAAGGGACAAAGTTCTCGAAGCGAAAGCAATTGTGACTAACTACCTTTGTGTTATTGAAGCAGTGCCCCCAAACCTATGTTAGAAGCATCTATCATAATGACTATTCGATGTATCTCGTCGAGAAGTTGAATTACTGGTTTTGCAGCTAGTACTTCTGTGATATTGTTGAAGGCAAAATTTTTCTTCATTGCACTTATTGAACCATCGGTGTTTACGCAACATGGAATGCAGTGGTTCAACAACATCAGCGTAACGTCGAATGAACTTTGAGTAATAGCCAGCAAGACCGAGCAACAAATGTCAGGATTTGAAGTCGGCAGGTGAAGGTGCATTAACAACACCATGCGCTTTGAATTAAAGAGAGGACAATCCTTTGGTACTGGGAGTGTGTCCCAAAGTTGAATCTGCTTGACCAAAAAGACACGTTTGTCATTCATTTTCATTTCTGTGTTGCTTATGCGATGTAGTACTACTTGTAAACTAACATATTCTGCACGCGTTTATCCTATGCCAAAAGGTCAGTTAAGTAGCACACTACTCTAGAGCAGTCTTGTGTCTGACATCAATTTCCTAAATACAGCCTGGGAAATGCAAGCCCAAAAGAAAACTCTATAGAACCCGAATAAACCATCATGTGTTACAAAAGTTGTAACATTTCTGCTTGATTCTCACAAATGAGGTTGGCGGTGCGCTCATGCAAGACATAGCTTTGAAAAGTAAACAGAACCTGCAAGTTGCTGAAGAAGTTCTTTGATGTGGGATAAGGGAGGCCCATAAACCACGATAGCTTTGTTTGGTTTAAGCTATTTCACACAGAATCTTAAGGAACCGTTTTCTTTCTTCACCACGACTAGGGGGGAGGCCCATTCTGATGCTGAAACTGGTTTGATGACACCTGATTTTTCAATACGAGAAAGGTTATCGGAGACTTGTTTTCAAAGCAGGAATGACAATCTGCGAAGTTTGGCGGTGACTGCCTGGACACTTGGGTTACGTTTCACTTCGTGTATGTAGCCTTTTATCAGTCGAAGTTCCTGGGTGAAGAAGTGAAGAAATTTGAGAGTAGCATTGCCAGTAATTCTTAGGTTTTCCGAAACTGAATCCATGGTATTTTATTACCTTTTTTTTCTGGTGACGAAACTCCCGTGAAAGTTTCAAATGGGGACAAAAGTGGCCACCGGAGGTGCCACCGTAAGCAGGAGGGCATCGATCGGCCGGGCTTGGCAGAACTGTAGCGCCTTCACAGAATCGTTTCCCATCAAATACAATTCTTCAGATATTTTAATTCTCTGTGTTCTCGCTAACAAATCATAGCAGCTATTAGTGTTGTCAAAGTGGCCCATGATGCGCTTTGTCAAATTGTCTAAGTGCTTGATTGCTGGCAATGTTCTAACTGCCAAGTGACGCGCATTTGTAGCGTTTCTAAATTTCTCAGTTCCTGCACAGTCGCTTTCGGGTTTAAACCGAGCACTGTGACTGGTTTTGGATGACTGAAAGGTTAACATACTTTGCGCTAGAGATTGTGGTGCAGCCGTGCTCTGGCTGTACGCGACGTTCATTTTTGGAATAATTGTCACTTTGTTCTATAGGGCATCGCGAAGCAGCCAATAGACGTTCGCGTGCCAATGAAAAAATCTGTATATCAGGGTCACTTGGCATTAATAGTCTTGAAGTACCTCTTTAGGAATATCGTTAGGGATAAAGCCAAAAAATTAGAAGCTCAGAATGAAACCCCACAAGACGGAGAGGGATACTCAAGTTCTGTTGTTTTCTTTTCCAATTTGGTGTCAGAATTTGGTGTCAGATGTAGGCACTACGTGCTATTTTGAAATGAAAGCTTTTCTTTTTACGCATGCAGATTTGGTAACGCAGCCGAGCTTTTTTTTCTTATTCATTACCATGTACTCTCGCAATGACCACAACTTTTGAGTCCATAATCTAATTAGCCATCCTGTCCCTCCTACGCGCACATAGAAATGAACCAAGATCTCCTTTCAGCCCAGTTGTCCAGTTTAAACCGATCAGTTGTACATAAAACTACATTGCTCTGTTTGAATATTTCAAGAGATTTTCTTTATGCACTTATATATCTCTTTCAATCAAACTTCAGCTGTTTACGTGCGAGACATTTCTGCCTAACGGAAACAAATGTGCGCAACACTTACCTAGCAGTGGGTAACATTTTCAATTTGGCAACTACGCTACGTCTTGCAAGCAAATGTAGACAGATACGTTGGCATATGTTTTTTGCTGAAATCACTGGCAATCGTCAAGAATTACAAACTGCCATGAACACAGGTCATAGTTTACCCAAATCTGCATTTCGTAAACTGTGGTTAAAGTTGGGAGATGGAGTGATCGACACAACTAAAATCACTGAAAAAATAAACGCCCCTGGTTTCTTCTCTCCTTTGGCCGGCAGGATAAACAACGACCGCCAGCAGGAAACAGTTTGTTTTGCTCACGCGTAAAAAAAATGCGGACGGCACTTAATAAAGAATGCACAATTTTTGTCGTAGAACTCACAAAATGGGGTTCACAGCCACTCCTGGCCAGACTATTTTGTCCATGGTGCACATTTCCACATGTTCTTCCACAATTTGCGAGAGCCACAATAATTTCTCCGATGCCACTTGCAAAAATCCTCTTTACTTGATTTCAGTCAATGCAGTTGGCTCTCGGGAGTTGCTTGTGAGTGTTTGGAGGCAGTCCTAGCGGCTTAGTTTAGCATGCGTTTTTCTACATAGCCACCGAGGTAATCCGAAATCCCGTCCTTGGTTGACTCAGTATGAATAATGTCTTGCATGCTTTCAGCAAGCTCCAGCAGTATGTCGTCAAAAAGAACTGCCAAGGTATCAGCCTGCAACATATTTCGCAATATCGCAATGGCGACAGTGAGAAATTTGAGAAATAAAATAATATAAAAAGCAAAATGAAAGTTTGTTCTATATCATACGACCAGACGTGCATGTCAACATCATCAAAAGGATAGGTGAGTTTTAGCATGTTTACGATGCACAAACACCCTACAAGCAACGTTGGTGGGTGCTATTTAAATGTTTACCTGATTAACAGGGAGTTTTTTATGTTGAAAGAGATTGCGCAGTTTCAAAAGAAAACGTGGTTCATCCCCTTCAACCGAGGCTCCCTGTGGAGTGCGGATCAAAAGGCGGGCGCTTCGTTCCACCTGAACGCTGCTTTAGTTTGGAGAGGTAAGAAGGCAAACCTTTGAAAATTCTTGGTACGGCGTCTTCCACCAGCCTCGGTCGTTCTCGGGGCAGGGAAAAGATGACTCCGTTCACTGTGAACACGTCCACACGTACAATGGTCACTGGCGTCGTAATGTTGTTCACACACGCGAGCGTTCTTTGAGTCGAACAAGAATCCGGCAGTCTCTTGTCGCGGAATCGCATGTTTTCACCTGTAATGTTGTTCTGCGTTGGCTGAGAAACACAACACGGAAACTTTTTCGACGTTGCCCTTGTACCCAGAGTAACAGACCGGCACGCAGCAGGTTTTGAGCATCACTGTCAACACGATGCAACCCCGAAAATAAAAAAAATGAGCGTGATCTGCTCGATCACTTCCATCCCGCGCCAGCATTCCGCTAATGGCGGCCAGCGAAGCAGTCGGCTGATCCAGCTTCCTTTCCCCTCTATCTACGCCAGCACTGCGGCACGGAAAGTGCGGGCGGCGTATGAAGCTCTCCTATTAAGTGACGCGGCTGTTTCTTGACCAGAAAAAAAGTAATAAAGGACCGTTCTAACAATTATAAGCAGGACAATGGAGTACATGTGGAGGCTTGGAATGGCATTCATACCATCAAGTAAAGAACCCTCTCCCATCACGTGAAATGTGACAGCAGCAGCGGTATCGTTGTACCGGGTGTTTGTGAAGAATTATTCGACGCTGGGAATGCGTTCGTTTGAATAGTCCTGCAGAACGACGTATGAGTCTAGCAGTTTCGTCCCCGAAAAGTACTATCTATAAATCTTGTAAGTTAAGCAATGATACGGTTTGGCTGGTGTGAACAAGGAAAGGAATGATGACTTGCCCAACTTAAAGAATAGCCTTCATTGGCGAAGGATGGCTGGATCGTTCATCAATGTTTAGGATTGTAACTGTATTTGTTAAAACAGTATCTTGTACTTCAGTTACGTGTGCTGAGACTTGCTGGCATTTGATGAGTGGCATGCAGCTCGGAATTGACCTCGTTTCTCGCAGGCAGAGCAAATGCGGTTGTGGGCTGAACAGTTAGGAAAATTGGCGTAGTGTTTATGGGATTCTCATTTTTAGCACACACGCGATTCAGATTGGAGTGGTGGATTGCAAAATTTGTTGAAGTAGAACGGGTGTCATGATGTCCGCGGCAATGCTGGCTTCCTCCCGTGTTCTGTCGGGGATGCCATCAACCATTCTCTTGATGACGATAAGTGGAAGCTGAAGGGTTTTGACGGACATCTTGTGGCCCTGAATGTAATCTGATCTCCTTAACCTGCGTGTTCGTGAACTCCTGCATTTCGAGTTCGGTGAGATGGTCTTACTTGGCAATTTGAATTGCTTGCTATAAATTAAGGCCAGGACCCACTCGCAAGACTCGCTTTCACACATGTTGTGTGGTAATTCCGGTGAACAGCTGTTCGCGTACTGACGGCAATTGGTGGCATTTGGATTACTTGGCGGCAACGGTACGCTCTCTCCACGCAAGAAGTGCATTCGCATTTCCTCGCGCTTCTCTTCGGGGAGGTAGGGGCTATTTTTGGTGTCTAACATCACCGTAAGTGACGCGGACGCTGCCTCATATTATGTAGCTATGACGGGAAAACACCGGACAGCCTCACCCCTAAGGTGCTTCACCCCTAAAAGAAAAGGAAATACCATGGCTATAAAGAATTGAGAAATTGTATTCAACAGGGTTAACAATGCGTATTGTTGGTAAATCAGCTTGAAAGATTTTATGTAGCACCAAACGGCACATGGACTAAAGAAGGCACACAACTATATCACACAGCGCTAAGTGCTGTCTGTGTTTATGGTGTCCGTGTCTCGTTTGGCGCTACGTCAGACTAACTGTAGGCTTGTGCATTGAATAACAATGCGTTGCGTCATATGTCATATTGCATGCTGTTTCAATAGAACGAGAATTGTATGCTCTACCTGAACGTAGCTGTAGGAACGATGCTAGAAATATGGGTAGCCTGCGGTAAAGAAGCTATCTCTACCATCGATTTTACGCAATTGTAATTTGCGCTGCACAAATATATGGACGCGAATTTCGTAACGCTCATTACACATTTTGTTTGCAGTACCTCAAACAGCACCTTCTTTACCTGCACTTGATTTATGATGTTCGAAATTGTGTGCGAGATATCACTTAAGATTATAGAAACTCATTTCTTCCTAAAGAACACATGTATATAATTTGAAAACAGAAGCATAAAAATAATCAAAGGCACACCATTACACCAACATTAAGGCTTGTCAAGTTATTTATGTTTTCGAGAATTTGAAAGGTGCTTTCTTTGTCAAGAATGAAGCATTCTGACCGAGAGAAACGGCTGAGAGTTGGGCGCACTATTGAGAGATGTGCTCTCAATCCAACACTACAGCCCGCCTGGCCTAATGGAACGTGCGCAGCCATGGCGGAAAATTAATGACCAACCCAAGCTCCGGCCTGGCTGTCATTAGGCAGCCGTTACGACCATAATTAGGACAATTGGTTAGAACATTCCTGTTGCCGGCGAGTTATTGGTGCTACGGGGACTAGTTCTCTGACTCTATTCAGCGCTGCCATTCGCTGATCTGCCAGCGCTCGTGGCATCGTCATTAGCGATAGAAATTGCCTACGTTCCACCCGCTGTGCTGCTATCGTCCAAAATATCGCCTGACTATGTACATGGACAAAGTTTGTAGGGCATAGTTGCCTCGAACATTTCTTTGCTCAGCCTATCGAAGGCTTGCACGTGATAACATGGGCGCAGGTTTTTATTGAGCAAACACTGCTACATGGCGCCTTCAGTAAGGTCAGGACAGCCCATGCACGTCGCGGTTGACCTGGTTCGGTGTTGTAACCGGAGCTCTTTTTGCAACTGAGCTTGAAGAACAAAAAAAAAGCCCGCAATTGGTGTAGTGATAGCATTAACATGACATCGTTGATATCGCGTCCCACCATGTTGGTTTTCCAATACGGTGGGTTTAGTGGAATAGGTACGAGTCGTCTCTTAAGTGTGTGCGTAGGGTAATGCGTGTGCATTCATTGTAGCTGCAGCCGTTGAACTGCAGTGGTGCATCGGCATCTTTCAACCTTGCTCGACTTTTCGAAAAAAAAAATATTGTTTACTCATCTTTTGTTCTTTCTTATTTCAAACGCTGATGCGGCACAGGGCTTACCCGTGCCGCATACGTTATACGCTCTATAATAAAAATAGATGTTTTCGGCCACTGGCATGGTACAAACCTCCTTGGCCTTAACACTGCAAATATAGAATCGCCCAGTAGGTCTTACCATTAACGTTAGCTGTGCACTTATCACCCTCTGTAATGATTAAGTAAGCCTTCACCCCTTTCTCCATACCCCGTTTTAATTCCTACATGTGCGCACAATGACGTGCAAGCTGAAGGCGACAGAGTGCATATTTGATGCTACAGTCTAACAAAAAAGGCTAAAAAAACACACACTGAAAAGAATTGGTTCAGCTTATTTGTTAAAAGCATTCAATACAAAATGAAAATGTGTGACTTCAAATATAATCTCGGAATGTTATTTTAACCATTGAAAAACCACTAAGTTTATAGATTGAAACAAAAAGACCTGTTAAAATAGTGTAACCTTCGTTAGATGCCATAATATGCATAATGGCGCAAGGATTGAACGCTGTCCGCAAACACCGCAGGGTTAATTATGCTGACTCCGCGAATGAGTGAGGTGAGTAACAGATCGCGAATGTATAAGCACAATACGAGGAAATACGGTCACGCACACACGCACGCACACTCGCCCGCGCACGGACAAACACACGCACATGCAGAAACGCACACACGCAAACAGGCACAGCGGCCGCCCGATATTCGAGCATCTAGCCGAACAAGCAACAAAGAAAGCAGGTATGCATGTTTCTACTCTACAGTAACTATGTAAAATTACACTTTTCCTCTAATAGAGGGCTTGGCCTACAGTGCCTGCAGCCTTCGTCCACATCCGGCCACAGTGGCTGCATTTGCATTGATGCGGATTGCAGATGTCGCGTAATGCTCACTTGACTTTGCAAAGTTTAGTGCAGGTTAAAGAACCCCAACAATCATTCCGGTGTCCACCGATATGAGGTGTTTGATAATGGTAACGTAGGTTTGGCTCCAGAATATCAAAAGGTAAGTGGTTAACCAGTATATCACGCGTATTAAATGCTTTCCGCATGTATTCCGAAATGTATTCGCGCTTTTTCCGCGGCCACTTCGTCGTAAGAAAGAAAGTTCAAGGATGTACACGCTTGCTTCTTCAATAAAAACCACCATTTCCGAAAGGCTTATTACGATGCAGCCAAGTTCGCACAGCTGGTTTCGGGATTACGTGAGACGTTCAAACATAACCCAAAATTTAAGGATGAAATTCTAGTTTGAACTTGCTCTCCGTTGGCAAGGGAGAGCGCATGATTCTCAGTGACCTACTTTGCATTTTCTTTAGGTTCTCTTCAAACAAGAACGTAAAGTAAGATCTTGCCACAGCGCAGTGTCTCTGGTTTCTTTACTTTGCGTCCTATATGGAGCTCTTTCATCGCGCACTGTCAAGCAATGTCCCTTTCAGTGAATGTGGGCGGCACAACAGCGACTGGCGTGACAAAAACGGTGCATTCGGGGAGACTGCGTTGAAGGAGGGGTTCCAGTGGGATGGCGTGACCACTCCGATACAGGCACATCTTGCGCAAGCAAGGAGGCGGCGATGAAGCCCAGGGCGGGTACGAGTGCCACAGTGTTTGACACTTCCGGGCGCTACAATTATTGACAGCTGTATCACGCATCGGCGGAAACCTCCCGAGAGCGCTGTATTCAAGTGAAGAAAGAAGGGAAGGTATTTTACAGGAAAGTGTACCAGTGGTCTTCAGGATGGTGGAAGCCTTTCCCTGAAGCCATTCGCTTTTTACGGCGAAGGGGCATGGGCCTAGGAGAAAACAAATTGTTAATGCTGCGTGCGCAAGAGGTGTCTAAGTGCATGAGATATTGGGCAAGTCCTTACGCTCACTTTTCTTTCATTAAAATGGAAGAAAACGCGTGGACGGCAAACACGAATTAACATTTCAGAACGTATGTAATCAATAATTCACGATGGCATCGAAGAACCTTCGGGAGTTCACGGGTCATAAACGCAAGGTGGCACGCTTCGCTGATTAGCGATTTGTACGAAGCGCTTGTACACTAACACATATTTGATTTGTGCGGTTTAACGTCCCAAAACCATGATATAATTCTGAAAGACGCCGTAGTGGAGGGCTCCGCAAATTTCAACTACCTGTGGTTCTTTTACGTGCGCCCAAATGCACACTAGCCTACCAGATTTCCGCCTCCATCGGAAATTCAGCCGCTGCAGCCGGAATTCGAGCCCGCGACCTGCGGGTCAGCAGCCGAGTTCCTTAGTCACTAGACCACCGCGGCGGGGCTTGTACACTAACATTACTGAACCTTAGTTGACGAGCAGCTTTGGAGATATCGAACGCAGAAAAACAGAAGCAGATCGTGCACGTTGACCAGCGTGCATAGGCGCCCAAACACTGGCTGGGCCGACGAAGAAAAAATAAATGAAACGATAACTACGGCGTGCGGCACATTGCTTAAAACACTTGAACGGCTATACACAGATACGTGCGCAGCCACACCAACTCATTTGGTTTAGTATTGCACTTTTTTACCATTATGAATAGAGATGCTTTCTGCTACAAGAAGCTACCAATTCCACAATTACCGCTGCCACTCATATCTTACGGGTCGTGTTATTGCTTCTAGTGGAGATGAAGACGCTATTAATAAGTGAATGCGCCCAACTACACGTTCTGCAATGCTGACTAAGTTGATCTGCTGCTGTATTCCAAGAACTAATAAAATGCTCGTAAAATATCTTAGTAAGCAACTTTTCGGTTTGTCTGATATATTTCTTTCAACATAATATTAGGGAAAAAAATTCACGACACCTTTACAACACTAAACAAACAGGTTTCTCTGTTTTGTGACACAAAAATTGGACCGATTGGTAGTTTGTTTTACAAAGATTTCTAAGTTTGTTCGGTAGAAAGAAAATAAAACACTAAGATGGTGTCATATATCATTTATCAAGAGATGAGAGAGATGCTTTGTTGGCTTACGTGATCACTGGTACCATCTGAGGATTTGTACCGGTTGTATTCGGCTATCCTCAAAAGTCCTTTTGCTACTGACATGATGGCACGCTGAGGGTGGCATGCCTTTATAAAACGGTTTGTATAGACGAGAAATCTGGCTTCACATGCGTGCAAACAGCATTTATTTAAGCATTTTTTAGGCTAAGTCCGGTGATCTCTAATTGACGAGCTGGCAGTGGTCTGATCAGAAAGACAGATCAGCTTTTCTACCGCGTGGTTTATAATGCCAGCGAAAGTCCTCAAATCTGACTGTGGACTTGAAGTGAAAAAAGAATAAAATAAAAATCCGGCGGATACCACGTACCTTTGCAACTTAGCAATCAACGTTATGCGAGCCATGCGGAGGGAAAGTGAGTGTTTTTGAATTAGAGAAGCGTTACCAAATGACGCTAAATATATCTACACATGTTGTACGCACGCGCACGTTTTCGACACTCACATACGCTTTATGTAACCAGTTGTTCACACTTACGGAATGATGTCAACAGCAACATGAGTGTTAACAACATCAGAAGCGGTAAGCTGATATGTAGTGCCTGTTCTCACGAAGATGGTAGCCCTGGACTCTGCTACATAAATTAACTTGAGTGAATAGTGCATAGCTACAATTTTCATTTACCCGACGTGACGACTGTATTATATAGAAGCGCGTATGCAAGGTTAATAAAATTGGGTAGTCAGCATTGCACGCACAATCGACGTTTCAGTTGCATTTCGCCTGAATAGTGTCCATTTTCGGGGCAATTATGACACCTGATGAGTTCACACACTTAATTGGCCCGCATGATGCATGCCTAAGTTTGTTCCTGCTGGTGTTCTGATATCCCTTTAATGCATTTTTTCGCTCAGTGCTGCTGACGTCAACTATTTTTCTTAATGTTCTCACGTTGAAAATACCAACGTCTGTTCTTGCCGTTCTTACGTAGACAAACTGTTAATCACTTGTGGCACGTACCCGCATACCTGTAGCACATACCCGCCCGTGGTAAACAGGTGTGTGCCACACGTGTATGACGGAAAAGGTTTATCGACGTACGCGACGGCATTGTCACATTCTTCTTGTCATGACCAGTTAGTCATGCTCGTGAGACCATCTTGCGCTCCCATACCAATTTTGTTTCACCCCAAGTTAAAGGGTTGCCATGATAGATAGATAGATAGATAGATAGATAGATAGATAGATAGATAGATAGATAGATAGATAGATAGATAGATAGATAGATAGATTTGCTCCTGTAAACAATGGCCGGTTTGCCCCACGTGTACACGGCCACATGGCACGGCTGTTGTTTAGATGTTCTTTTACAGGAGCATAACACAGCAGTTGTCACAAGGGAAGGTGTTCACTTGGCCCAGAATTCCGCCATGTGCGGCTGCTTACCCTCATTGTTTGCGAAAAGATTCTATCTTGGCATAGAAATAAAATCACCCGCGAATCATTCAAAGCTTTTCACATGCGGAGAAATAAGTGACACTCGCCCGTCTGTTGCCCTTCGAAAGAAAAAAGTACGTATATTCTGTTGAAACGCTGCACTAATCTTTTGGTTTGCTTCATCCGCCTACATTTATTATTTTTTATTTTTTTCTGTTTAGGCGCATGCGCCTGGTTGATTTCCCGTGGAACGGCCATAGTTTTTTAGCCTTTTTTTTTTCTTAGGCGAGAGAATTCTTACCATGTGAAATTTCTGTAAGCAACATATGTGTTGCCTCGTTAATAAACTTCAATTGCGCGTGTGCGCTTTCGTTACTCTTGTCTTGTTCAATCCCTCGTACGTACTCCACCCCAATTTTTGAGTTTACAATTATTAAAAGTCTTGTAAGTTGATTGAAAAAGCTTTCAGGCTAATTTGATGTGGTTCTTGGTAAAACGTAATTAAATTCAATTACTTGTTCCTAAATTTACCTACAGAGACAGGTCTTTAGTCCTAAACAATGTTTAACTTCTCTCGCACAAACGATGCCACGGGTTTATGTCTCTCATACGATGACCTAGAAAGGCCTTCTCGGCTTGCGTGTTTTTGGGCGAGATCATATCTAACACTATTGATTCGATAGTGCGAATAATTTGGCTAGTTTAGTGAGGGGGAGCCTTCATGGCACAAAATTCACCATGTCTCGCCATCAACGATGTTTGGTATAATGTAGCATTTACCAATTCAGTTCTTTAGACGCCAAGTGTAATTTCAGGCTCACTAAACTTATCCTCTACTATATCGCGTATTGTAAAAAAAAAGACCTGAAGACACTGGGGACCGTTATTACCATTGAGCCCTGCAGCATGCATGCATTCACACTATATACCACTCTTTCTCAACTGTATACTCTTGGTTGTCCCAATAGAACCGAAAATTTAGGTGTTCAACTGCTTTCCGCTCGAATATCAATATATTTGCCGCAGTACACGTCTGCCACGTTTACTTGGCAAATCAGTATCTTCAAGACAAGGCTTCAGCAAATGTGTGTACTTAAAAGAGAACTGCCTTTACTGTTGCACAACTAATCAAATCCCTCGCAAAAATCCTTCACGTCCTCTCACACGCAGGGAAACAACTATTTCCATGCATTGGTAGGCACAGTTGGGTCTTGAAAAAACTTTGAGACTAACTCACGGTAACGGGATGCGTATCGCATTCAGCCGTGCGTAACACTAAAGACGAGTAAGCAGTGCTGCTGAGACGAAACACTCAACCAAAGGTACGGGAAACGCAAAGAGGTCCTGTTCAATACATGTATAGCCATAACGACGCAACGAAGTGATCGCAGGACCAAGCTACAACGAACTCGAGAATAAATCAGCCATCGCTATGTCTTGATATGAACGAATTTGTTGTCTCAAAATTTTATTAAAGGCCAATTTCTTTGGAAGCATGCTCACAATGTGTCGGGAAAACTTGCAGCACTATGGTAAGATGCCCATTAATGAGCATGCGGGCGCCTTAGAAGATGAAGCACTTATATGCAAGGCCTTCGCGAATACTACGCATATTGGAAATTTCCTTAAGGTAAACACCCGAGGTAACCTGTCAACATGAAGGAAGCAGGCTGCGCCAGTGAATCACCGTCGCAAAGGTTCAAAGCCTGTTCTATGTACCGCTGGACTTAAAACAAAAGCGGGACATCAAGAGTCACACAAGCGCCCCCGAAACAGAAAAAGAACGAACAACAAAAAATGAAGATGTGAGACCCGTATCTCTGGGCCCACGTATTAAGCGAAGCTGAAAATAATGTGCGTATTCATGCAGAAGCCTGAAAAGAAACCATAAATGAAATAAACAAAAAACAGCCATGTTTTGATGGGCCTTGTCTTTAAGTTACTCTGCAAGCTACGTTCCAAATATATAAAAAATAAAAATACAAGGAAAATGATAGTATGGCGAGAGGGAGAACACTGTTCCAGGATTTACCTTTTCCTTCAAAGACAAACAGTCGCAAAGAAAGCACAAAGAAAAACGTACTCTTTGATGGACAATGCGGGCATATGCTTAGCGGACTTATTCGTGAAATTGCGATGAACGAACTGAACTTGTATAATTACTTTGGCAGGAGTTTCAAGTCAGCCGCATCAATGAATTCCAAGATTATGTGTAAGTACTGATAGGAAAGCGAATGCAGCGTTTACTTGGAGCCCACTTGTTTAATATGATTGGCCATGGCATCACTCCTCCTGATATGAAAGCTGCCATTGGTGTATTTGTAGTGAGAGGGCCGTAGATTCCTATTCTCCTTACAGAGAATAGCCATTGTATAATATGAGTTTCTCCTGTACATGTGTGGCGCAAATTTTGCAAAGCATTTTACTCGTAAGTACTCCGTGGCATTAACAAGTTCCATTAGTTCACAATATTCTCTGAATACGCATGAACTGAACATGTTCATTGATAATAATACTAGTATAAAGCTTCTAAATATTTACTTTCGGAGTGTAACAAAGCATCTGTATCTGAAAGACTTCAAAAAACATAGAAATGCGATAGTCTTAGCTATTTCATCAGTGTCGGTTAAGCGGAGCTACTTGAATTTTCGGCGCTTAAAGCTAATGCTGCTGCTCACAGAAGTTGGTATTTAAAGGTACCTGATCGCTAAAAATGATCTATAGGCAACACATCATTGTCGCATGTATCCAACTCACCAAGTATTCAGTGCCGTATTTACAAGTATTTTTTTACGCTTCAACCGCACCATTCGTCTAGGCAGACGAGGAATGACGGGTAGCACTTTTGAACACGACTAGGTCCTGGAGGGAGAGAGGTGGGCGAAGTAGTAGACTGCATGTTTTTACCTCGCAAAAAAAATAAATTTTGTATGAATTGACCAAACTGACTTACTTGCGTTCTAAAATGCACTTACATTAGAAATTCGTAACCATGAGTTGGGTGCTGGAGCCGACGTTTCGAGCAGTGAACTTGTATTCTTCAAGCTTGGAACCACTTTCCCAAGGGATCGTGTGTATATGCTTCGTACATTTATACGAAGCCTTTCTTACACTTAAGTACAAAAGATCTGTAGAATAGCCGGGCTGACATACAGCTAGACGGTGCCCTTCGAGCGAACCATAGGCCTGCGCAGCTTTCTTGAACAGGGGAAATTGGGATGAAGAGAGGGCCAACTATTACTGCAATGATTTGAAAAATGATTGCTTACAGCGCAAGGCAATAAACTGTACAGAGTAACTAACGTAGACGAGCGCTGATTTCCAACTAATGTTTCATCGTGAAGAAGAAGCAGTTCTTTAACGCGAACACATAAAGTACTAAAAAAACTAGCCCGTACTCACACTTCACCGCAGCCTACCCCCCCCCACACACACACACGTATGGGAACATTTCAGAACAAATGCAAAACTGAAAATTTTTCCAAAATGCAAACTTTTAGCAAACAGGGAAATTGCACACTCTCCACTTTTTACGAAGTGGAGAGTGCCCAATTTCTCAAATGGATCATCACGGCTCCTTGGCTCCGCTCACCGTAGCCTTCATTGCAAATAATAACGGGGCATGTCCGCTTAAACGTATGCGCAGACATAACTGTACTCAGGAATGTACAGTTTACTCCTGTGCGCACAGCTACAGTTGCAATGCAAGTGGCCAGACGCGTTGCGCGCTTGATGCTTTATTCCGTCCCGCCTTTCGAGTTTGCGACCTTGAGTGACATTTTACCGGCTGGCGTTCGCAAATGTTCATATCCTTTTCAAGTCCGAAGCAATGAAGAGTGTACGGCCAACCATGAAATGTTGTGAGAGCACAGCCAGCTCACCTCAGCTGCTACAGCCATCCCTCCCATGTTCTCCCTTTTTACACACGCGTTCGTGGCATGCAATCACGCTCCGCTTACTGCCTGCCCCACCGGGTAAATCGTTAGCAACGGCGAATTACGTGTTTAGAAACTATTGTGGTATCTACTATACTCTCCGGCTTGATGAGGTTTTTTCTGTATTTTGCTGCCACACTTTTTTCAACTACGCTTCTTAAAACACTCCCGTAAGCGGTGCCCCACCGCGCTCTTTTTATTGACCTGCTTCCCTACTTCTATCCACTCCTATGGAAATCTGTGCTTTAGGGTGGGACTTGTATTTCACACTTTTTTTGTTAAATGAATGCTTACTTGAAATAATTCACTCGTTTTTGTGCAAAATTTCGCGGGCAATAAGGTGTCGTGTGTGAACGTTAGCAATACTTCCAATAGGAGGTCTTCAATGACAATGAGTTGAAGTAAAGTAAAGAGAATATTTATAGATATTTGACAGACAGTTTTCCCACTCATGAGCGAAAGCTAACTGTTCGTCTAAATATTTGCATTTCATCTCTTTGAAAAGGCACATTCACAAAGAACCATAAAGCAAAGAGGAAGGGACCCCGCCGACAACTGCAGGCTGGAAGAGCGTGACTCCTGCGTGCACTTTAGATTGAGGTAATGAGCGAACACTTCAGGATTTAAGAACAACATATACTACCGCACAACACGTGGACCGCAATTCTGACGGGCTTGTAAAGTGTGAAAATAATTATTTCTTCCCCCTTCGGTAAATTAATTCGTGTTTCAGCTTACCGCATCCTGGTCATAAATATCAAATCATTGTTCTCCACTGAATTGAAAGTCGTATCGAGTTTTCTGGCTTTCGAATACAAACCGTATCATTCTGCCTAACTATTATGCTCCAGCTTAGAGCAATATTATTTTGTTTTGTCGACAACTTTAGCCTACTCACTCGCAACCAGAAGTTAAGAGATTTTGAGCCTTGTGTCTGCAAACCCCAAGTAAATTTAAACATAAACATATGTGGATGGTTTATAGTTAGACAATGTATGTATGGTACATATCATGCCTAAGTATAAATTTATTGCAGATGAGCACACACTGACAATCGGAATTGATAAAAATATTTCATAGGGCTTGTTGAAAGGGTACACTGTTTTGGACTGCTGGCGTCAAAGCTGCACCAGGCGAAGGAAGGAAGGAACAAGAGGGGAAAAAAGCCAGGATGATAATTAGTCTAGAAGTACTTGTATGCTACCCGACACCGGAGAAAGGGGTGGGAGCGATTGAAATATGGAGAAAGAGAGAGAGAAGAAAGCCGGCACCCGTGAATTCCATGTCACAGTCATTATCACAGCATAAGTACATAAGCACCGGTGCAAGTCTGGTGCCTCCAAAAAGTTAATCACCACCTTCATTATATTCGCCCGCGATGACCTCTCAGGTTGACATGAAATTTCAACTGATAGAGGACGCGAAAGTAATCGCGAATAAAGAACGCACGCAAATGCAAACGAACTTAAGCACAATTTCATCGAAAGGAAAGTTGGTGTTTATGTAGCGCTGCTTTAAAGCAGCAATCCTCAACTATGTCGCTCTCAATAAGAATTGCTCATACGAGGAACAATTAGCGAAATTGAATGGCTTCCTTTTTTGCGATGGATAACGCCAGGGTTTTTATGCGTGTCATTTTTATTCTTATGATTCTACAAAACGGGCCTTTTAAAAAAAAGTATGAGTAGGATAAGGAAGCAGACGAGAAAAATAGGGACACAGAGGTTATCTATTCTATAATCAGCTGGCGTGAGTGTTGCGTAAGTGAGTATGATTTGGAAATGCGTATTGTTATTTCGTCTTCATTGTTCTTATTTATTTAATGAAGGGAAAGCGCTGACTTCAATGAGTGGTGGGACGCTGATGTTGGGTTGTGCCCCAATACTGATTGAGCGTAATGTTGCTTTCATCGCATCTACTCGAGTCAAGCAAAATGCCAAGTTAAGTGAAGGCCAAGTAAAGACGTCCTCGGCTTGCTGAAAGTTCAGTAATGCTTTATACTTTAATGGCTCCTGGAGCAACAGTGTTGCGGGTGTCTTGCTGGGCTTACACCACCCCTCAAATGATTCTTTCGTAGATCAATAAAGTTGCTTACCTACCTACCTACCTACCTACCTACCTACCTACCTACCTACCTACCTACCTACCTACCTACCTACCTACCTACCTACCTACCTACCTACCTACCTACCTACCTACCTACCTACCTACCTACCTACCTACCTACCTACCTACCTACCTACCTACCTACCTACCTACCTACCTACCTACCTACCTACCTACCTACCTATCTGGGCTGACACGAGATGCGAGCATCCACAGTGGGGGTGTGGACGGTGCCGCCAACGCCGAAGAGCAACGTCGTTGGACAATGAAATGCTCTGCATTTAAAATGAATAGGCGGGGCTGTGAAATACCGTAGAATGTTTGTGTGACAAATTTACGCACTGCTTACTTCCGTCGTGTTCTGCAGAATGCACATCGTGAATAGACTGGAACGGAAAAAACAGTAAATGACCACGCAAGATGAGCTTTATTTTTCCGATTAACTCTTATGACAGGTGGATAACGAAAAACGATGCGAAAAGGGAGGTCTTTACCTTTGGGTTCGAGTAAGGCTCGAAGGAACAGAGACATCGTTCAAGGGATTTGTAATACTCTGCGCCTGGGTTACCTATCCACACAAACAGAAACTTACACACACAGAAAGGCTATAAACATGACTGCAGAAGCGTTCATGCCAAACAACTTCGCGCCCAATAGGTAAGGACCTGAACATGTGGATCTTCGTGTCGGAGTTAGGGATGCTGAGGAGTGTGGCCAAGGAGTTCGGGCTTTACGTGACAGCCGCTTTCATTCTTTCACTATAGCCACCGCGAACAAGTGTTACTTCCTCCACGCCGATCCGGCCGCTTACTGTAGACGGTTGAGCTGAAAACGAACAAAAAAAGTCCATAACATCGTCGATCTCTCACAAACGCACGCACCCACATTCTATACGAGAACGGGCCGCCCGTCTGACGTGTTCACATCGATGCCAACAAGGTGGCGTTTATCCCCGGAACGATCATGCAGCCACTGGGACAGAAACAAAAGAAAAGAAGGCTCAAAAGGACGAAAGCCAGCAAACAACACTCTGGCTTGGCAAGAGACTGGCCGATAACATAAGATGTATAAGCCGCAAAAAGAATAGCAAAAACGAAAAAGACGAATACGATGCAAATGGAGTGTGTGGGAGTGTAGGAGATGCCTGGCCCAGCCAGGGCTGAAATCATCGGTCTACCGAACGGTGATAACCCTCGACCTCGTATGTAGTCAGACGATGCTCATGCCAGCAGCCGGCAATACACCCGTTTGCCAGGCTGTCTGAAATGACTATACTCGGGCGTGTATACGCGAACGGACCGAAGGGCATGACTGTTGCACCTGTGGTTTTCTCACAAGATGATCCATCCAACCCACCCAGACGCATGGAAATCGCCCAGAAAAAAAAATGGAGCAAAGTAACGTTCTGTTTTTTTCTGTTCACTTCGTTGAGCTTTAGTGCTTCTGTCTGTCTCTCTTGTTTTCTTGTTTATTTTTTTTTTGGT
This sequence comes from Rhipicephalus annulatus, assembly GCA_013436015.1. Lineage (NCBI taxonomy): Eukaryota > Metazoa > Arthropoda > Arachnida > Ixodida > Ixodidae > Rhipicephalus > Rhipicephalus annulatus. Next base: position 913,108 of record WOVY01000739.1, read on the forward strand.
TGTGCATCTCTTGTCTCTGGGCTTTGCCCTTTGCATCCGCACGGCCACAGAACACCCAAAGCTACCCGTAATTCACGCCTCTTGTGCGAACGTCCTCCATAAGGCGTCTCTATTGAGAAACCACGCTTCGATTGTGTTTCTCAGCAGGTGATCTCTCTAGACGTATATACATTCCCTATAGCAGAACAAGCCCCCTTCATTCGGGCAGACGTCATTTTAGATCCCCGGGCTCATGCGTAGAGTTTCGCTTGAATTGCCTCGGGTGATCCCGTCGTACGGTACCCGGCGGTGTTTTTACCTTAACTACAAAGACGATCAGCCCATGGACGTTCTTTTGTCCGCCATTGTGGCCCGAGCACCATATATCCGCCAACTACCAAACCGCAATTCATCAGGCTCCAGGCGTGCATCGCGATTCAATTAATCACTGCTTCGCCCGGATGCGAATCACCACGGAAATGTGTCTATCCTCGCGCACTTTGCTTTGCTTTATAATTTTTTTGCTGCTGAATGTCTTCACAGGATACACAAAGCTACTGAATAAAAAAAGAACTTGTCGAAAAATGCGGCGACGTTGTTCTTCTAGAAGGTGTCAGGCGCGTAGGTGTAATTCATGAGGGGTCATTTTTCAGTGTCGCTAGGCAGGGAAGGATCTTCACACACATCTCGCATTCTGGGGTCCCCTTCCGTGGCAATCCATAGCATCCATTCTTCACGTATCATCGGCTCAGCGCGCCTCCCAGTATCACTTTTTCACTGTAGCGGTTTTCTTTCTTAAGTTGAGGCACCTATAGTCTCAGAGTAGAAGTTCATCCTTCTTTTGGATCACCTAGTAGATACAACTTTTATATGTAAAATACAATAAAGTGTTTCGGTTCAACTAGATTTGATGCAAAAATACTGCTCAGAAAACGCCGATACTTAGAAGGTGAGCTTGACCCAGATATTCTGATCGATGAACGATATCGGTCGATTTTTCACTGCAGAATTTCTTGCACCCATGACTCCATACAAAGTTCAGGTTCAGGAAATGCAAAGGATTAGAAGCACCTAAGTTGCCTGGTGCCCTTGAACAACCTTCACAATCTCTGACATTACAGTGCGCCTCAGTCTGATCAAGTTGTTTTGTCTATGTGTTTCAAACATTTAGTGTTTTATTCGATTCACCACCTTATTGCGGTGTGTATCTGGTGAGGTTTACCGTAATCGTTGTTCCTGTATTAGTGAATTACAAAAAACGTCAACAAGAGTCGTTGTTTTATTACCCCCAAATGAAGGGAAAGGAAACTTTGGAGTGAATACACGACAAAAGTAGTCGAGGCTTTGCGCACAAGAGTACAAGAAAGAGAAAGAAAAAGAAATACTGCAATGTTGACTTACACAGTAGGGTGGCAAAACAAACGAGGGGTGCCTAATTGTCGTTTGACAATGTACGCAAACAACACCTGAGAAGCTGTTTGCTCAGCAGATCAACGATGCATATAGTAATTGTTCTCTCTCGACTCCATACCCGTGGCTAAACTACGAAAAAAAGTAAGAATGAGTGCCTCTAAAGGTTAAGTGAAATGCGACGTCATTGTTTATTTTGCCTCCAGCTCAGGAGGCAAAGTGCCATCGCTGCTCTTCAGTTCTGTTGAAGCCCTCGTGCTTACATAGAAGGCCATATCTCAAGTATCTTTATTAGGAAAACTCCTAAAGAGCCACTCACCACCCAGCGTTCAAAGACGAGAGGGCGGTTTTATCCTCTCCTTCCCTATGCCTCACAAACATGATGCATGCTCCTCGCTTCTTAGTTCTTTCAAAACAACAGTGTCTGCAGTAAGCGTTAGAGCCTACCTAATTTCGCGCTTCTCGGCTGCGCGTTGTTATCGCCGCACGGGTAGTTGTAAACACACCAAATGAAATCTGATTGGATGATAGTGCGAGATATTTATGCGAGACGAGGGATAATGAATGGGCTGCGTGGCGAATCAGTGTGGGAGACAAATAACATTCGATATTTCGCGTGTATGAACCAATCACGAGCATGTGTACACTGTTGACGTCACGGGAACTACTAACTGCATCACAGAAGTGTGCAAGAAGAACAAGGAATGTCAGGAGAGGATATTGCGCTTGTTTGTTTGTATTGTTACAGCCTGGAGAGTGGGCCTTCAAGCTTCTTTTTGTCCTGTATATGTAAAGCGGTCGCCATTATCAGTGCAGACAAGAGCTGTCTTTTTTCTCGACCACCTTGGTGGAACAGTGGCCACGGTGCACAGGTGCTGCCCCGAAGGTCGCGTGTTCGATCCCGACCACGGCGGTCGATGGCGCCAAAATGGTAGAGACCCGTGTACTGTGCGTGCGATGTCGGGGTACGTTAAAGAATACCAGATGGTAGAAACTTTCGAAACCCTCCACGATGGCGTCTCTTTTATATCTCCTCGTTTTGGTCGTAAAATTGTAGATATGATTAAGATATTAGGTTTTCTGTTTTTGTCTATCTACAAGTTCGTGTCTATGTGCGCGCAGGTATGTATGTATGTATGTATGTGTGTATGTATGTATGTATGTATGTATGTATGTATGTATGTATGTATGTATGTATGTATGTATGTATGTATGTATGTATGTATGTATGTATGTATGTACGTATGTACGTATGTATGTATGTATGCATGTATGTATGTACGTATGTACGTATGTATGTATGTATGTATATATGTATGTATGTATGTATGTACGTATGTACGTATGTATGTATGTATGTATGTATGTATGTATGTATGTATGTATGTATGTATGTATGTATGTATGTATGTATGTATGTATGTATGTATGTATGTATGTGTGTATGTATGTATGTACGTATGCATGTATGTATGTATGTATGTATGCATGTATGCATGTATGTATGTATGTACGTATGTACGTATGTATGTATGTATGCATGTTGTATGTATGTATGTACGTATGTATGTATGTATGTATGTATGTATGTATGTATGTATGTATGTATGTATGTATGTATGTATGTATGTATGTATGTATGTACGTATGTATGTATGTATGTATGTATGTACGTATGTATGTATGTATGTATGTATGTGCGTGTGTACGTATGCATGTATGTATGTATGTATGTATGTGTGTATGTATGTATGTATGTATGTATGTATGTATGTGTGTGTGTATGTATGTATGTATGTATGTATGTATGTATGTACGCATGTATGTATGTATGTGCGTATGTACGTATGCATGTATGTATGTATGTACGTATGTACGTATGTATGTAAGTATGTATGTATGTATGCATGTATGTATGTATGTACGTATGTACGTATGCATGTATGTATGTATATATGTATGTATGTATGTATGTATGTATGTATGTATGTATGTATGTATGTATGTATTTATGCATGTATGTATGTTTGTATGCGTGTGTGTATGTACGTATGTATGTATGTATGTATGTACGTATGTATGTATGTATGTATGTATGTATGTATGTATGTATGTATGTATGTATGTATGTATGTATGTATGTATGTATGTACACTCTGTTTCCCACTTAGGGGAAATTTCGTTGCGCGTGGCCTCGCGATGCGGCCATGATTTGACGAGCGTGCCAGTCGCGCGCCGCCAGCAGCTGGCGCGTGCGCGCACGTTTGAGGGGAACATTGTTCACTGGTTCAACCGCGTCGTCGGCTACGGCGGTGCGCTGACTGCCGAATTTCATCGTTGCTGCGGGAAATGGGCCGATATTTCTTATCGTGTCGCAGTACGCTCACTGCATGACATCCGAAATGAGTGCCGCCATCGCTGCCGACGGGGACATGCCCGGGTTAGAAGCCTCACGAGTGCATTTCAGCGCCGGTGGGTGAGTGCTGATTTAAGTAATGAAATGCTCGCTCGTTCGGTTTATAATTGTCAGTTCGTTTGAAAATAAAGGATCAGCTTGAAGTAGTGCTCTGTCCGTGTCAGTTCTTTTCTGCGTCCTTGTATTTGTGCTTACTTACAATTCATGGATGGCAACCAACTTGCCCGCCACCGTGTTTTAGCTAGTATATGCCACCGAGAAGCCCGTTAAGGTCGTTATCTTAACCTAGAGCAACGCTGAACTCGTTCTCGATCGTTTTATTGTGTTCAACACACATAGCAACATGGACGTCATCATAGAGTACTAAGTTTTTGTTCTTTTTAGCCTGAAATAGATAACATTTATGGTAAGAGGTCATTATGGTATTCCCCATTGCACCATACTGCGCTTCACACGATAAGAAAAATATACGTGAGCGCACTCAGTACCACAGCGTTTCGAAAGAACAAACAATTATTACTGTCAAACTCTTTGTAGAACGCCATTATCGCCAACGAAGGCTGAGAGGTTGGCATCGCATATTGTTTAGCACAGAATATCGGCCCTTAGTTCCCACAGCATTGACTAAATCAACGAGCTGCCCGGCAATGTGGCCAGCGTGCACCGCCGTCGCAGAAGATGCGGTTCAACAGCACACTCCTCGAGCGTCTGCACGTGCGGGAGCTGCTACCGGCGCACGACTGCAGCGCTAGCCACATCGCGATGTCATACTATCTGACATTTCCCTTAAGTGTGAAACAGACTGTATACACGCATAGCCCTCCGCTATCCCTCCCTGTGCAGCTTCCAGACTGCCACGCCTTTTAACTCCGCTCGTCTTTGATCGATTTCAGAAGCTTTTTGAAGCAATCGATTCATGATTTAATAAGCTCCCACACTCTAGGTCATTCGATGCAAACTCGCAGAAGTGGTTTATGACACTTTTAAAAAGAAGTTATGAAACTGATGAAGACGAGCATTGTTACTTCGGTCAAAAAGACCTTGGAGATCTAAAAGCTTATTCTAATTCAGATCCCAAAATAATTAGCAATAATTAGCAATTAGTACCAAGATGATTAGCAACAATTATTCAAATCAACGATTTAGGGGGCCTTTACACTTGTAAATGAGTGAGGACCCCGCATTGAAGAGGCGCAGTGCAGTTGAGCTTTTGTTAACACTTCGTTTGCATGTTTTAAGAAAATAGAAGCCAAAGTAAAGTTATGACGCAACTAACCAAAACAGCGGTTCACGTTGTTAGTCCCATCACATAGTTATTATGAATGAATATTTATGCATGCTTACTATCTTGAAGGCTCATAGCGTATTGTTGTCTGCGCTTATAATATACTTCAGCCAATATTCTTATTAATTGAGCACTTAAGTGTATCTACAGCAGGGCTCACAAAAATGCAGCCCACGCACTTCTGACCAGCGGCTAGTGGTTTCACTAGTGATAGCGTCATGCGACTATGTCAAATCATGTCCGCAGTGTTTTCTTGCCTGCCATGGTTTTCTAACGCTTTGTTCAAGATGCTAAAGAGCCGAGACTGCTCTTTAGTATTTTTTTCTAACGTACCCATGCAGTCACAATGTGTTCAGGCATCACCGTAGAACAAAAACTTTGTTGAAGAATTGTACGAAAAAAGTGTGTATTGAAGGGTTTGTGTTTGTTTGTTAAGGCTGATTCACACCCGTGACTACCAGAGGTCGCGCGACCATTTGTTACTGACCACCAAAAATTGGTTGATCTCGGCGGCAGGAGCTGCCTGCGATCGCAAACCCGGAATGTCACGTCCAGATCTCGTTATCAGCGAGAACATTGGAGACCGGCGGTGATCAACAGATCGCTGCCAGCTGAGTGAGCGGAGCCAGCTGATCGTGCCGTATTCATTGCTCTCGGCGGCCGATTTGACTCACAGTTCCAAACAGCGTCATGGACTTCGATTTGATTGAATAGATTGTCCTGGTGCTGACACGACTGCTCAGGCCGTAAATGACGCGTTCTGTAGTTGCATATCACAGGTTCAATATCGAAGTTGTTATTAGAAGTACCTGCTGCACCACAAATGAGAACAATTTGCCCTTGGAGAGCAAATCTTTCGTAGAGTCGGTTTCAATACTTTCCATAAATGCTGCCCGTTTGACCCACCTCAACTTAAAAGTGTCACTGATCTCACTAATGTGGAAGCAATCACCGAGCAGATTCCATAAGCTGACGTATCGGCTTCCCAAAATGCACCACAAAAGCACGTGCCACTTAAATAAACGTCTCTTTAGTCCGCCAACAACGCCGGTTGCGGTTCAAGGATTGAGTCAAAGGAAAGAGTATAGAACACTAACAAAATTTATTTTGAGTTGGGGCAGCACAAGCATCACACAAACTTGCACACTCGGCAGGTGTAAATTACAACTCACAAAATCTCTTATAAAGTATATAATATCACTGCAATAAACTTAACGTGCTAGAAATACAATCCAGTGCATTAAAAACTCTACTAGAACACTTGAAAGCATTGAATATTCACACAAGTTTGTAGTTCACAATTGTGCAAACATTTCTCAAATATTTCTTGCCAGGAAACACTCCAACTGTAGCGCTGATTGTCGTACCAGTGACACTCTTCAAAACAGTGCACACACGGCGTGCCCACTCGATTCTTCAAGATCGGCTGACCACTACATGACTCGCTCGAACCGCTCGAAACACACAATTTCTTCGCCGACTTCGCTACCCCGTCCTACTCTCCGTCACTGCTCACTTGGATCCTTTGTAGATTCACGAACATTCCAGGTCATAGTTCGGCGCATAGCACGTACCATACGGAGAGCTAAGGCAAAAAGTTTTGTGGCACCGGTTCGTCTATGGAAAGCAAAGAAGGCCCCAATACCACGTCTCCAATTCTGCCGATCGGTGCGGAAGTTAGGCTGACTAGAGGATAAGGGCACGCCCCAGACGACTTTTAATATATTTTTTTAGATGTAAAGCATTTATTGCTCGGGTTTATGTCCCGCGGATTCAGCGGCGTCAGCACTCACAAACGCAGGCGCACCTCTCCTTCTTACCTCTCTTAACAGCTGCGCGTTACTCCCACCACTTATCTCCTAATACTTTCTTGTTCTCGCTCCCGCTTTCTCTCTCTTCTAGGCACCGCCTCCAGTGGCGTTAACAGGCTCGCTGTACATGTGAGTTCCCTTCATTCTCTCTTTTTTTCTTTGCTCCCCCTCTATTGCTACGCAACGCCGACGCTGAGAGTGTCAAATTTCTGTGTTTACAACAAGTTTATTTCGACATAGTAAGTAAGACAGGCTATTTACCGCGCGCTTACAGGAGGTTTTCAGAGGCCTAGAATGGGAAAAGTTAGGGATAAGAGTTAATGGAGAGTACCTTAGCAACCTGCGCTTCGCCGATGGCATTGCATTGCTGAGTAACTCAGGAGACGAATTCAAACTCATGATTGCGGAGTTTGACAAGGAGAGCAGAAAGGTGGTTCTTAAAATTAATCTGCAGAAAACGAAAGTAATGTACAACAACCTCGGAAAGGAACAGCGCTTCGAGATAGGTAATAGTGCACTTGAAGTTGTAAAAGACTATGTCTACTCAGGGCAGGTAATAACCGCAGAGCCGAACCACGAGATTGAAGTAACTTGAAGAATAAGAATGGGGTGGAGTACATTTGGCAAGCACTCTCAAATTATGACCGGTAGATTGCCACTATCCCTCGCGGAAGGTATATAATAGCTTTATCTTGCCGGTACTTGGCTACGGAGCAGAAACCTGGTGAGGACGACCCAATGAGCAATGGGAAGAAAAATGGTAGTTGTAACCTTAAGAGACAAGAAGTGAGCAGAGTGGAATAGGGAACAAACGGGGGTTTAGGATATCACAGTTGAAATCAAGAAGAGGAAATGATTATGGGTTGGGCATGTAGCGCGTAGACAGGATAACCACTGGTCATTAAAGGTAACTAACTGGATTCCCAGAGAAGGCAAGCGGGCTATGAGGAGACAGAAGGTGAGGTGGGCAGATGAGATTAAGAAGTTTTCGGGTATAAATTCGCAGCAGCAAGCACAGGATCGGGTCAACTGGCGGAACATGGAAGGGAGGCCTTTGTCCTGCAGTGGACGCGGTCAGGCAGATGATGATGATGACAATGACGATGATGATGATCATGACGTAAGAGACAAATAAACATGGAGCCTTGATTGAAAAAACCGACTACTCGCGTTGCACGACCGTTCATTGGCGACTCCATATATATATAGGCACTGGATATTGACATCCAAGGTATAGCCAGTGGTAGATTTTTCTTGTGCGTTGTTGAACAATAAAAATTCGCGTCTTGCGTGTTGACTCAAAATGGACTACTTTCGTATCTGTGTCCAATACGAGCCTTCTTTCTGTCACTCTCCATTAGCAGCGATTGGCATGTTTCAGTAGAGAACACCGGCTCATCACTGCGTGCTTTGCACCTCTACAGGTTTCTCTTCTGCGCAACACCGCTATGAGCAGCAGCGTCAACGTCACCGCTACCGTAAACCTTAACGCCTGCTACTACACATCTACGCATGCTTCCCTTTAACTTGAGATGGCGCAATTTTTCTTCGTGCTCGCCTGTTCGGAAAGAACTGGGGGCGCGGTGGCTTGATCCTGTTTTATGAATCACAGCAGCGCGCGCCTGTTTTTGCGCTAGTTTGTGATGAAAGTCTCTGTGACGAATAACACACTTACCGACACTGCGATCACTGAAGAATACGTTCTATTTCACAGTAGCACCTCTTCTTGCATTTCAGGGGCACCACTGCAATACACAGCAGCTTTGTGGCATCAGACACACTGGAAAACCACCTGCAACTCACGCGCGCACGAAATAACCGTACTGAAGCACAGAAGACATGAAGCAAGCCACCTCTTCCCCGCCCCCTCCCCCCTCGACACACAAAATCGCACGATAAAAAAATTGCCCGCAGCTTCCCATGGGGGAACACTGAGGAGGATGCGGAGCATATAATTGGTTAACGGGGTGTTAAAGTGCGACTTACTTGGGTCGATGGCTAAATTGGTTAACGTGGTTGTGAAATGGGGTGTTAAATTGCGACTTACTTGGTTCGATGGCTGAATTGGTTAACGTGGTTGTAGGAGGGGGTGTTAAATGAGTGAACACGTACACACGTATGCGAAAGGGCGGCGCTCGTCGAAGGGACGTCGATCATTGTGCTTGTGGATTCGTTGGAATTCATTTCACCGCGACCTTGGACGTCGACGCGCCGTACAAACCAACCGACGAGCGGCAACTGAGCGAGTGAGCGCCGACCTTGAGTATATATACAGCGCGACGGCGCATGCACTGTCAGCTGTTGAATGATCTCGAAGCGCGACGGCGCATGCGCGTCCACTGGAGAATCAGGAGAATTGTAGAATGTTCTCGAAGGGGAGAAGCGCGCGCGGCACAGATGGTGGGTGACGGTGCATGCGCGCGTCAGCTGTCGAATGTTCGAGAAGGGGGAGAAGCGCAACGGCGCATGCGCGCGCGTCAGCTGCCGATGTTCTCGAAGCGCGACGGCGCATGCGCGCACGTCAGCTGCCGATGTTCTCGAAGCGTGACGGCGCATGCGCGCTACATTATACAGCTAGCGAATGTTCGTGAAGAGGAGAAGCGCACGCGGTGTGTAGAGGAGGAAGGGTGCACAAATGGTGGAAGAAGGAGGAGGAAGCTTGCCGACGGCGCCGCACTACAAGCCTCGAGTACTAGATGCTCCGCATCTAAAATGCACGAGGTAGCACACGAAAAAGCGCACGGCAAAGCATAAATATTGAGGCGATCACAATGTAACACGAAGTGTCGTCTGCTTTGATGACTGGACTACATTCCTAAACAATATCCAGTGAAAAGGGTGTCTTTTTGTTCCACAACAATAATCGTCATCAGGCTTGCGTGCGCTTCCTTTCTTGAAAACACGGCGGTGACAACTTTCCTATTGTAAATGCAATGTAACCCTGATAATGGGCATGTCGGTCGTGACCAGAATGTACCGGGCGAGGGGCGATAGCACAAGGATGGAACGCAATATAGATGACGATTATTGTTGTGGGACAAAAAGACACCCTTTTTACTCGCTCTTTTTTTAGAGTGTATCATCGCCCTGTCTGAAAAAGCAGCCGCACCTATCAACTCTGTTGCGCCCTGCCATCTCCAACTCCGTGGTGGTCATGGTAGCCCAAAGGAACGCACTCGCTTCTATATGGCAGCAGGGGGCCAGCGCAAGTGAAAAAAATAATGAGCCTAGATGGAAACAAATAGTGACGTCACTACTGGTCCTCGCTGATTGGTTCCAGACGTTTTGCGACTGTAGTCACGTGACTGAAAAATTGGAGAGCAGACTACTAGGCAAACCAGTCGCTTTGTGACCAGTGCGACCACTCCCGACCTGTCGCAAAGCCACTATCCTGTTCCCGCGACCGGTGCTAGTAGTTGGTGTGAACCAGCTTAGACACAACATTAATGAGATCTAGCACACAATAGCGCAGGAAAGTATAGCGGACGTTATTAGGAGTTATTGTTGTGTAAAACTGAAGAAATGGAAGTGGATGAAAAGATAACTTGCCATGAGCAGGGCCCGAACCTGCGAACTTCGAATAATGCGTCTGATGTTATACCAACTGAGCTACCAAGGCGGCTATCCCTACGACCACGTTATGGGATATATGTGTGCATTAAACGTTGGAGCTTCAGCCAGCGCTGCCCGTATAGCAATGACAGTGAGTGTGGAACACTTTTTATTTGCCTGTTTGGCATCACATAGCACATGAACTATTAACGAGCTGGCAGCTGATCAATAATACCACGTATACTACCCGAAGGCACCAAGCCTGCCAAAACAGGAGTCTCGCCTTGAGATTTACATTACAATTACTCCTAATAAATTCCCTTATACTTTCCTTGGCATGATTAGTATTGTGTCTAACAATGGAAAATGAGCCTTTAAATGTACACTTTTTTCCCTTTAACTCATAGCTAGGGTCTCGTTTGGGCAGACTTGGTGCATTCGAGTAATAATGCGTGTGCCATCATGCCATTACGTAATAACTAAAAAAGACAGACCTACTAACTTTCACTGTTGATTACTCTCTGTGACACTGCCTGGCTTCTGTTTATTTTTTGTACAATGTTTTGTAGAAATAATCAGTTTTGTAGAACACGAGCATAAACATTTAAAGCTCAGTGTTTCAGGAAGCTGTTGTGCAGACACAAGTGCCTCTTCTTCAATGCATTCATTCATTCTTGCCTCTGTATTGTTTTTTCCGACTCTTCTTAGTGGTGAAGCTTCTTACGCCATTGGCAGTATGTCGTCGTCATAGTAACCACCTCTCATTTAGTCGTGAGAATGTCCGCTGGATGGCGGTACTTGCATATGATGAATATATGGTGAAAAGATGTGAGATGGTGGTATTTGGAGTGTTAACTAGATGGACGGACGCATGAACGCCCATGCAGACGCTTGGATGCATGGACAGACGCATGACAGAACGGACATACGGATGAATGAATGGACGAATGAACGCACGAACGAACGCACTGAAGCACGGACGGACGAACGCACGCATGGACGGACAAACGGACACTTCGCCCCACTCATCATCATTCACTCCATGGATATTCCGTGATTGTTTTACCAAAAACGTGCGCCAAGTGGAGCCACCTTCCCCCTACCATCATCTGCATCGAGGACTCATCATCATTCCAGGCTGCACTAACTGATTACGTCTTCGGCCTATATTACCTTACCGTTTATTGAATATATATTTGCATAATTCGCTGTATTTCTAGGTTACACTTTTTGCAATTTTTGTTTTTGTATCCCCACACTCTCTCTGTAACACCTTTATGCACCCTGAGTGTAGCATAAATACAATAAGGTGAATGGAGAGTGTTCCTGTCATGGACGATCTTGTAGGAAAACAGGTGGGCCAATGAATTTTGCTGCTGTGCCAGACGTGTCTTCCTGAAAGGCTATCAAATGAAAAATTCCATTAGGGAGTCAGCAATTATCGGATTGAATGTTTAACTGAAATCTTTGGCTTGACTTATTTTGCTGCAAACGTTTCTTTCAAAAACACAAAATAAAATGAAAAACTGAGATGTTGCGCACTGAGTTTTCATACAGAGCTTAGCACTCAGTGAGCAAGGTGAAGTTTACTCGGCCATTTTTGTAACATGTAGAAAAAGGCTGGCGAAAACTTGTGCTGTTTCAATCCAAGGTACTGTACTACATACCATTCTTGAATTTTGTGGATACATACTTAATTCTTATGTACGAATGCCGTAATTGGTCTTGACATGAGCTACGTGCTAAAGAGTACCTGCACCGCAAAGAGTAAAAGCGCAAGTGTTCTTCGTGTTCCATAATGCGACAGAGAACCGTAGCCATGAACACGTTACTACACCTGGAGCTCAAAAGAAGGAAAGTAGAATTCATTTGTTCAGTTGATTTCGTGTGAAATTCTCCTCAGGAAACTTTATATCTCTTCATACCATTACTATTTCCAAAAAACTGCTGACACTCGCATCAATGCAGTCGATCTGCTGTCCGACAACTCAAGTTTCATCCGGTGCCCAGTGCAAGATGTTGAGAAACAAGTGAAATAACTTCGGTTTTAGCCTTAATGTTCCGTGCCATATGAGCGTGATTGCATGCAACAAATTCAATGATGGGGGGTGTTCCGTATTTGTACTTGATATTCTACCAACTAGGTAAACATACTTCGTACACCTCTCTGATACTGACGAATATGCTATGTTATGAAATCGTTTATGCCTGCCATTATGAAAATAGCAATTATCCCGATACAAACGATTTTGTAAACGTTGCATAAAAGCTTGTTCCGCAATTAATTGACTCGCCAATACTTGGAATAATAAACACGTGGTGATTAGAGCGTAATGTTTTTGCCTTCACTGCTCGTCCACTACCTGAATGTAATTGTGCGTTTAAGAAAAGCAGGAGCTTACGTTGATATTGCAGCGATACTGAGGGGACGCGTAGTATAAGAGGAGAGCGGAGGCATCTCACCGTAACAATATGGTAGTGAAACTTCGGGTTTCTTCAAAGATAAGTGCACCTGAAGACAAGAGAGACGAATAGGTGTGGGAGCGACTCTACACAAGCAAGCGATGAGAAGCCAGCACGATGATTTCAGGAAGCAGTCGGTGGGGATTTACTCATCAAGTGCAACTTGAACGTACATAGCTTACTGGACAGCAAATACAAAGCATAGAAAAGGGTGGCCTACCCCCGTCGACTTGCAGGGCTGGGGGCTGGTTTCCAGCGCGCTTTGGACCACGAGTCTGTTTACCCAAAAAAAGGCCCGAGTCGCTGCCTAAATGTAGTATTGCACTGTTCACAGGTACACTGACCACGGGGACAACCACTGCTTTCCACTAATAGGCAATGGGCTTGTATGGAAACACCAGGGAAGCCGAAGGAATTGCTCGTAACACGTGTTTACATGGTCACGTGAATGCTCCTTCGCATCAAAATAATAACACTTTCTGTAAACAGCACAATTCAGAAAACGGCCTCGAAGCGAAAAGGCGTGTTTCAATTTCAGCCTCTCGTCGTCCCGGAGACCCCCTGCGTAGGCCCGCAAGTTCGGGACTTGGGGCGCATAGGGGCCGACCAGAGGCAAATTCCCCTCGTCAGCTCGGTTTGTTCTTCGGGGATCCTTCTCCGAGAGCGGTCGTGAAAGAACATCTCTAGCAGCAGTTCACAAAGAAAAAGTCACTAACAATAGTTGAAAAAAAAGCCATGTGCATGACATTGCCTTTACGACAACATATTAAAATGAACCCCACCAGGATTCGCAAATATTCACCTTGAGCCTTACAATAATATTCGTTACAATATTATAAAATAAAACACAACACACGAACTGAAATCATACACCTTTTTATTCAAAATGCTCCACATGTGATTTCAAAAACAATAAGAAAATGCAAAGTGCTACAATATCATGCTATCTTCCGACTCTTGCATCATTGCAAAAGATGCCTCCGTCGTGAAGGTACTCCTAAATTATGAGCTTAGTGTTCACCTGGTATCTCTTCAATTTAAAGAAAGATTTATTGACACTTATCGCGAACGTGCCCTGCCACCACGACAGTCCTCCACAATCACGTTTTAGCGCTCTGCTGCAATGACTTTCTTTATAAAGCTCGTATATACGAGGCCGGACCGTTCCACTCGACTTCAGCAGCTCAGTCGTTTCAGCTAACATTCAACAAAAAATGGCTATCTCGTGATCAACGCACGCGCTACGGATTATGATGCTGCGAATGAGCTTATGAATCTTAAGTGGTTTTCGTTCATTTATTTACTTTCCCGTGCACTTTGTCTCTTCTGCGACAACCCAGTACACTTTCAGCATCCACTTTACTCATACGAAGCAATAACGCCCCATCGAATGATCCCACCACGCTCGAGTCGCACCGACCGTGGATCTTGATCTCTCTTGTCTGTAAGTGTTGAGGTAAATGTAGAGAGGGACGCGTACGTGGGTGCGCCGTAGCGCGTGCTCAAGTAGACGGGTCGGTGTAGCTAAGAGGGCACGTGCACGGTGTAATCCGATGAAAGCGATTTGTTTTCTTAGCTGCTCTCTCCTTACCTCCCTCTTTTCTATACGCCTCTGCTTCAAATTTTGACGCCAGCTCACGTGTCCACTGTACCTTACACATGTTGCTGCGGTGGTTACGAAGTTATTATAAAATACCCCAACACTGCAGCGTTGCCAAGATTATTTTGCACGCCACTGTACAACGACTGGCAGGTTAACTTCAGCCCCTTCACAAAGAGCAAACTTACCCTCAGAAAACGTTGTAGTTTTCTTTTGATTACTGGCACTTGGTATTAGTAAACAGGTAAATAATGTTGCCATGAAATATTTCCAGTGTAAAAAAATAAATAATTTATTGTAACCATGACATTCTAGAAGGCATAGTGTCGGCTCTGCAAACGCAGATTCAATTCGTGGTCATGGCAGTTATATACTTCGATGGGGGCAAAATGTAAAAAAAAATCACGTAGTTAAGTTTGACTATATATTTACCAGCTTCACGTCAAAATTAAAATAATGTAAAGCCCTATATTTATATTGTGGTTTTCTAGCACTAAGCTCTGGAATAGTTATTACAAGCATCAGGCAAAAAAAAAAGAACTGGCAGCGCTGTCATATACCACTTGTCTGTGTTGTTTCTGCGTCATTTTTTCCTTGGTGCTGCTAAAGTGGGTAACCATGAATACACCCCTATTTTCACTCATACGATTCTGACCATGATTCTTTTCTTCTTTTGTAAACTCTCTTTCTAACTTTGCCATTTCTTTCTGAACGCTCATTTTTGCCAAGTTATTGAAGCGAGGAGGGGCTCAGGGGGTTCTCGACTTCCCTTCATTCTCCGCTAAACACAACAAATATGAGACCCTGCTCAGTAGAGCGCAGAGTTTTGTTTTGGCGAGAAGTATCACATTTCGGTTATTGCACAGGCAGCCGTGCTATACAGGCACGGACAATTATTGGACAGCTATCGACTATAGCAGGTGTTTCATTAGCCTGTCCACGCCTACGAAAGCTGACGGGTGCTATGCAGGATGGCCCGAGCTTCTCGGGCCGATGAATGATTTAGAAAGAGTTTGTTTCGAGCTCTTTCTACGGCGGCCCTGGCAAGAAGGCAGTGCGGATAGCGTGATATAGCGGGCATCATTGATAAAAATGGCTACAAGATCGCATGGGGCACCAGAAACACATGTGGGACATTTGCGACGGCTGTCAAAGGCGCATTGCGTGCGAACAGATAAGCGCCGCCACTCAGTCACTATGCAGTGAATTCAGTGTGGCTGTAGCCTTATATTTTTGCCATATCGAAATGCACCTCCCACACATGTGTTCGTGGGGGTTTCCCTGCTTTCGGGCAGGTTTTTTCGTTCACCTGCTGCAGAGAAATTACCGCTTTTGAAGGCAGCAAGGGTGAATGCACAGCGCTCTCATGCTCCTTGTTTCGCTTCTATCAATTATTTCAGATAAATATATGAACAGGCTCTCACCAGGGGCGCTTGCATTATGGCAGAAACGCAGCTGTGAGTAAATACGTCGGGAGCGTGGCGGCGTCGATTGCGAGACATCGCAATCACGTGCTGATATAACTTCGACATGCGTGTGTGCGCTAGAATGTACAGGCCAACCATGACGTTTACCACGTGGCCTCCGTCTTAGCTGCTGTCGCGATGTTGTAAGGCGCTCGGCGGGATCTGATTCCAAAGGCCATCATGCTGATTATTCTAAAGCTGACTTTCTGCATTTATTAAAAGCTTCAAAATGAATTGGAAGAGCCCGTACCTTTAAAACATAACTCCAGGAAACGTTTCTGGCACTTTTATTGCATGGGTGCACTTATGTACTCAGTGAAACGACAAACAAATGAAAGATGCCTCTGCTTTGAAAACACCACGCAACTTGAAGCGACGTCGCGTTTCATCGTAACCATTGAAACGCCGAGCGCTGAGCAGTGGTTTTACCTTTTTCGTACTGTCGCCTCATTAAAAAAAACGGTGTCGCCAGAGCTCCAAAAGATTCCAAATTGCCCTAAGCTTGGGACATTCTTCATAGCGCCCGATACTTTTTTTTTCTTTTGTACAATGTATAAAGCACAAATGTGGAAAACATTTTATTTTGATATACTTAATATATAAAGTTCACATTGCACGAGACTATCGAGGCTGTATCGAACCAACACTTTTCTCCTTGATGTCATGAAATTGTAAGACAGAACGTTTGCGCAATAATACACGGATTGGAAGCACCGATGCTTTCCATCACTGTGAGTGGTGTTACGTCGCATGCAGCCCGTCACAATATTATCAAATGCGGATCACATATGCGCCATGCATTTAGAACACACGGTACTCTTAAAGGTATGTACTCTGTTTTTTTGAAACTGAAAAGCAAGCAATCGGTCTTACCCGCCATGGTGGTCTAGTGGTTATAATACTCGACCGCTGTTCTCAAATGGCGGGATCGAATCACGGTCGCTGCGGTTCGGTTCTCGATCGAGGCGAAAATGCTTGAGCCCCGTGCACTTACATTTTATGTGCATGTTCAAAACACCAGATGTGGTCAAAATTTCTGGAACCCTCAACTATGGCGCCCCTGATAATCATACTGCAGTTTTAGAATGTTAAACCTTACGATTAGTATTATAAGCTATGAGCCACGTTTTGTCTTCACCTTTGATTGAATTACTGGATGGAATTATTGGATTCGATGGAGTCAGACATTGCGCAGTGTTTCTATTCCACTTCATGCTAAACTGGGCGCAATATCTTGTGATCATCCTCTTCATCCCTGTGTATCTCTATGTTTGACAAGTCATTGCTTATTGAATAATTAAACTTGCCACAACAGAACGTATTTGATACCTATTTTTTCTAAGTCTTTTCTTTTTTATTCTTCGTCTTTTTGATATTAGCAAATGAGAAAGACGACAAATAAATAATGAAGCGGTTTCGTGGAGCTGTGCACGAGGTGAAACGCCACATATGAGTACTGCGGCAAAATCGTGCGCATAAGCTACACCACATAAAGAGTCATAATGCAGTGAAACCTGCTTTCAACAACTCAGAGTTCGGATGGTTGCATTCGAAAAAAATAATGCGCAGCGCACGACTTCTTTCCTAATCGGCTAATTTGCCTGAGAACAAGAAGACTTCACAGTATTAAAAACTAAGGCACCGGGCTCCAGAGCTCCCAGACAGAAGAGCAAGAAAACAAGGTACGATTAAGTTACATCACAGGGCCCAGTGGAAGCAAGCAATGTGACTAGACGAATCTGTAGAAAAAATTTTTTTGGAAATCTTCTTTTCTTGCTTGCCACATAATCATACTGGCTTTCCCAAGAAATAACGTGTGGTCAAGTATTTACTGAAGAAGAAAACTGCATTCCCACTAGTTAACTAAGATAAAAACGTATAGGTTTTCGCGAATCAATACCGATGCTTGTTCATGTCTGTCGATTTTTTGTTCCTCATTATCCAAATCATGTAGTAATAATTGTGATCTTTTTTACCTGAATGTTTTTTTATAAGGGCTCGTAGTTTATATAGAACTGTTAGGCCTAACATTGCGTTTTTGACTGCGTGCGTCTGGTGCCATGCTAAGATTGGAAGCAGTTTTGATTGGCATTGTGTTACTTTTTTTACTTGTAAATTTTTATTTTCGCAAAGAATTTTGCGAAATTATATTTACAAACACTTTACGAAAGGCTGCCTAATATGATACTCCGTAGAACATTAGTTTGTCCTATAAGACGCTGAGTTCGAACATTTGATAACGGCACTGTGGTGGGAATGGTCGTTCGTGTGTTTACCTGCGTTATGCTACATTTTGATGAGGTGACATTAGGTGAGCAAGGTTTACTCAATAGCTTGTGCTCAGCAATACGCACGGGGTTTTGTCAAAATTCGTATCACTTACCAAAAGTTAGAACCAATTCCCCGTCTGGGAATTGCATGAGTAAACAGCGGAGCTGGCACGCAACTATCTCCGATTGGTGAGCGCTGATCGTTGGTGGAATTAACTGTTTGACAAGCGATGAGCTATTTCAATTGAAAATTTTGGAACTGGCGCTTACAGCGTGGGTACAGAACTCTAGGTCAACTGTTGTAGTGGGTGAACCAGCGTAGTTAGGCAGAGAAAGAATATGAGTGGAAAGATACCGGTAGCCGAAAGATCGAGCGGTGACCAAGAGCGTCGCGGAAACGGAAGAGAAATAAAACAAGGAATACCTTTGAGTTTGTTCCAAGCACTGCTCATCATAATTACTCGGCTGTGCTAAACCATTATTGCCGGTGATTTCAGCGTCTTACTTTTCTCTGAAACACATTTGAGGCGTCGTGCCATTCCTACATTATTTCTGTGTTCTTTATTCCAATAACCTTGAATACTAATACACTGTTTTACGCTTGTATCAGTATCAGTGTGCCGTAAGAGAGCGGAGTAAAGCCGGATTCCTTCAGCGTAATCTTTAATGCTTCCCTATTGTGCTTGACACGGCTCACCTGGTGGCTTACCACGTCTCATTTTCGTATTCTAATTTTATGAAATGAGGCGAAGTCAAACATTTTTCATACTAAAGTGCTGCCTGACATGAGTAAAAACCACATCGAATATGCAGGATACACGCATGCCAACAATAACTAAGTTATTTCAGCTGTATTATATATACAGCAAAAGATTAGGCCTTTAGCATTCGTTACGAAATAGACACAACACTGCTCACTACACTGGAAAAACAGGATGACATCCGTCAGGATAAAATCAAATACACTTCGATATCCCTTGGACACGTGGACGAGAATTACGATTCTTGGCTAGGTTAAATCATGGTGAAATATATCTAACACACGGAAGGCAGAAAACTCCTTCTGAAAGCTGTTGACCGCGGTGTCTTATATGTATAAACATATCTACTGAGACGTATCGTATGTTCTCCAATGATTCTGTTTTTTTCTATGCGGAATCTTGCTATTTTTAATATATTTGCCATAGATTTATGTGAGGAGTACACGAGAACATGTGGATTTTTTTACATGTGATTAGGATCGTTTTAGTGGAGACAGTCCTAACTACCTAGACCATTATCTTGTAAAAAAACATGAGCTAATAGACTGAAATGTGCTTGCTAGAACTCTGATCTTTTAATAATGGTTGATGTTCAAAGGTACAGTTGCGGAGCGACTTCTTTGTTTACGCGTGCTGCTAAGACATTTTCATCATTATACGTCTAGCTTAGCGTTTCTGGCGAGCGCATTTCGCTTTGCGCCGCAAGAACGTGGCGCTCTCTAAATTGCGCTCCATGATGCGTTATAAGTTATAACGCAGCACCTGTCCAGCTACGAGCAAAAAGGGGGAGAAGGTGTACAGTTATGGAGGCTCCTAGCGGCGGCGCGTATTCACATTAAAGCTAGCCGCGCGCTCAAGTTGCGGCTTCGTGCTTCAGACTTCCATCGCTGCGTCGAGGTCGGGCGCGCCGCGCTTGGCTCCAACTGTTGGAGGTCGATAGGTTCTCATGGTGCCTGGCCTCGCGCAACGCACGCTGGACGCCGCAGCTGTAAAGAGCGAGCCGAGGGGAAAGAGAGGGGGGAGAGAGAAGGAATTGCCGGCCGGTGTATGAGCTCTCTAGCTATAAAGCAGCCCTCGAGTCGCTTTGATCATCTCTGCCATTCTCTGTGAATTGGACTCTCGTCAACAACGGCTCCTCCCTGCATTTCGTCGGCAAGCAATGTATGCACTTACAAAGCGCCTTGACATGGCGCTCTATATGAACAGGATGATGGCATCTCTTTCCCCATATCGCGCATAGCCAATATTTGGGACACAACGCGAACTGGGGAGCGTTGAATCTGGTAGTGGAAAGCACCGTATATGGGACGAAAACATTGAGATATACAGCTGAAGGGCATTCAAATATTCTCCGGAGACAATTCACGCAGAAATATTTTTGTTAATTTCAAATAAAGAAAGAGATATAAAAATGAAAATGTGGAATAAGCATATTGCTATACAAACAATGCCTTTGTCAAGTAAAAAAAAAACTCATCTTTTAGAAGTATGAAATTGCGGCAATATTAGTTTTTTTTTTTCATTGCGAGGGATTGTGATAAGTGACTAAAACAAATTAGGACAAAAAAAGACCTATGAAAGAAACAGGGCAAACAACTAAAAAGTAAAGTTTTTGATAGCTTGAGAAGCTGCTCACACACCAAATCATCTTTTTACGCCTCAACGCATGTCAAATTCTAAATAAAATAAATTTAAATAAAATAGTTCTTAATAAGTTTACACAAAATGAACTCAAGCCTAAGTAAAATAAATCCAAATAAAGTATGTAAATAAAACACCAGGCCTGCGCGGAAAGAGCAGCACAGTCACGGCGTAAGCATGAGTAGCGGCATTTCTAGAGACCGTCGTAAAGACTAGTTTTTCTTTGTGTGTGTGTGTTTTATTTTCGGACCTGTACACCCTATCAACCGCTCAATGCGGTGTGGTTTGTTGAAAAACATGCGCAAACATAAAGTTCCTGCTCGGAAGGCAGCGTTCGGTCAGCCCATTGAAGAGGCGTTCTTACAACGGGCTCAGAGATTGGGAGCGAAGATGGTGGGAAAACGCCGCCTGACGAAATTGAATCAGTTTGCCCCGCATCGGCGCGGTATACACTCATCTCGTAACAACTGAGTGAGCTGCATTTACATCCAGCTTTTGCGTCTTTGCTCTGTCTGTCGACCCACGTTGATTTCGGTACTGCTCAGCGGGAGGGAATAGAAGAAAATGTGGGGTTGGGCTTAGGTTATAGTCACAACGCATTAGGACAAAAAATGAAATGTGGCCAGCGTTGAACTATTGTAAGAGTTCAACGCTGGACAAACTAAGAAATAGTGTACCTGAAGCACTAGATTTATGTTCCGTTATTTCTACCTCGCGCGAAAATTCTTTTCATATGAGGCACTCATGCAGCGCTTCTTCGTCTGGTACTTTTGATATAGTTCCAAGCCATGGGTCACTTGCCTTGATACCGGTAAAGCGTTGTTTCTGTTATAACCGTGGCCTACTTTTTTAGACATGAATCCCAGCTTAGGCATAAACGCAATTTCTGTTTTTATTAACATAGCACGCGATTTCAGCATTTAAGAGCTCACCCTTCAGCGCTTGCAATTACGAGAGAGAAGGTATTGTGAATGTAGTACTTTATTCATTTATTTAATAATTTATTTATTTATTTAAGTACATCACTGGTTCCCATTGGAACGTTATGGGAGAGAGTCATACACAATAATATAAACAGCACAGATTGTGAGCAGGAACAGGTAGTTGTACAAAGTGAATGCTCAATACAAATCTTTCAGTACACTGAACAATTTGTCAGTAATAAGTATGAACCCCTCGGACAAACTGCGCAAAAAAATCACTTGATTCAACCATGTGAATTAAACAAGAGCAAGCATCTTTTGCACAAGCTGAAAGTTGG
The DNA here is from genome assembly GCA_013436015.1 of Rhipicephalus annulatus. Classification (NCBI taxonomy): domain Eukaryota; kingdom Metazoa; phylum Arthropoda; class Arachnida; order Ixodida; family Ixodidae; genus Rhipicephalus; species Rhipicephalus annulatus. Next base: position 935,023 of record WOVY01000739.1, read on the forward strand.
TACTGTTGCTCGCTGCACCATGCCGCAAACATAATTGTCCCTTATCACCAGTCAAGTGCGAAGTCTGTAGCATTCAAAAATTTCAAAAGAAGTCGCGACACCTGTTTTCTGAAAGTCCAGTGGCCACGCGGAAACACAATATCAGTCTCACTGTCACAAGGCGAGCCTAAACGGTGCAGTTCCTCACAATACTGCTTGTGCAATAGCACAGAGGCCCCCATCTTATGCAGGCTTCCGTCGGTCAATGCACATTTTTTTTATTGTAAGAGCCTGCTCTTGCTTAGTTAAAAAACAAAGAAAAGACATTAGCTACAAATAGCAAAGAGGAAACCGGGCGGGGCAATTGACTGCAAATTTCGCAAGGCTAGATCCGCCGGCTACCTACAACATCCTAACCTAACGTAGGTGAAAGTCAAGGCTATGCGAGAAAAAAAAACACAAACATAAAAAAGCAACGAAAACATAATAGGTAGTTCTTTTTGAGCGTTTAAGGGTCCCGTATACTAACAATTTTATCTGGAAGATTGTTCCAGTCTTCTAGACCACGAGGTGACGCCGATGAATCGAAAGTCTTTGTACGACCAAACGGGCGTTCCCAGCTTCGATGATTGTGAAGACGACGAGACATACGATGCGCACGGATAAGCGATAGGGTATAGATGGGTGTTGACTGCAGATTACCTTATTAAAGAGTATGATAAGTGCGATGGTTCTACGAGACTTCAACGATGAAATTGATAGCTTCGATTTGATATCAGACATGTTTGCTGCGTGCTTGTAATCACTGACAATGAAGTGGGCTGCACGATTTTGTATAAATTCGAGTAAATTAATCAGATATGCTTGGTGAGGAGACCACACGGACGATGCAAATTCCAACTGTGGATGGGCTAATGATAAGTAGGCCAGTTTTTGAGTCGCTAACGGAGCTTTCCGGAGATTTGTTTTAGATAACCAAGTGTACGAGAGGCCCTTGTCGTTATTTTTTTATATGGTTGGACCAAGACAAGCCTGATGTTCGATAAGTACCTTAGTATTTGTACATAGATGCCTGGCTTACGGATTGATTGCTAAGCGAATCATCAAATGCCGGTGATACGCTTATGACTGAAAGTAAGTAACTTGCATTTGTCCGTGTTAAGGGCCATTTGCCAGGATGAACACCAGGAACTGATTTTATCAAGATCCTGCTGTAAGGCGATGTGGTCAGCACCAGAAGAAATCTTATGGTAAGCCACACTGTCATCCACGAATAACCTGATGTTAGATGCAATTCCGCCAGGAAGGTTATTGATGAAAATAAGGGACCAAAAACAATTCCCTGTGGGAATCTAGATGTGACGTCTCTTAACTAGAAGGAATGATTGCCTACGACTGTGAATTTCATGCGAGATGATAAAAAGTTTTGTATCCACGACGTTGTCAAGAAATGAAAATATAAAGAAAATAGTTTAGCTATGAGGCCGGTATGGGCTACGCGATCGAAGGCTTTGGAAAAGTCCATGAATATACAAGCTGTCTGGAAGCCATCATCTATATTCTGGTGTAGTTCATGGGTTAATTTGATGAGCTGTGTTTCATAGGGCTGTCGTTTTCAGAAACCATGCTGATTTGCAGAAAAAGAATACTTTTTTTTTCTAAATATTGCAGATTTGATTGAATGATTAATATGTGGGGTTTACCTTCCCAAAACCACCATATGATTATGAGAGACGCCGTAGTAGAGGGCTCCGGAAATTTCGACCACCGGGGTTCTTTAACGTGCACCTAAATCTGAGCACATGGGCCGGCATTGCTGTCTCCATACGAAATGCAGCCTCCACCACCGGGATTCAATCCCGCGACCTGCGAGTCAGCTTTCTAAATATTGTGTGGAGTTGGAAGCGATAACTTGTTCGATCATTTTTCATGGTATACTTGTTAGTTATAAGGGTCTATAGTTGGTGACGCATGGTTTATCACTGGTCCTAAAGACGGGAATAATTTTTCCCACCTTCCACTCATCGGGTATCTCACATGTTGATGCAGTACAAGATAGTTCTGGAGATTCTGACGGTGTATTTGAGGATTTATAGTTAATGCAGCTATGCGAGAACTACTCAATAATTCAAGTTTGTTCATCAACGCTGATATACATTTAGAGGTTATGAGTATTGGCGCCATGTACCAATCGCTTATTCAGAAGACAGTGACATATAGGAGTGGTCTTCTTTGGTAAACACAACCATGAAGTAAATAATATGCACACTTGAGCAGTTCTCCTGAGCAACAGGATTCCCACTACTGCCAATAACGCTATGTTATCATTGGTATTCGGAGAAGCGATCATTTGCCAAAACTTTCTGCAATTGCTTTTAATGAGAATGGAAAGGTAGTTTTAATAAAATTGTTTTTTAGCGACACGAATGGCATTACAGTATTTTATTTCCAACGTGCTGTGCTTTTTTCTTGATGCGTCAGTGCCTGTTCTCTTGGCAATCCTGAAAGATGTTGCTTATTTTTTTGTTTTTCAGCGTTAGAAAGGACCTGTGGAAACAAGGTTTTATATGTTTGCATGTAGCTTATACGATATATAAATAATACTAAGAACTGTAGAAACTCATTTGCTATATAGGTCAGTGTCAGGGCCATAATTCGCTGAACTATGTACAGCCTCACACATTAAAAGGTCCCATTTTGTTTTCAGTATAAAGACAGCAGTATATTGTGCAATATCGCCACATTCCTTGCCCAAGCTTAATCATTACCCAGTTACACTGTTCTCGTAATTCTCAGCGAAAACCATGCCTTCAGTGTTCCAGATGCTTCAGGGCTGTAGTAGATCATTATATAGTAGATGTAGTAGTAGATCCTTACATATATATATATATATATATATATATATATATATATATATATACATATAAAGGGAAATATTTGTATATCTAAGGGCTCGTTTTTCTGTGTTTTGACACAATATTATTGATACTGTTATATTCCTATAATGTTGTGTAAAAACACGGAAAAACAAGCCCTTCTTTATACACTTCTTTCTCTTATTCATCAACCAGGGTCTCGTACTGGCAGACTTTTATTTATTATTTTATTTATTTCATAATACCCCTAAAGGCCCCCGAAGGGGTATTACATAGGGGAACGGACACATGAAACAAATCTTTGTACGCTTATACAATTTAAAAACAAGATTATACAAAATAATGAAAGCAAGCTAAACACAAACAACAACAACAACAACAACAATAACCAGATATTTTGGAAAAAGAAGAAAAATAAGTAGAGATAGAATATTGAACTCTGTAAACATAAATTAAGGGCACTAACAAATACAGTATACAAGGAAAAAAACTAAAACGAAGGAATTATCTTAAGATACAAAAGTTTGCAATTAACACATAAATAATACAAATCAAGCGTGTACAATGGTCGTGAAAAACATTAACATATGATAAGAAGAAAATTACACACTTATGTACATATGAAGAAGCCTAATGAGAGTATACGCGCGGTGGATATCTAGTCGGAAATGTTGAGTAAAAGTTCGTGAAATGTTGTGAAATCTGCTTGAGTGGCAATGTGGGATGGCAAGTTATTCCATGCAACTATTGTTCGGGGAATGAAGGAATTAGCATAATGAGCTGAGCGACAAGTTATACGTTTTATTTTGAAGATATGGTCTGTGCGTGAAAAGATGACTGTTGGTGCTTTGAAGATGCGGTGAAAGTGTGGGTGAAGGTAGAGTTTGTGCAGAAACGAAAGGCGGGCAGTTCTGCGGCGATGAGATAAGTCGTCAAGCTGAGCGCGATTTTTTAGTGCTGAAATGCTAGTATAGAGTGAATAATCGGAAAAGATGAAACGGGCTGCACGGTTTTGTAAAGATTCTATTTCTTGGGTTATGTAAATTTGTGAGGGATCCCAGATAGCTGATGCGTATTCGATTTTAGGACGTATTAATGTGATGTATGCTAGTCTATGGAGATTATCTAGAGCATGCTTGAGGTTGAGTTTGTGTAGAACTAATGAGCGGTTACCTGATGCCAACGTCAGGCGGATGTCATGATGCCACGTAAGGTCAGAATGTAACTGAACACCTAGGTACTTATACGAAGTTGTCAGTTGAAATATGTTATTATTGATTACATAGGATGTCGGAATGCGGTGCATGCCTCTTGTAAATGATAATAACTGTGTTTTAGCTGTACTAAGAGTCATCAACCATGTTGAACACTATGTATTATTGCGTTAAGATCAGGTTGAAGAATATCTTTGTCATTGTCACATAAAATTATTTGATAAATTACACAGTCATCCGTGAAAAGTCTGATGTGAGAGGACACGCAGTTAGGTAAGTCATTATTATAGATTAGGAAAAGTAAAGGGCCAAAAACGCTCCCAGCGGGAAACCGGAGGTTACGTTGGTGGATGAGGAGGTGCTGTTGTTAACAGATGTGTATTGTGATCTAGATGAGAGGAAATTTTTAATTTATCCAATAACAGTTGGGTGTATATTCAGGTTCATTAGTTCTACTATTAGTCTAAGGTGAGGAACACGATCGAAAGCTTTCGAGAAATCCAGGAAGATGGCATCAGCTTGAAATCCTAGGTCTAGATATGAATGAATGTGATGTGAAAAGCCGCCTAACTGCGTTTCACATGAATAACCCCAACGAAAGCCATGTTGGTATTCAAAAATAATGTTGTTGTCTTCTAAGTAGGTAATGATTTCAGTGTATAATACGTGTTGAAGGAGTTTGCAAATAGTACTTGTTAGAGAAATGGATTGTTGGTGCCGTTAGGCTGTATACGTGGGACTATTGGTCAGCTGCCAGCTCGTGATAAGTTCACGTGCTACGTCACGCCACACAGGCTCATAAAAAGTGTGCCACACTCGCCGCCATGGCTATTGATGGCGCTGACGTGCCATCAGTAGCCATGGCGCGTCGACGCTTCGTCGACGCGCTTTGCCGCTTGACAATGGATTGACGGCCTCTGCTCTGCCCACCGGTATTAGTGCCATGTGTAGCACTGTAATCTGACCTTACGTTTGCCAGGCACAAGTTCAGCTAAATAAACAGTTGCATCTTGGACCTGCAGTTGGTTCCCTTCGTTCAAGTCACGGCTCCATTACAATATTATACAAGGTGCAAACCACCTCCTGAAAACTCCCGCCTGGTGGTTTTCAAAACAGCACATTTTGTTGTTCCTATGAAGCTGCCATTACCATCATTTTAGTCGTTGAATTGATCCTGTGCGTCGATGAAGTATATATAAACATCCTGGAAGAAATATACAGGAGATCAACTGCTACCATAGTGCTTCATAAAAAAGCAACAAAATACCAATCAAGAAGGGTGTAAGGCAGGGGGACACAATCTCCCCAACGCTATTCACCGCACGCTTACAGGAGGTTTTCAGAAGCCTAGAATGGAAACAGTTCGGGATAAGAGTTAACAGAGAGTACCTTAGTAACCTGCGCTTCGCCGATGACATTGCATTGCTGAGTAACTCAGGGGACGAATTGCAACTCATGATTACAGAGTTAGACAAGGAAAGCAGAAAGGTAGGTCTTAAAATGAATCTGCAGAAAACGAAAGTAATGTGCAAAAACCTCGGAAAAGAGCAGCGCTTCGAGATAGGTAATAGTGCACTTCAAGTTGTAAAAGACTATGTCTACTTAGGGCAGGTAATAACCGCGGAGCCGAACCACTATAGATAGAAGCGATTAGTAAAATAAGAATGAGGTGCAGCACAATCGGCAAGCACACTCAAATCATGACAGGTAGATTGGCACTATCCCTAAAGAAGAAGGTATATAACAGCTGCATTTCTCCGGTACTTAGCTACGGAGCAGAAACCTGGAGACTTACAAAGAGGGTTCTGCTTAAATTGGAACGACGCAGCGAGCAATGGAAAAAAATGGTAGGTGTAACCTTAAGAGACAAGAAGAGAGCAGAGGGGATTAGGGAACAAACAGGGGTTAAGAATATCAGGCCTCTCCCATGTTCCGCCAGTTAACCCGGTCCTGTGCTTGCTGCTGCCAATTTATACCCGCAAACTTCTTAACCTCATCTGCCCACCTAACTTTCTGTCTCCCCCTAACCCGCTTCCCTTCTCTGGGAATCCAGTCAGTTACCCTTAATGACCAGCGGTTATCCTGTCTACGCGCTACATGCCCTGCCCATGTCCATTTCTTCTTCTTTATTTCAGCTATGATATCCTTAACCCCCGTTTGTTCCCTAATCCACTCTGCTCTCTTCTTGTCTCTTAAGGCTACACCTACCATTTTTCTTTCCATTGCTCGCTGCGTCGTCCTCAATTTAAGCTGAACCCTCTTTGTAAGTCTCCAGGTTTCTGCTCCGTAGCTCAGTACCGGCAAGATACAGCTGTTATATACCTTCCTCTTGAGGGATAGTGGCAATCTACCTGTCATAATTTGAGAGTGCTTGCCGAATGTGCTCCACCCCATTCTTATTCTTCTAGTTACTTCAATCTCGTGGTTCGGCTCTGCGGTTATTACCTGCCCTAAGTAGACATAGTCTTTTACAACTTCAAGTGCACTATTACCTATCTCGAAGCGCTGCTCCTTGCCGAGGTTGTTGTACATTACTTTCGTTTTCTGCAGATTAATTTTAAGACCCACCTTTCTGCTCTCCTTGTCTAACTCCGTAATCATGAGTTGCAATTCGTCCCCCGAGTTACTCAGCAATGCAATGTCATCGGCGAAGCGCAGGTTACTAAGGTATTCTCCATTGACTCTTATCCCTAACTGTTCCCATTCTAGGCTTCTGAAAACCTCCTGTAAGCACGCGGTAAATAGCATTGGGGAAATTGTGTCCCCCTGCCTTACACCCTTCTTGATTGGTATTCTGTTGCTTTTTTTATGAAGCACTATGGTAGCAGTTGATCCCCTGTAGATTTCTTCCAGAATGTTTATATGTACTTCATCTACGCCCTGATTCTGCAGTGTTTGCATGACGGATGATATTTCTACTGAATCAAACGCCTTCTCGTAATCTATGAAGGCTATGTATAGTGGTTGGTTATACTCTGAGCATTTCTCTATTACCTGATTGATAGTATGAATGTGGTCAATTGTTGAGTAGCCTGTTCTAAATCCTGCTTGTTTCTTTGGTTGATTGAATTCTAATGTTTTCTTTACTCTGCTAGCAATTACCTTTGTAAATAGCTTGTATACTACAGAGAGCAAGCTGATCGGCCTGTAATTCTTCAAGTCCTTGTCATCTCCTTTCTTATGTATTAAGATGATGTTAGCGTTCTTCCAAGGATATCACAGTTGAAATCAAGAAGGGGAAATGGACATGGGCCGGGCATGTAGCGCGTAGACAGAATAACCGCTGGTCATTAAGGGTAACTAACTGGATTTCCAGAGAAGGCAAGCGGGTTAGGGGGAGACAGAAGATTAGGTGGACAGATGATATTAAGAAGTTTGCGGGTATAAACTGGCAGCAGCAAGCACAGGACCGGGGGAACTGACGGAACATGGGAGAGGCCTTTGTCCTGCAGTGGACGTAGTCAAGGCTGATGATGATGATGATGATGATGATGATCCTGTGCGTATAAACTGCAGTATGAAGGACAGTAACAGCGATTGGCGTAGCAGCCATCTTGTGTCACCTGACTCAACCTTGCGTCAGCATGGGCACTGTGTGGACTGCTCTACAGCCGTCTATTCAAAATGATGCTTGACTCTAGCCTCTTTTATCTATCGACGCATGATTTGGAAATAACTTGTTGGCGATCAGGACAGGATTGTTCCACACGTGCGTGCTTGTGCACAGTTAAGCGCGCGCAAGTGTATGTGTGTTTGTGTGCACGCGGGCGTGCATACATGCGTGTGTGTGTTTTGTGGGCATGACAACGCAAGACTCTATGTTTCATCTAGACTCTATTTATCATCTTTGTCTGTTTCCTCTTCCCGCTATGTGTCATAAAATGCATTCGAATGTAAGAACCTAGTCTTCCACCCGTCGCATCACTGGCCCAAGCATACAGACACACAAGCAGAGAAGGAGCTTTTCCGAGGTGCTGAATAGCCAGTCAGCGCAGTACTTCAGAGGACCCCTGTTGCTTGCTGTTAGCTTATCTTATGTTGGGGCTATGAAACAATGCCTTTGTGCTCTCTCTCGATCAAGCCTACTGCTTTGGACTGGTCCTCAAATGTGGAGGTCCTGATGGTTTTTCCCAGTCCTCACTCTTTGAGGCCTGTACCAAACGACACATACCACATGCCACATGCCTTTAACCCGCATGCAGTTTTCCCAGCCCTGACTCTTTAAGGCCTGTAACAAAGGACACATGCCACATGCCGCATGCCACGTGCACATGCTACATGCCACATGCCACATGCATTTAGCCCACATGCCAGAGAATGTGGGCTAAAGCACACAATTCTGTCCTCTGACCCGGGCAAATAAAAAGAAATATTTTCTACATGCAGTGTCTAACTATAGTGGTGCTGCCAAAATATACGCATTGCCGTACAAATACATCTGTTACGCTCCGTATAGGGTGAATGTTCCGCATTGGTTCGTCAGTTGCCACCAAACGTGCAGCCATAGGCGAATGTAGAGGGATCCTACCTTTTGTCCACTGAATCACTTATGACGAAAAAGAGCAACAGTGAAGGAATGAAACAGATTGGCGATTTTCCTTTGAAATGGGACGCAAACGACTATGCGCCTGATCTCGCTGCTGGCTTTCATCAAAGCGGTATAGGGTGGAGAGCGGGACGGGAGAGCGTTTTTTCCGCTCGGTGGCGGGAAGGACTGAGTGAGTGAGCGTACGGCGCACAGCGCAAGCCAGCTCATGCAGTGAACCAACGGCGTAGTGGAACCCCGAAAATGCCATGAGGTTGAATACGACAAGGCGAAGTGACTGTTTTATTAGTTCGCCTGAGTAAAGGGAAAAGGCAAAAACATAGAAAGTGTGATAAAGAGACAGGTGGGAGATGGGTGCGGGTGGCGATGCGGCGGGTAGCTTCGACGGTGATGGTAGGGCGTGGTGCTAGGGAGCTTTGCTTCTAAAAACGCCCGAAGACAGCATTGAATGCCATATTCTGTCTGCTCTCACCTTTTCCCCTCTCCCCATCAGCATTTGCTTTACCTGTGTTGGTTACGTCACAAAATTGTCGCAAAACTGCGAGTGCCACAGCGATATAATAATAATAACAACAACAATAATAATAATAATAATAACTTCTTTATTTTCATCAACGATGGAGGAGACTGCGGGTAAAAGTTGCTAGAGACACAAGCAACTTGACAGAAGGCCCACAGTCACCTTTAAAATGCAGCAGCGAAAGCGCACATGACGGCACAGAAACAAAAAAATTACTGTGAATTCATAAATAAACAGTTGCATCAGAATACTCTTTACTATGTGAGCATAAATAATGAAATGATCAAGTAAATAAATAAATTAATAAATAAGTAGTGTTCGTACAGAAGTAGATGGTATTTAAACCTTTGATTTACGACATGAGTTAAAGCGTTGGTAAAATGTAAGATTTTCGCTGCATATATAAAGTAATTTGTTCGCATGATGATCACATTCCACTGTTGTGTGTGACGAGTTCTATATGAATCTGTGTTTTTCCCTAGATTAGATAGCTCATGGAAAACTTTAGGTTTCGCATTTGAACGCTGGACTTGAATTATAATTATAAAAGTTAAACAGACGAATTAAATTTGCTTTAAAAAATATATCCGAAGTGTAGGAGTTATATGGCGCATTGAAAACTGATCGTAAAAACTTTTTCTTTAATATGTGAAGTTTTTCAAGATTAGTTTGTGCAAGATTAGTCGGATGCAATAAATAATTATTAGATTCATGAGTTATACAAGACGCGAAGGGTACGTGCACAAAAAGAAACTAATAAATGGCAATGCATTACTGCTTTTTCGGTTTTTTTAGGCCAGAGGTCGCCACAGCAAGGCAGGTAAAAATTACTTCGTTTTTCGTGGGTTTGAAACGCACTCATAATTTTATCTCGATTTTTTCTAGGCTTGAACTTAGTCGAGTAATGTTTGGGCGCCAGAAACCGTGCTCTTCTTAAGTAATTACGTTTTCAGATTTCGGGGAGTGCCTGGAGTTAGCCTCCTAAAAGATCCTTGATGAATATTGGACAGGTCATCGAGAGAACAATTTATGCTAAGTAGGATAAGGAAGAATAAACTTTGTTAGTAGAGTGTAACAATGGTAGGGCCTTCCGAGGCACTTGTTGTTCCTTGGTCCTGCTCGTCACATTGTACTTATTCGTCTGGTCTTACTAGTCTTCAAGTTTTGTGCTTGTCAGCTCTGCATAGGGTGTATTTGTTGCAAAGCATATTGTATGTGGCCGTTTTGCTAGATTTAGGCATGTATATCGTGCTAAAAGTTAGTGTGAAGTATCCTACCAGTCTACATTTTCCGGAACAGCACCGTCTCTTCTCGTGTTAGCTTCTCTCTGCCATCCTGGTGGAGAGAAAGAAGGCGGCGGTGTGTTTCCCTATTTTTACTAATTATCTGATTAAAACTCAGGAGCGCACAAATATTTTACGGATAAGGGAAGCCGTCGGTGGGGGAGGCTGTAGATTTGGAAATGAAAACTTTGGCGGCAGCGTGCGCTGCTCCATTGCTTATTGGCGTTTATGGCCAGGAGTCCAGATTAGCGAGAGGGGAAAGATGTAAGCGACCTATGGAGTGAATTTGAGAATTCCGACTGCTAGGAGTGACATCCGTGTCAGTTCAACATTTCTGCAGGCTCCTCTGCAGTCTGATAGTATGATTTTAGAAGTGTCGTCTAAGGTGGCGAGGGCTATATATGACCACCTATTCAGCATGGGTGACATTGGAAGCGTGGAAGAAGGGACCATCCATCTGCCAGAACTACATATATCAATACGGTGGTCGTCGACGAGCCCCACGGCAAGGGCCGACAATGCTCATGTAAAATAAGTGTTGTTTCCACTTTTACGTTTGTATATTGTAACAAGACCCATCCACAAATAGTACTCCCTTATAGTCTGTTACGCTACGTTTAACTATTCCCGTGGTGCTCGTTGGTCAAAGGTGCACGGGAGACAAAGTAGTGGTGGTTAGGATTTATTAGCAAAAAAGGTCCTGAAAGGCACCCGACTGTGCCCGAGTATAAAATCAGGAAAAAAATGGAAAAAATTACTGCAAAACGCGTCTCTCGGAGCCTGAAATGAGGGCGCTTGCCTTTCCATTCCAGCACTGCGGGCCTTTCTTTATTTGGAGTTACAACGCACGTGCGTTTCTGAATCTATATAACAAAAGCGTGTAGTTCATGACATCTTGTGTCGACTACGCCAGTCTGCCTAAAATTTTGCTACGTTCTTCTTTGCTTGTCTGCTTTTGTTTTCGTTCAGTGCTGGGGCGCAAGGCTTTGAGCGCGTGTAAAGCAACATGGGCTTAGAAGCATCAATGTTTGAGGCCCACCCGCATGACTCTTGATCTGCTGCCTTTGTTCTGGCCGCTGGCACGCATTTTTTTCTGCACGGCGACTCTTCAATCAAACCCGCTTCCTAAAAAAAAGCCAACCCATACCACGTCTGTGTCACTTAAGGAAACTGATTTGAAGGTGAGCAGCGTATCGTAAAACAGAAATAAAAATTTAGACGTCTTCTCATTTTTCCCGCATAGTACATGTTGTGTGCACGTACCAGTATAGTATCTAGCATTTGTTTCTTGTTTCTTATTTTGAAACCTAGTGCTTAGGATGAGTAACTGGAGGCGTTCAAAATTCAGATGTAAATTTGCTTCGTATACAAAGAATAACGAAGATCTTGTTTTACGTAACATAGCATTATTCGTTACAATGATAGGTGTAACAGAAATCACACTGATAAATATTATATTGTGTAAGTTTTGTGATACACAGCAATAATTTTTCGTTCACTTTACTTTTTTTACGATTTTAGCATAATTACTATAAATGATGTATTTATAGTTTTTTGCAAGTATTGTCTATCATGGTAATGTTGAGTTCAGTGAGGGGAAAAACGAGCCTTCATATTCTTCTACCATTAAACAATATATATGATGACGTTGTTTGCTTCTATACTTTCATTTTTTTTCTTCTCTGTGGGCCTGCCGTACTTTCTCTTAAAGATGTATATACTGTCTTCTTGACTATACGCGCTGCGCTTTTGACATCATCATCATCATCATCATCACCATCATCATCATCATCATCATCATCATCATCATCATCATCAACCTGACTACGTCCACTGCAGGACAAAGGCCTCTCCCATGTTCCGCCAGTTAACCTGGTCCTGTGCTTGCTGCTGCCAATTTATACCCGCAAACTTCTTAATCTCATCTGCCCACCTAATCTTCTGTCTCCCTCTAACCCGCTTGCCTTCTCTGGGAATCCAGTTAGTTACCCTTAATGACCAGCGGTTATCTTGTCTACGCGCTACAAACCCAGCCCATGTCCATTTCCTCTTCTTTATTTCAACTATGATATCCTTAACCCCCGTTTGTCCCCTAACCCACTCTGCTCTCTTCTTGTCTCTTAAGGTTACACCAACCAGTTTTCTTTCCATTGCTCGCTGCGTCGTCCTCAATTTAAGCTGAACCCTCTTTGTAAGTCTCCAGGTTTCTGCTCCGTAGCTAAGTACCGGCAAGATACAGCTGTTATATACCTTCCTCTTGAGGGATAGTGGCAATCTACCTGTCATAATTTGAGAGTGCTTGCCGAATGTGCTTCACCCCAATCTTATTCTTCTAGTTACTTCTATCTCGTGGTTCGGCTCTGTGGCTATTACCTGCCCTAAGTAGACATAGTCTTTTACAACTTGAAGTGCACTATTACCTATCTCGAAGCGCTGCTCCTTGCCGAGGTTGTTGTACACTTTCGTCTCCTACAGATTAATTTTAAGACTCGCCTTTCTGCTCTCTTTGTCTAACTTCGTAATCATGAGTGGCAACACGTCCCCTGACTTACTCAGCAATGCAATGTCATCGGCGAAGCGCAGGTTACTAAGATACTCTCCATTAACTCTTATCCCTAACTGTTCCCATTCTAGGCTTCTGAAAACCTCCTGTAAGCATGCGGTAACTATCATTGGGGAGATTGTGTCCCCCTGCCTTACACCCTTCTAGATTGATACTCTGTTGCTCTCTTTATGAAGCACTACGGTAGCAGTTGATCCCCTGTAGATTTCGTCAAGGTGCACGCTATCGTGAAAGGCAAAATATTATTATTGCTGCGTGATATATAAAAAAAACTTGTGAGTGTCTAAGTGCTACGACGAAACATGCTTCAGTTAAAAACATTTGGGAAGGGACAGAAAGATGCGCAATTAAAATCCGGGGAAATTACCAACATGAGATCATGAGTTGGCAATGCACTGCTTATGGAATCAAAAATGAGTATTAATAAATGAAAGAGTACATGAGTTTATAGGAACACACTGCACAGTGATTATGACTGTGACAATGTTTAATGAGTATACACAACACTTTGTATACCTTTCCAACATTGTCACAAAGCGCTGCCGATCAGTATATCGTCGTTGCTCACTTAAATATTCGCTAAATATTAGGTCCTGGCTTGTGGCAGGGCATCAATGAAAGCTATAGAAACTACTAGTTCTTCCCCCGGCAAATTACTTCACGGGAGAGACCGACTTAGTGAATCATAGTAAGCAGCTGGCGATCAACTTACTTGCGCATTCTTGTGATGCGCCGTTAAAAATCAAAACTGTGTTGTTTTGTTCTATTGAGCCTCTGTTCCGATAAATAAACCATGTGTGAATACGCGACTATCATGCATTATCTCGGTGACGGCGCGCACTACATGGTATTTAAAACTGTGGATTTGCGGAAGCCCTAGATTATCAGTTTAAGTCCGTAATACAGACCTCAGTGTCCGCTTTTCAGTGGGGCGCTATACAGTATAGTGCACTTAGCTTTGAGCGTACACCTGGCGGTGATAAATAATTTGTAGTTTCAGTATACAATGTTCCCCTCCAAATATACCACAGCCCTTAAAATTTAAAAGAAATATTTATATTTTATTTTAGTCATTACATTGCTACTCAGATAAATAAATTTACAATGAGAGCGACTGGTCGCAATGCATGAAACCATTTTTTTAATAAGTAGAAACATTGCCATCGATGATTTAGCGAAGCAATATCACTAAACATGACTCCTTTTGGACATTCTACCTAGAGGTAGCAGATACAGTAATTCTCAGCGGAGCCACCTCCCACCACTGTCTACCGGAACGATCGCCTGTGGTCACGCAGAGAAGGCCACAATGTCGGGAGCGCATTGGCACTGAAGCTCGTTGGCTAAGTATTTATATCTGACAGCGGTCAGAGGGAACAAGTTGCAATGAACCACTATTCCAATGTCAGTTCCCAACGTTTCCGCTGTCCCCATTTCCCCGTCCGACGCTAAGCGATGCGCAAAGACATGGCACCTCCTTTCACACAGTAACACTCTCTTCCCGACGAGGCGGGTCTCTTTGTCCGCTGCTCACTTGCTGACTTCCCGGTGCGCCGCCCCTCGGGGCCATGCGGGAGCCGGTCTTTCGTTGGCGAGGGCGGGAAGTCAGCGGAGGCGTGGCCCCCTCTACTGCTCGATGCTGAGCCCGTCAAAGTAAAATGCCCGCAGCGGCAGATATTTATTCGCTGAAGAAAGCAAAGGGTTCGTGATGCTACATTATGTGCAAACAAGAGTGAACACAAAATGCTGATGCACCTTTAATAATAATTGTTTCAGTTTGAAGACCTAAAAACACGATGTGATCATGATAGACACCATAAAGTAGGTATACAGTTTGGTACTTACTTTGGTACGGGGCACTGGGAATTCCGAGGAAACTGGGGTTCGTTAGCGTGCATCAACATATAGGTCGGCGGGCCTCAACTATTCTCGGCTGCGTAGAAAATATGGCCGTTCCGGTATTCCATCCCACGATCATCACCTTTAAAACACCTTTAAATGCCATTGAATCGTTTCGCAATACTTCCTCTGCGATTTTGCTTGCATACACTGTAAGCAATTACTGGGCACTCGAGGACCATGGGACGGCTTGATGCTCTCCCATAGTAGAGTACCTCGTACTCTAAATTGTTAACAACTTTTTCTAAAAACACCGTTGCGGGAGCTAATGCGTCTTTGCCGCAAGTGGACGAGACCTCAGGCATTTCAGGCAAACAACATCACACGCACCGCTGCGTGCGCCGACTCCAGAAGCCGTCATATGCACAACGAACAGCAATTTCGCATACGTATAGATATACTTTGTCGGTGTTTGTGGTTAGTCCTTCTCATCTGCGGGGGGACCAGTATGCAACGAAGTGCCCGTGCATTATTTTCACTATTTTTTTTTAAATAACCACTGTGAGAGCCACGACCACAAGCTCTGTCTTCCAGTGAGGCTATACGTCATATTTTCGATCAGATAACATGAGCTTGAGCTGTTGAGCAAATAGACCGTCTCTGGCAGTAGTCACGATGAGAAAATAATGAGGATGGCGAAGCTGCCATGGTCCTGGTTACTGGCCTATACGGTGATGCGGACTAACCAAGTGCCCTGACACAGCAGCGATACTGATGCAGCTTTCTCATATAGGTAGTGAGTATAGGCACTTAAGTTGTAAATCATCCCCACAGTGCACATAGCGTTGCTCATTTCAGAATCTGATACTTTGAAAAAAACGGGTGCCCCTCGTATTCTAGTATGTGTTGTTCTACATTGAGAAGTAAAAATTAAATTTGAGATTACCACATCTGAGAAGAATAATGAACTCATTGGGCATCCTGGTGTAGGGCAGCGTACTAATGATTTTTCTTTAAAACAAAAACTTAAATACCCGCAAAAATTGACCACACCTCCCTGAAGAGAATCGTTAGGAAATTCGAAGGCATTTTTTTGCACTGAGAGTACATGGCGTAGTAATCTTCACTGTGTAAATTAATGACGAGACGGTCACTTGTAGCGTTAGCATTTATTTACACATTCATCAGCTAGCGAACGTTCGAGAGTGAGGCGTGCGATTAACTCGATTTATATATACGTACGATCGAGTGGTAGGAAGAGTGGGGCGCCTGGAGGAGAGAGAGCGAACGGCGACAGAAGGAAAGGCGAAGCAATGCACCTACCCTCTCCTACACTGCCTGCACACACGTGGGTGCTCCAGCGATGCGAGCGCCCTCACACTCCTGAGCGTGCTCCTCCTCTCTACTGATTCCCCACTACTCCGCCAGCACCACCTGTCCCGGTTGCTAAGGGCGAGGATATATGCGCATCCACCCGATCGCATCTGTTACTATGAGAGAGGAAGTTAGAGTCGAGGGATAACACCTGCCGGCACGTAGACGCCGCTAGACGCCTGACATAACCCGACTAAGAAATGCACTGGCATTTTGAAAAATCGCAGCATATCCACGAAGTGAATGATGATGAGTGCGGCGAAGCGTCCATCCATCCGTCCGTCCATCTGTCCATCCGTCCATTGGTCTGTTTGTCTGTCCGTCTGTCTGTAACACCTGTCAGCGCGCGGACGCCGCTGAAGGGCGGACATGGTCCGACTAAGAAATCTATTCGCACTTAAAAGTGTGGTTATGTCGAAGTTGCTCCGCCGCGGTGGTCTAGTGGCTAAGATACTCGGCTGCTGACCAGCAGGTCGTGGGATTGAGTCCTGGCTGCAGCTGTTGCATTTTCAATGGATGCGAAAATTCTGTAGGCCCATGTGCTCAGACTTGGTTGGACGTGAAAGAACCCCAGGTGGCCCGAATTTCCGGAGCCCTTCATTATGGCGTCTCTCATTATCATATGGTAGCTTTGGGGCGTTAAACCCCACATACAAACCATACCGTATCCTCTAAGAGAGAATTTGGAGAGTGTTTCTGCTATACAACAATAATCGTCATCTGACTGGCTCGCATTTCCTTTCTTGAAAACTTGGCGCTGGCCACATTCCTGTCAAGAATGCTATGGCACGCTGATAACGCGCGCACCGTTTGCGACCGTGAGCTACCGGGGGGACCATGGTGATAACGCTAGGAAAGAACTTGAAGTAGGGACGATTATTGTTGTGTAGCAGAAAGACTCCCCAAATACTCGAGTTTTTTTACAGTGTATAGCCCTGGAGCTCTTAGCTGTACAGGGCACGAAATAAAAAGACCGAAGACAAGAAAAACTTACCAAAGCAAGAATAATATGATATCAAAAATTGTACACCAAAGTGTGTACCTTTGCAAGGAGGGCTCAACGCGATTTATTTCGTTCGAATTAGGTAAAGGTATGAATCCATGCACATTAAATCGCTATATAAAAAATCAACAAATGAAAAAAAGAACCTGCAGCTCGGCCATGTATCAATAATAACTTGCAAAACCTATTTAAGTAGTAATATAAACAGGCTTTCACAATTGAAGGGCCCCGAAATCTACGAATCGGTAATGTTTTTTTCGTTGTCCTTGTCAATAACAGTGACGGTGCCGAAAACCTTAGAACGAGAATTACTGTAGACGGGAGTTAATGGGAAATATATTTTAATACCACGACCGCTTTTTAATTAGAGATTGATAGGGGGCTTCTCAGTAACGTGTATCCCAGTATGACGTCTCGTGGAGGCAGCAACTCACGATGTACGAGTGGCAAAACTGCTATGTCGGCTCGTGTTGCACGTAGATAATGATGAATAAATTATCGTCTATAGTGTGTGACTGCACAACTAATTTCTGTAATTAAGCTCCGATGCAGAACGCACACCTTGCAAACTTAGATGAACTGTTTTGACTCACCGGGATAATGAAGAGGCGTAACTGTGGTGCAGCTAGCTTGCTATGTAAGGCTTTACGACGAAAACTTTGAAATAAATAAAGACATTTTATACATGCTCTCTTATTTTGATGCGTGGAAAGCTTCAACAGCTAGGGCGCACCAAGAAAGAGAGAAACGCCCGTTTAACAATATATAAAAATTGTGTCATGCAGCAAGAACAGCATCTCATTGAC
This sequence comes from Rhipicephalus annulatus, assembly GCA_013436015.1. Taxonomy (NCBI): domain Eukaryota; kingdom Metazoa; phylum Arthropoda; class Arachnida; order Ixodida; family Ixodidae; genus Rhipicephalus; species Rhipicephalus annulatus. The sequence continues at coordinate 953,026 of WOVY01000739.1, forward strand.
TGCTATGTGGGGTTTAACGTGCCAAAACCACCATATGTTTATGAGAGACGCCGTAGTGGAGGGCTCCGGAAATTTTGACCACGTGGGGTTCTTTAACGTGCGCCCAAATCTGAGCACATGTGCCTACGCCATTTCCGCGTCCTAACCTCGCAAATGATTCCCTCACGATGCTCTCCACAAGCTAGTACACTTCACGAATCGTTTCCTGGCGTACATATCTGCAAGCGCTACAATTGCTTCTATAGCACGAATTGAAGAAAAGCAGGAGGCCGCAAGTTTTGCTCTCAACAAAGAGCAAATTTGTCAGGCGCACGTGCAACGCCTGACAATTTACGCGGCTAAACTGAACGCCCCCTTTCTTAGTTTCCAAATCCCTAACCTTCGGTAAAACCCCATTGCTAGACGCTCTCAATCATACATCCCCGATCCCCACCCCCTCGAGAGAAGAGCCCCCGCGTTAAAATAACAACGCCTTCACTAATCACCTCACGCGCAATAGCAAGGCTATCACGGGCTTGTTTGCATAGGATCCGCAGAGGGGACACAAGGCGTGCCCGTAAGCGACGTTAAAGGAAACGCACATGCCCTCGGGGAGCTTATGCTTCACTGGTCAGGCGGGCTGTTCAAAGGACACGTGCACGATGTAATGCAACCCCGAAATTGGCGTTGCCCAAGTCCGTTTTCTGTCACAACACTCCCTCACCCCGACACTCCTGTTTAAATTGTACGTTTGTTGCCCGACCGGGCTTTGCGGGATTTTTCCTTAAGCTGACTCGCTTTTACTGCCGCTCCAACGGCGATGATCAATACATACCATTTGCATGCGTGAGCTTCCGCACTCTATCCCCATTCAGCAAAGACTCAAGGAAGATCAGTCAAACAGTCGAACAATCAATCTATTCCTCTTTGCATAACGTGCCAAGGACCAACTAGATCTTTGTGCAGGTGCACGCCAAAATAAAGCTATAAAAATAAGCAATACAATAAAACTGTCTTCGGAAAAAGCAATCAAATCAACAAGCGCGAAAATAATAATAATAATAATAATAATAATAATAATAATAATAATAATAATAATAATAATAATAATAATAATAATAATAATAATAATAATAATAATAATAATAGTAATAATAATAATAATATTAATATAATAATAATAATAATAATAATAATAATAATAATAATAATAATAATAATAATAATAATAATAATAATAATAATAATAATATATAGACAAGAAGATGAACGAATTTCTATTTTGCACATGACCATCGTCGCAAATAATATTTTATATACAGAAGCACACCTGCATGCTCTTCTTGCAAGGTTCCAAATACTAATAGCTCGTAGCTTTCTGAAAATCTATGCATCTCCGCAAAAGTGGCCGCAGTATGTTTTTAATGATGAGCCGTCGGCCTTTTTTAACCAACAGTGATTTAGAATAAGGTTACCGCAAGTAATCGTCGCACATAAGCTTTTGTAACCATTACAAGTAAACCTTCGGGAAGTAACGTACTAAATAAAACAATTAAAAATGTTTGACAACATTTTTTCTAAGAATTGCAAAGATACTCCCAGCAGGTACCTATATGCCAATTAGAAAGGCCACCTGGCGAGTTCAGACTTAAACATTGTAATAACAACCGATGCCTGTGACGTTTCTAGAGAAAATGCAAGAGTGGGGATTGCATGTTCAGTGTTTTATTGGTAATTTTCAATTCATCTACTTGATTTTACGCATATTTTTAAAGCGGAATGGCTTACCACTGTCCTGGCGTCATGGAAATAGCCTATATTCATAACAGATGCTGGCATTCCTATGGACTGCCTGTTTGTCTGTTTTTCATTAACTGCGCCTAACATGTCGAAGGCTTTAGAAGCATTTTATGCTTTTTCTGCAAGACATTTATGCCTCATTCGCTTGGTATGAGTACCAGCTAGATACTAAAGGTTTAACCTTCAATAAATATGCAGGTGCACTTGCAGTAGCCTAACATATTGGTCCAATAATTTATATATTACCCACGGTAGCATTTATAGCTATGGCATGGTTTGAATAATTCATCACATCAAGTAACTTTGAATTATCTCACTTGGCAGCATCTGCATGAGTTTTCTCATCCTCAGTACGCGTGAAAAAATCAACAGTGCTCCTATAAAAGGGCGGAATTATCAATTACGAGGCTACGATGCGTAGAGCCCCTCCCTCCCCCCTCTTCCTGAATGTTTTACCTACACAGCTCTGGTCTGGTACAGTCAACCTTATGCCTCCACTACTACGATAGAGAATTTCTTCATAATTTCTCCTAAAATGCAGGTTATTTGCGAGTCAGAGGAAAAGAATTTTAGAAGAACCTCTCTGATGGCTCTAATTTATCCCTTCTGGTGATGCTTTCTTGTGAAGCAACCGAAAAGGGCCACGAAACGTTTGTGAAGCCGTATAGGCGAGTTCCAAAGGGAAATAAAGCGAATAGAATGGAAAGCTAAGCCATCAATTTACTTTATTTTCAATCCCACTAGCTTCTTCGGTTTTAGTTTCTTGCCATTATTTATTCACTTTTTAACCCTCGTCTGACCAATGTCATCTTTGTTTAAAAAACATAAATATAAACATATTCCGCTGGTAAAACAAGTTTATTTTTAAGATAAAGTGGTACCGTTCGTTTTATGGCTGATCCCCCGTGGTAGGTTGCGCAAGGAATTTGAGGACCAACCAACCAACTAACCTCCTATAATCATTTTCAGCTTTTTTTTCTTTCTATCCAGTCACGATTTTTTTTATTGGGATGAGTGTAAGAAAGCTTATTAATCAGCATTAAAAATAGCGTTGTACATGCGGGTTGGGAATTCGTATGTTTTGTATGCCCTGAAAGCTACTTTGAAAGTGGTAATGTTGAATCCCGATTTTGTGCCGGGATGACATTTTGTGCAACGGGGTGCCCCCTTTTTGAAAAACTACTTAGAATGTTTCGCTGTATCTTCATATACTGCGAACGTGTGGGTGAATTTGTATCGTTTCTATAGATTTTACCAGAAACAAGTAAAGAATTTCAAGGTTAATTAAAATAAAAATATCACGTGTAAGAAATTCACACACAGAGACCTTTTCTTCGAAGAACTTCAAAAAAACGGCGTACATATTATTTAAACTTGAAAAACTTGAAAAACGTTTCCTAATACGTGACCAAACCTGGAATCAATACACTTCTGAGAGAGATGTTCTTCCATCCGATCTGTATAGGGGTCTATTAGACCACATCTGGAAGACAGATTTAAGGACTACAGCAAAAATATAGAATGAGTCATGCGGAATACAGCAATGTGCAGGAAGGTATGGGAAAGAGAAAAGTGCGCTCATCAACCTGTTTCATTTTTAATGAGAGAACCCACGCCGGCTTCCCGAAAACAAAGCATCACAACTGAGAAAAATTTTCCCCGGATAATAACTGTAAAATTCGTAAAATGTTTTCTATGCGGCCGTATACATACCTTATTTTGCACGCAACCTGAGAATAAATGAGGTGGACAAATGGACAAGTCGTTTCAAGTAGGCACCGATTCAGAACCTTCGAAAAAAAATCTTTACCGGCAGTGAGTTGTCCAGCTTGCCCAGTGTAGTAGCTCTGCCACCCAAATATCATTATCACAATAAAGCATGATTTTATGGACGAAGCTATATAATTGTAAACCTTATATTTTTTGCTTTACCTTCTATACAAGCAAGCATAACGAAATCCTGGTGCCCACTTCCTGTTACACAAGTGCGTATGAATCAGCCAATAATGAAGTCATAGAATTTATTGAGACGCAGCGTATACTTTGTTTTTTTAGTGCAGTGATTATGAGATAGTGGGACAAGAACTTAGAGGAGACAAAAGAAAGGACGACTTTTGCGCTAGCCGTGTGAAGCTTGAAGGGACCTACAACTGCCCAGAATATAAAGTGAGATGACTTTACTGATGAAAAGTGTGTCCTTCGCATTTACTCAAATCAACCCTGTTTTTTTTTTACGTAAGAGATGCATTTATATTTTTATTTCGTCATTGAAAGTCACAAAAAATGAGGTGTGTCTCCTCTGGCGGCAACATCATGCAAAAACTCTCCAATGTACTTGACCACGTGAATGTAGACTGCTTTACGTGGCCGGCCATTTCTTGTTAATATTGAAATATTGTTGGTTTTTTCATATCAAATGTATTACTCCATAAATATATACACAAATTCCGGCCTTAATAGTATGCATAAAAGTGGCACTGCTTTCGCGTGACGTAATGGTATCATCCTCGTAAGCGTGTCTGCGTGCTTATACAAGCAGGCACGCAGTTTCTAGGCCGCTAAGATTTTTAAGTGTCATATATTTGCTACCTACACTTGGTCTAATAAATAACGCACACAGCTACTCGGCGTAGCTGTGCATATACGTAGTGACACTTTCGAAGACACGGCAATTGGCTCGTGTATCCAGACATAAGTGGGACAAGTCACCCTTGACACAGGCGCAGGCAACCTAAAACGCAGAAGCACAGAATGTAGTTAAAATATAGAGAAGGTGTAGATTGCCACATCATCTTATATAATCTAACAGTTTGTTATTCAAAAAATAGTTCAAGAACTCAAAATATAGATGCCTAATATTCATAGTTACAGGAGCTCCTGCGGGCAGAACGACTACAGCTCACGAAAATCGTGAGAAGGGCTAGCGGCATCGCAATCAATCCTCATTGTTGTTTGAGAAAAATTACATCTGTGTTTACAGCATTTCAGATAAAAAATGCTGCTTGTAAAATAACAACGTTCATTCGAGATTAACTACTGCAGCTACAAACACTATACGAAAAGTGAGCTTACTGTTGCACTGTAAAAAAAAAACGGAAAAAAAAGACGCAAAAGGCGTCTGGCGCACAGGGGATGGTTTACCTCAAGCTTTGAGGGCTTCGCTCAAAACATATGACTCGTTGCTGGTGTGAGCTGTCGTGAGAGGTTATCGGTTCGGTCTTCACGGGGGAGGGTTCGAGTTCTTATTTTTCCGCAGAAGTAATATTACCTTGTCTCATAATTACTGCAATTCAGTTGAAACCTACTTCATTTATTGCTTTAGTCGGTCATGTCTCACAAAGTAAAGGCTGTGTATGCATCAACCTTCTTTTAATATTATGCACTATATTTACATTCATGACAGTATAACGCAGTGTTATAACGCAGTATCACACAGCTTGATACTTGCAAGCGTGCTTCACTGTCATATGGGTGCTACTGTGGCGCAGCCAACGTACTATGCAGGTTCACCAACTCGCCCCGATACGGGCATTCGCGTCGATGGGCCCGCCGGCTACTGATTGTTATTTCACCCACTGAATTCATACTCATTTATCTCACTCGTACAAACTTTCATTACCAAGAAAAAATCACGTTCATAATTCATTCCTTAGCTCCATTATTTGTTTGCTTCATTAAGTCAAGTGCAGTCAAACATGACTCTACGAATAAAACTTGTTGCTGGGTGAGCTGCTTCACACTTTAAGATAAACTTGCACGCAGTTAAAACCAGGGACACATAAATAACCAGCAAGGGCAGGAGCGAATTTTCAATTTACTTTTATTTTCCGCAACCCTTCCATACGTTCTCATAACAAAGCTGTGCAAGCATAGAGTGGTCAAATGGTCACGACCAAACTGATTACAAAAAGCAGGGAAACGTTTAGGCTCAATGTCAAATTAAGATACAGATATGTCGCCAACACAAGACTTGCCGCTTGCAGATAAGCAAAAGACATCCATCAGTTCGCGGGCTGTGCTATCACTGCTTCTGCCCAATATCTTTCGCAAATCGGTGAGCACCTGCATTCTTGGCGTTGCGCAGGCAAATGCGCCTTCCCGTTATTTTTTATTGAACAATGCATATTCCTTTGCACAATACGTCTTTCTTAGAAGGGGACGAAAATGGTAACGAAAAATGAAAGTCAGTTTAAAGTTCCCGCCTGTCCCTGCACGTTTTCTCTGTGTCGCTGTCTTTATTTGTGCACACCAGTTTACCTTCAACTCATAAGCATTCGCAGGGTTTCCTTTCGGGGGAGGGGGCGAGGGGGGTTTGAAGGTTTGTCGCAGCTGCAGTGCCACCCCATTCCTACAATGTACATGTATTGGGCTGACTTTGCACTCCCCTCTTTCCCCGCTCTCTAAAATGTCAATGTATGAGGCCAACCTTGCACCCCCCCCCACTCTTCTCAGTGGGCATGCTTATGCTTGAACTACTATATCAACTCAGAGAAATCGAATTATCTTCTATATCAAAGTACTCTTGAACTAGACACAGTTTTCACGCCAATGGACAGCGAAATTTACGGATTTACGGCAACATCGAACAAAACAAGCAGCAACACTCGATACGTATGGAACGTGAAACACTACAGTACGCCGTAAAAATGTGGCTTTCTCTCAGAAAAAGTTTTTTATACGCAAAGTGGCTTTCTCAAGTGCATTTTGCAGGGTGAGCGTAATGATTGGGAGGCTTCCGTGCACTGCAAGTAGAAATGATCACTTGCCATCCTATACTTTCTTTCGTGATTCTATTTGGAGGCAGTCGGGAAGGGTCAGCAATGGTTTTTTTAATCCTTTTGTCAGCGCGATGGCTGCCGTAAAAAGGCAATTTTTGTTGAGCGAGCGATCCTCAGCTCGACAAAGAAAAAAGAAACGCCGAGAAAGACATCAAAGAAAACCATACACAAGCAAGCCCACGTGGGTCAGATGTGTCACATTCATTGGTTTCGCTTTGAACGCGCAATCGTGGCGAAGAAAGACACGAAAATTGCAAAAGCGTGTAACCTTCATGCTGACATCAGCTCTCTATACACGTGCATGTACCATTGTTTATCATGTGAAAAAAAACGCAGCAGCATAGCATATAGGCTACACCAAGCAAACTTCACCTCTTGTACGTTTAAGCCCATTCATGATGATTTTTGTATGCGCTAGAAACATATTCTAACACCCTATCCCGTTGGTAATGTCCTAGAGCGTTGCCCACTGTCAAGTTTACCAAAAGCTTTGCACGCGGCTATATGCGCTGCGATGGGTGACACGGCAAATAAGGGTTAGAAAAGAGGGAAGCTTCAAACGAGGAACGCGGAAGTGCTTGAACTCGAGGTAACAATGTAGGACGGGCGTTGAGAACGAGGTGAAAGCATGGAGACCAGTGAGAGGCAAGGGTAAAGAAAGAGAAGAGGCTTGTGCAATGAAGAGGAAGGTATAGGAGCATAGCCTCGCTTATAATGACATTATAGCTGGCTGCACCTTAGGGTGGCCTTCGCGCGGCAGAACTCTTGCATGCGCAGCGCTGGCCTTGTCGGGGTGGTCGCTTTTGGCTGCAACTGTTGGAGGTCGATAGGTTCTCATGGGCTTAGTTTCATGCTTTGCTAGCTAGATGTTGTGGCTAGAATAGAGAGATATAAACAGAAAGGAGACAGTGGCAAAAACTGGGGGTGTGGGGGGAGAAGGTGGTTGAGGGACCCAGAGCGTTAAACCATGCATGTAGCTACGTCAATCTTGTTTATTCGGCGCAAGTGCCTGCTTTCGCAGCAGCGTGGTTACCCGGTCGCTTTTCGACATCGAGGTTTCGCCTGTTTTTTTTAGGGGCCAATACATTTTACGTTGCCTTGTTTTAGTCTTGTTGTCACGAATGTTTACTGCTTGTCGGCAAGCGTTAAAAATGCACGTGTTAGATTTATCTGTGCTCGTTAAGTAACAGAATCGTGAATTCTTCTTTGACATTACTTTTCTCCGACAACCCATTTCCTAATTGGTAGGCGATATTTTACATAATGTGCTGCAGCCAAGAATGCTTAATTGAAGAAGACAGTATATAGATTAGTAGCAACACTTTGTGCGGAAAAAACTGTTGCATTAAATTAGGAACACTTTTGTACTTGTTTGTTCGCGTAACCACTCTGTTACGTACTATACCGTAAGGCGCCTGGAGGTGTCTATGTTATCAAACTAAACTGAACTGAATTACGTCATTACGTTGAAGAAATAAGCAGAAAGATAAACAGCGCTGGCGTCGTCTTCTTTTTCTGTAAGTGTCTAAACCTTCTTACTCATATATTTTTATTACGTCCAACTTTGTTGCATCATTACTTTCATCATTCAATAGACGACATTTTGAGTAATATTTCAGAACTATCTTTCAAACTCACCCCGTTCCCAATGACTCCCCAAGAGTGGGTGCGTGCCACTGTTAGAGTTTTTACTCTACTCCTCTTAACTCTCCCTCTTATAAGTTCAGGCTGTACCAACTTTTCCTACTGCGTTATTATACTAGTATATCAAAAAAGCCTATCCATAAGTAGACACGTGATGAAATTTTAATGAAAACGAACATACGCAAATGGTAAGAAAACCAGAGGAGGCGTTATTCCAAATAATTACGGTGTACATGTGAAAGGAAGTAGAGTGAAGAAAAAAACATTGTCGCAAGTAGGGATGGAACCTGGGATCCGATTTCAGTAGTCTATTTCGCGCTGAAATTCCCGGCACACCTGAATTCGCAGAAACACATAGACAGGGTGGGCGCTTACTTGCAGGTGTTTATTACTTAAGGCGAATATACATCCAGCAGTTATCACCAACGCAATTGCAAATGAGCACCCATCCTGTGCGTATCCATCTACGTATTTCTACGAGTCATTATTTTGGCGCGAAAACTATTGAACTCGGACATGCACCTACTATATATAGCCTAACAGCGAGTGCTACTACGCGTACGATGCTCGTCCACATTACTTCTGGTCAGATGCCAGCTCGTTAAAAAAAAGGACAAGTCACGTGCTGCGGGATGCCAACATGCAGAAAGGGAGTGTTCTCCTGTTCTGCCAACATGCAGAACAGGAGAAAAAGGAAATGCAGGGATGTTAACCTGTCTAGAGCGACTCGTTTGCTACCCTGCACTGGCGATAGGGCTGAGGGAGTTAGAAGGATGGAGAGAAAGGTATAAGCATGCGCACTCAAAGTCGCTCACAGTAATCCTAGCCCTATTAGTCTACAACCATCAGTCCAAGTCTGTTGCCTTGAAGAAGCTGAGAACTGATTTAGTCGCCTTTACTCGCGATGACCTCTCTGGACGACGTTCCATAATAGTGTCCGTCGTCATCGGTCTGTGATCGATGGGAGCTAGTGCAGCTGAAAGTAATTTTCTCTGCGCATTGTAGCGAGCACAGTGGCTGAAGGTGGCCTGTAATATCTTCTCGCTATACCACAGTTGTCTTGTGAGAGCCATTTTTAGCCAAAAAAGGCAAAGTAGAGTGGCATTATTTTGCGGACTACGCAAATACTGATTACCATGATGAAGTTGTGGTACTGGAATACGTAGTGTGTATAGCTTTTTTTATTTAAAGATACTGTGGTCTGTTCCCAGATCTTATCACGGTGGTTGTACATAAAGATGCAAAAAAATTAGCACACATAAATTGCAGGCTTTCGTCAAACATCTTGAAGAAATCAAAATGAGAAATAAACACTGGTAACGAACGAACGAAACAACACAAAAAAAATTCATAACTCATTCAGATGTTCTTCCAACATTGCTAAAGACTTCTGAGAAACTACATTGGTAATTAGATTATTCCAGTGCGTTATAGTCCGGGGAAAAAGAAACACCTAAAACCGTTATTTCTTGTGGTAAAGAGAACTATGGTTAAAGCATGTCTTTGCCTTGTTTCATAACGTGTTGAGAAAGAAACAATAATGCGATGTGTTGATGTTATAATGACCATTGTGGGCGTTTCTTTGTTCTTCGTGGGCGTTTCATGACGGTTCTTCAGTTTATGCACAGAACATGTAGCTACGTGAAGGCGATGCAAACAAGCGTAAGAAATACGTTTTTCAGAAGCAGCCCAGCTAGTTGCTTAAGTGTGCAGCTCTGTAGTCGCAGTGGTATGGTGTTATGCAGGTAATTATTATGCACTTCTTATTACTATGAATTCATATGCAATAATACATTTATGTCTACGACGTTGCCCTAAAGACACGTAGAACGGCGCATTAGCCTGCAAGTCACACTGGTGTCCCCGTGTGCTAAACATCGGTGCAGGTGACTTCGTTTCTGTAATTGAAGAGATTCTGTGAGCAGATTCGCAAGCTGCCAACATTATAAAACGTCACTGCAACACATTTATTGGAAATATATTTATAGATGTTAAGATACTAACGAAGATGCTATATTGCGCTGTATTTTTTTGCCACAGCCAGTGGCTTCCTCTTCAACTTTAGTAGCAAAACTGGAGTAAGCTCATTCAATTCTAAGCAGCTCACAGTACTGATCGTTTCGCAGAATGAAACGTGCCGGGATATCAGTGATACGTTATGACCAGGCTCTCAAGCAAAAACAAATTGAACAAGCGCGCTGATAGATAAACCAAGCTCATTTGAGTCAAGCTCGGCGTCAAGGCGAATACGTGCACGCCACGGTCATGCCACACGCAAACACTCTCCAAATTATGTCTATTGTTCCACAAAAGAACTGTAGATGCATCGGTCATGTAATGAAGCGAGCTGGTGTTGAGCGCCTGTTCTATAAACCAGTCAGCGAACAACTTGTAATGCGTATCGGTCATTTCATAGCGAGGACGTCACCTTTCCGCATATTCGTAAGCAATCAGCCCGAGTCACCAGGTTAGCACTGTAACGATGTCAGGGTTTTCAAGCCGCAGGGCGTTATTGAAGTCTGCGGTGGTTGAGTTAATTGGGTGAAGAGATGAGCCTTCGGCGGTACAGTTCAGCAGGCCACTGGCTGAAGGATGGACGTATTCGGCTGTGCCCCATAGATCAGGTGGCGGCTCACGCCGCCTAGTTATAAGGTTAAGTAATATCACTATGTGTTGAAGGATTGAATTTTACTCGTGGCTTGATTGTAGCCATCAGTGAGTTAGAATCGTCCTGGTTATTTCTGCCCGTGTAAAGTCTATTTCGCATTCACTATCCCTAAACCCTAATGCTTTAAAAAATTCCGCATTAATGTCTTGAACTATAGGGTAGAGCCCTCTACACAACATTAACAAATGTTCAGCTGTTTCCTTCTTCTCTCCACAAGCAATAGCCCGCCGAGCAGTACTACGGTGCGGTCGTCATACTTCTTGATGTGGATGAAGAGCCACCGTCCTTGGCGAAGGCATTCCCGGATACCTTCATCGAGGGTTCGAACGCGAGCGCAGCCGCGGCATTTCTTGGAAAGCGTATCCTCGCTTCCGGCGTCCAGTTGTCGCAGATTCGTGAAAGACGTGTTCGCCAAGAATCCATTGCTGCTCGTCATCCGCTCGAGGTTATCATCGTAAAAGAGGACCTCGATGTTGTCTCGCTTGAAGGAAAGGTCCAGCTCAATGTCTGTCGCCTTTTTCTCACGCAACACCTGTATTGAGTCTAGAGTGAATTCCAGCGCATAGCGGCCGGCACTGCCATGCGTTACCAGGTCAACGCCACATAGAATGATCACGCTTCAAAGCATTCATCGAGTCTTCTCTTTAGGGAGTATTTGCATCCTTTAAAGCATGGTCAATGTTACTTGTGTTCCCCTAGATTTCTGAAAAATTCCAACGTAATAATTTTCGTTGAAGTTTCTCGGTGTATTTACACTGCCAAACGCAGAAAAATTTTCAAACACAGTGAACATTTGCGTAAAAACACGCGCTGGCAAAAATAACTAACATGTTGTACTCGAGTAGGTTTCACATACCCTAGATCATGGATTTCAACATTCTTTTTTTTTATGCAGCCGCCTGACATACAATGAACAGTTTCAAATTTCATTAGAGTTCGCGAAGATAACTCGGCAGACTCAGTTGATAATTACGATGTGATCTGCCCTATGAACATGGGATATTACTGAGTTGAACAAGCTCTTTGGCACAAACGCTCTAGCGTTTCATTGGTACATGACGTAGGGAAATAAAGCAGCATTCAAGCCTATCTTCACATTCATGCTGTGTTTTACAACATTAGCATGCGCTACAACAACCGCATGCATGGTGTGTCTGTCGCAGCATCCCGTACCACTTTCAATCAAACCATTAAACCCCTCTTTGCAAAACAGCCGTGCGTCTTCTTCATCGTTCAGACTATGATTGATCAAGTTTCGATTAATTTAAACGTTAGAAGGCAAACCTTGTTATGATACAAACACTCTTTGATGCCACGTGCAATAACGCTTAGTCACCCCACCCTTCTAATCAGAGTCAATGGTGACCTGATACGAAGTCTTCAAAAACAATAACCACACTGGGGCGAAATGTATGCGCCAAACGAAGAGAAGGCTCTCCTATCGGTCCCGGTCCTAAGTGCTTTGGGCACACATTTCTGGGTGTTTTTGTTTTGTTTTGTTTCCCTGGGAGGCTGGCTCATACCCACTCAGGGGGATTGGCCAAGAAATTGTAGTGCATTTAACAATGTTTAATGAATTGGTATTATAATGAGATTAATGTAAAAATAAAAACAACATAAAAAGAGCAAACGAAAAAAAAAATCAAGTTGAGCAATTTTGAGATTTGAGGTGTTATGATTAGCACTCAGCTGCGTTTACTTCACTCTGCCCTGGGAAGTAATAAATAATTTTTTTTTATTGAAGATCACAATGGTATACGCTTGGTTGCCTGAATATAATTGCAAACGGCATTGAAAGCATCCCTGTGGCAATGTCCCAAAGCTGAGGCGCCAAAGCTTAGCGCCGTTTCCGCCGTTAATCTAAGGCCTATTTTCCGAAATGGCATAACTAGTAACCTTTTTCTAAGTATCTCGTAGCGGCGACAATACAAAAAATAATGATCTAGTGATTCCATTTCTCCGCAGAATGCGCAGAGGGGTGATGTTGTCTGACCAGCTCTGTGCAGATACAGGTTTAGAGGGGGGACACGACATCGAAATTTAGTAATTAAGACTTCGAGCTTTCTGGACTGACTCCAGTGGTGTTGCCATGGAAACATGAGGTGGTTATAGTCTGTCCGTGTAATTACTTTTTCTATCGTATCAGTGGAGATTGCTGATTTTCGATATCTTATTGCCGTGATATATTCAACATCTGGCAGTATGGACAAAACTGGCCCATCAAGTGCGGCTCGTGCTAAGGAATCGGCCAATTCATTTAATCTTAATCCACAGTGTCCCGGAACCCATAGTAATCTCAGGAGTCTCAACTGCGGGGGTACTAATGTTTTGAATGTGCTTAGAATTCGAGAGTTCTCTGAAGCCGTCAGAGCTGCACAAACTGAAAGAGAATCCGTCATTATTACTGCGTTGTTTTGATTTGATGGAAGTTTTCGAAGAGCTAAAATAATCGCCAAGAGCTCCGCTTCAAAAACTGGAGTAAAATCAGGCCGTCTCACTGAAAAGGACCAGTCAAGCAAATCAGACGCAATGCCTACACCTGCCTTTTGATTATTTACGGAAGCATCTGTGGCTATTATATTTTTAGTTTTTGCATGCTCCAAGTAATCTAATAATATGTTATTTAAAAATTTGAGGGATTGTAATTTGGCGTTTTGGGGGAATATATCATCATACTCAATAATAACATGACAATTCGAGTCATTAGTCTCAATTACATTTCTAATGTTCACATTTATACTTTGTAGATTTTTTTGTACAAACATTATCTGAGGTGTGTGAAACCGTGGCCAATGAGCAAGAAAGAAGGCGTCTGGGTTTGCGATAAAAGCATATTGAGATCTTCTTGCCGGTAAGCTATAAAATTTTAAAAATGCTTGTACGGTCAAAATTCGAAATCGACAAAGTAGTGTAGGCAGGCGCGCTTCCTGGTACAGTACGTTGATAGCCAATAATCTAGGGAGTCCCAGACACATTCGCAGTGCTTCTCGTTCCAAGACAACTAGAGGTTTCGTTTTATAAGCAGGGCCACCCGAGAATAATATGCAGCCGAATTCCATGATGGGGCGCATGTACATCTTGTACAACGTTATCAAGGTGTGCCTCCGTAATCCATATTTCCGGTTACTTAGCTTGTGTAGTAAGCCTGAAGCCCGCTGTGCTTTGGTAGTTATATACTCTATGTGTGGACTCCAGTTAAGTTCGTCATTATAAATGATTCCCAAATATTTTATAGAGTCTACTTGCTGGATGGGTTCCTGTTTATATAGAATTGAAATTGAAATTGGTTCTGCAAGCGTAAATGCCATGAGCGCGCTCTTGTTGACATTTAACGATAACGAAATCGACTGCAACCAAATTTCTAACATGTTAATATATCTTTGTAATTTAAGTTGTAGTGAGTAAATACCACAGTCAGCAGCAAAGAGTGCGATGTCATCAGCATAAATGTAGACAGTAACTTCTTGATCTGTTGGAATTGTGCTCATTAAAGCATTACATAATATTGGGGATAAGACTGCTCCTTGGGGAACTCCGCGCGTTTGTTTAAATCTAGATGAGGAACATCCATCCTTGACGCAGTAGAACTCTCTTGATTTTGAGAATTCTGCCACCCACTCAATAAAATATTGTGGGAAGTTCAATCTCTCTAGCGTATTTAACAATATGAAGTGCTCCACACTGTCATACGCCTTGGCTATGTCAAGCGTTACTAAAGCAGCGTATTGCCTTCTTTTACGCGCGAGCTGTATTCGGCTCTCTAAATCAGCATGGGCACACCAAATTGAGAAAGCACTACGAAAGCCGATTTGGTTCGGTTTTATTACTAAATTGTCTGTCATCCAGATACTTACTCGGCTATGAAGGACCCTCTCTACTAGTTTGACCATGTTAGATGTTAGAGAGATTGGTCTGATATTATCGACTGTTAATCCTCCACCCGGATTTTTTAGTATAGGAATCACCTTTGCTATCCTCCAATCCTGCGGCACCCATGAGTTTTTTAAGGAGTAGTTAATAACATTGGCGACGTCTCGAGGCGATAAATTGAACAGAAATTTAATCATGGCTACTGTGATCCCATCTGGGCCAGGAGATGCACAGGGTAAATGTTTAATCACGTTGGATACTTCAGTCTGTGTCACTTCTTCAAAGTCAGACTTTGTCGTAGACTTGTGCCAGTTGTTTGGCACTACTGAAGTGAATCTGCTTTCCAGACCTTTACCTATTGCCTCTAAGGTAATGGTCATTTCTTGTGCCGACAGATTATCACAAGCTACATTAACTGGTGATGGCAAGATTTTCCGAGCTCTCATATATCGGAACAGTGCTTTCATATGTTTAGGCTTCGACAGGTATTCATATTGTCTTTTGTCATAATCTTGTTTAGCTTGAGCTACCGTTCTTTTAAAGCCCGCAGCAATGAATTTATAATCGGCCCAGTTTTGTGGGGATTGATTATGTAAGAGCTGCTTCCAAGCTGCCTTACGTCGTCGGTGCTCTCTTGTACATTCATCATTCCACCAACGGCTATATACTCTTTTTGTGGATTCAACAGTAAATTCGGCTCTTTTGTAGGATCTTTTAATGACTGCGTTTATTTTCAGTGCTTTTTTATCATCGCTCTCTTCCGAGTGAATAGCCAGCGCTGACTTCAGGTCATTCCTAAATTTAGTGTAATTTACAAATACTCTTACATTTGAACAAGATGGAATTATCGGACAAGAAATTTCAAAACTTATCGGTAAGTGGTCACTGTTGGTGCCACAGTCCAGCGCTTTCCAAGAAGAAGTAATAATGGCTGAACTGACAAAACTTAAATCTAAGGCCGACCTGTAGTGAGTACGAATAAATGTGGGGGTTCTCACGTTGAGGCACGTCAGGTCATTAGCCATTGTCCACTCCCACAAGCGTTTCCCACTAAGATCAGTTCTAAAACCCCAACTCGTGTGGTGAGAATTAAAGTCTCCAACTAAAACTTTGTCTTTGCACCATGATTTTGTAGCTAGATCCAAACTTCGTGTGTCTTGAACTCCATCCGGAAAATACATATTAACTAAAGTGAAAGGAGTGCAGTTGGGCAGTGTAATGTCTACTGCCAAAATTTCGCATTCTGGCGACATAAGTTTGTATGAGCATTTGACTTTCATACTAATTCTATTATTAATAAAGAGAGCTAGACCCCCACCTCTCGATGGACGGTCTAATCAAAAGGATTGGAAGTTATTTAAATGGAACAAATTATGTACAGATAGCCATGTCTCTTGTAATGCTATAGTATCAGGAGCGAATTTAGAAGTCAAGTATACCAAATCCGTAGATGCAGAATGGATTGATCGGCAATTCCAATGGAGAATCTTAAGCGACCCTATGGTTTCGAAAGAGCTGCTTCCACTATAGCTTTCTTTAGAATGCCTTCCTTCAAGAAATCCCTCTTCGAAAGGCTCTCCTTTTCTTTCAGATACTTTTTGTTCTTAGTTTGTTTCGGTGAGTTAGTTTTCTTTGACACAGGGGATCTAGATCTCTTCAGGGACCTAGGGTCCAAATCCATGTCATCGGAATCTATTGTATATGTAGCTTTGTCCTCACTTACACTCTGTATATCTACTGCAGAGGGTGCTGTAGACGGAAAATACGAGGGTGCGGTTTCAGATTCCTCATTTTGGCTGTGGACGCCTATTGCAGAGGCTCCTGCTGGCGGATAATACGATGGCGCAGTTTCAGATTCACCGTCAGCCATTGGTCGTGAACTCTCAACATGTTGGGATACTAGGCCTGACTCTCCCGTTGTACCAAATATGCGAGTCATCTGGTTAGCCAAAATTTGAGATAGAGAATCGCAAAGGTTAGAAGTCAGTCGTTCCATGGCTTTTTCTAGAGCCTTTTCTATGGCCTCCGCTATATTCAGGGAAATCGACTCATTTATTTCCGAGAGATGTCGTGCTGCAACACTGGCATACCCCTGAGTTCTAGTCTGTATTTCCGCTAGGGCTTCTCGTCGAGAACAGCGCCTACGCCCTATAATTTCAAGAACGCTTTCAAGAACGTGCAATAACGCTTAGTCACTCCACCCTTCTAATCAGAGTCAATGGTGACCTGATACGAAGTCTTCAAAAACAATAACCACACTGGGGCGAAATGTATGCGCCAAACGAAGAGAAGGCTCTCCTATCGGTCCCGGTCCTAAGTGCTTTGGGCACACATTTCTGGGTGGTTGTCAGTGCTTCTTCTTCTTTGTGGGTACTTTGTTGCTGGAGCCGGTTAACAAGTTTTTTTTTCTATGGAATCTAACAAAGAAAGGCATTCTTTAAGTTTCTTCCACTTTCTTATACGATATACCTTAAAAGTTTGAGGATAAAAGCCACGTAAAGTTGCCGCTGTTGAACTCGGTTCAAGAAACTTAGATGAGTTAGCACGCTTTGGCTGGGCACTTCCGAAAAATTGCTATGGCGCAAAACAGACGGGGGCAAAATGAAGCCGCACGGAAAAACATGGATGCGCTGAAAATAACGGCGCCCGTGTTTTTGGCGTCATACCAGTGTTTCAAATGTAATGAACAAACTATACCTGAATAACTGCCCTTGTTGCTTTGCGGAGACGCTGCTGAATGCCGTCGGGGACCCAGGCACGAAACCGCTCCTCTGGCGGCGGCCCCGCAAAAGACTCCCCTTCGGTCGCATTTCAGCCGGGTAGTGGGCACATATAGCGCAGTCGTCCCATTAAAGCACCTTAGCTGAGCGCTAGCAAGTAAACTTATAAAAAAAAGCAAGTTGCTCAGTTAAGTGCAGCCGCCACAACTGAGCAGCTATTCTGGAGTGGTGGTGTCCAATTGGAGTTGACGTCATGACAGCATGGTTGCAGGAAACTGCTGCGTGAAACGAGATGCTCTATACATTAAGAAAATTGAAGAGAACGTGAATACACAAGATGCAGTAGAAAATTCAGTATTTCAGGCCTCAACAGAGTTGATAATTGTAATGCGGCCGTTATAAATGCACTTACAGGATTCAATGAATTCAGTGACATCACGTTGATCTGGTTTGTTATGATACATAACTACGATATTTTATATAGGGGGGATATGATTGATTGATTGATTTGTTGGGTTTAACGTCCCAAAACCACCATATGATTATGAGAGACGCCGTAGTGGAGGGCTCCAGAAATTTCGACCACCTGGGGTTCTTTAACGTGCACGCAAATGTGAGTACATGGGCCTACAACATTTCCGCCTCCATCGGAAATGCAGCCGCCACAGCCGGGATTCGATCCCGCGACCTGCGGGTCAGCATCCGAGTACCTTAGCCACTAGACCACCGTGGCGGGGATATAGGGGGGGGGATATTCCAGTATAACTGAGGTGTTCATCCTTATCTATACCAACCAATAGAAGAGTCGCATTTTATATAGAATAGTCGCATTTTATAAAAATTGCGTCATACCATTTGGGAGCATGTTATTTCAATATTCTGCGAAGGAATATCAGTTTTGTGAAAATAAATTACGAACCAACAAAAGGGCGAACAAAGGGGTGAAGGCGATACTATTCACTTTACTGCATGGGTGCTGAATTGTTCAAAGAAAGAGGCTTTCCACTTGAAGCAATGTAATAAACGACTTTTCTGTTGTAAGCAGGCCAACATATTCTTCGAAGATAAAATTAGGTAGATAGCAGCGTAAACGTCGCTCACTCGTTCACTCGTTATTCATCAATCACTTGCGCTTTTGAGCCTGCGAATAGAAAGCGTATTTCATTACATTTGTGCGGAACCAGTTGCCTTTTATCACATGATGGTATAGGGATATTTTTGGATAAAGGTTGCAGCACAAATGAACAGCACTCTACAAAGAAGGCAAACATACACAAAACAGTTCACCTTGCTCCTGCCATATGAACAGTTAGTCGGTCAGTCGGTCGGCCGGTCGGCCGGTCGGTCGGTCGGTCGGTCAGTTATTCAGCAAACTTCATTCCAGTCCCACGAACTGCATAGCTGTATACTTGGGGGCCGCGCCCACGTTATGGCTGGAAGGCCATGATCCTCCGCCTGTTCCCGGGCTCTTTGGACAGCCCTAATTGTTTATGGAGATCTCCGCTTTTGAGGGCTTGCTCCCAGTCATCTTGTTTATTAAAAAAAAACATTTTTTAACGCTGAACAATGCAAGAGCATGTGAGCTAGCGAGAAATACTTTTCATGGCACTCAGGGCAGTGTGTAGCGACGTCCGCAGCAAAGAGACTAAACTTTCTTCTCGGCGGGAAAAATCCCGTTGGTATACATGCTTAGGCTGGAAGGCTGAGGTCTAGTCATCTTTAGGTGCGGGTGTAGGAATTTCTTGCGCCCAATGTGACAGAACTTCAACATTTCGTGAAAACAGGTTTGAGTCAGAGTTATGCTCCGAACCCAGCTGGCCCGGCATATCGAGATCGTTGCGGAATGTCAAACCTCGCGCCTGGTCATGGACTACCTCATCTGGGCTGCGTTTGCCGGAGCGTAAATTGATTCCCATGTCCGCTGTAAACCATGTGACAGTGAGAAAGGTAGCAGGCGGTCTTTTTCTCGACAATCTCGAGAGGTTTTGCCATCAGCATTCACGTTACAATCGCCATCACTTAGCGTATCAAGTTCAACTGATAACAATTTGTATTTAACCTCGTAGGCGCCGCCAATGAATGCAGATAAAGCAGTGACGAAACCAGCTGGCCTTCTACGTTACACGGTAAATGCAAGCCATAACATCAACCCGCGTGTGCGCCCCACTGTCAATTTCTTATCAAACAGAGAGGAAATGCCTCGCTCGTTTTTCCTAAGAAGTACGTAGGGACGCCAGAGAAAGGAAGCGTGGCTTCATCGCTCGAACGGCGTGGCAGATAGCAGATATTTTGTCTTTGGGAGCATCAGCAGATGGTCACTAAACTTGCCGTGCTTTCAAAGCTTACTTAGCGTTTGGAAACTGGCGCATGAAAATCGCTTCGGTGCCTTGAGCGGTCGTATTTCGTGCAAGCTCGTATTGTTGAGCAACTCGGGACTGGATACAAAAAAGAGGTAATTTTAAGTCTAACTTTATACAATTTGACATTACAATTTAACATTACGATTTGTCGCTTTCGTATTAATTACTCGACTTAAGTGAAGCTGCCGTTTTTTCTAACAATTTACATTAGACTTCCCTTAACTAAGTATTGTTAGTTCCAAATGTTGTGATAATAAACACTCGCATAACAAAGGAAGCTACGCTCTCAAAACTGTGCATGAAATATCAGGTTAATTCATCTCCGTATACTGATATTACGCATTCCAGCTATGACCAAAAAGCACGTAAACCTATTTGCAAGAAGACAGCTCGTTACACCGTGCGAGCTCTCACCACTACCTGTAATTTTTTTGTAACTACCTCAGCAGCAGGCACGGGTGTATGCCACCTCATTTCTCCACTGCGTATGCCATTCGACGTGGACGTAATCCACAGCACTGCCCAACCCGATGAGCAAGATCACGGTCAACAGCGGCCTCGGTGTGAACACGCCGCGTGCTCTCACGCCTTCATCGGTCGCGCCTCGTCACTCTCCCCGTAAACGGCTTCGCACTGCTGAGCACCGCTGACCCGACGAACCTGGCACGTGCGACGCGCTTTGGCGGGCCATCTCTACCGGGACGCGGAGCAGGGGGAGGGCGTGAGCTCCCGCACGTGCACTGCCAGAAGAGGCCCCCGCGCTGTATACTGCAACGAATGCTCCCAAGAGCTGTTCGAAAGCTCCACGAAATGATACAGCTTTTCGCTTATTCATTCTAGCAGAAAGGAAATCGCTGTAGGCCACGTCAAACGTATACAACAGTCTTGCGACATGTTACGGTCTGTCGTATTTCAATGTATTACTCAAGTTCCAATTTATTGAATTTCAAAGTACTGCATTCTGTTTAACTTTCTTATACTGAAAACTCCTAATGAGTGTTGCGTTATGTTTAAAATAGAGATAATGGTAAATTCGAGGTAGCTTACACATAGCAGTGGCTTCTGGGTCAATTAACGAATTATGCTTCTCAGAATGTCGCGGTAAAGATCAAGGTGATTAAGGCAGTTATAGCACGCAAAAAATAACAGAAAAAAATTCACTGGTGATTACAGTATGGTCTAATGCGAATTTGGAGCGAAGTTTTGTGTTGGGGTAAAGTGTTGGAGCAAAGTGTTGGGGCAAAGTGGCTTTTCGCAAAGTATAGAGTTCGCAATAAATCACAGTTGTTTTTTTTTTTTTAATTTACGGCCAGTATCCACAACGCCTATATTCTTTCTGCGGAAAGGCGCGGCACCTGCTACAGATCTGCGATGTTTTATGGGCACCCTTTCGATGCTGCATGTTATTGATGACGATGAGGAATCATGGCTGAGCACTTTGCAGTGAGCGGGTTGCATTAATTGAAACACTCGTTGCCCAATTAGCATTCTGTAGCAACTGCTAGTTAATCTACTCTTCTGCCATGCTATGTAAATACCTCGATCGTTTACCGTGACTTCTTCGCTGACGGGAAGCTTTTAAAAACTCTTTTCTAAAACGAGCTTCAAGCACTAGCGTCGCTGCGAGTAAGAACACTCGACTGCCACGCAGAGGACCCCAGTTCAAATGTCATTCTACCCTGGGTACTTCATCTATTACCTTATTTTTCTCACGTTTATCAGTTCTTTTTTCATGTCTATTATTGATGCCCCCAATGGCGGCAGCAACGGCGACGTCACTCAATGCCAGAAGAAGCGCCTGAAAGCGAACCTCTAAAATCAGAAGCCATTCCATCTCTCTGAAGGTGAATGACTAAGAATTGTGGTGACACAAAATTTTAATGCGATAGATTTCTAAAGCTCATTTCGCAAAATTCTGTTGTCAGGGCCAGTATCGTTTGTTGTGATCGAAGAATCATCACCTTTGCATCACCAAAAAATTGAAAAAGTTCAAATAAAACAAATAACAAAGAATACTGTTGAAGCGGAAATCAAACCCTGGCCGTCCATGGGGCCAGCAAATATGCTCAATATATACCACAGAGGCGAGCTACTTTTTGAAAGTGCCTCGGGCAAAATGCACTATATTTATTTATTTATTTATTTATTTATATACCAATACTGCCAATCTCATCAGAGGTTATAGCAGGGAGGGCGTATGAAAACGAATATTTGTTTACACAAAGTCATAATGATGGAGAACACAAGAAAAAGGCAGAATTACAAAATAATAGATTATACACTGCCATATAATAACGCACAATCAAACAACTTTAGTATTACCAAAATCATGAACTAGGTTGTCGTTAAAAACGACTACAAAAAGATAATGCATGCATTTGTAATATGGGGTAGGGACCGCAAGTAGACATTTTTATTGGACAACCTAATTAAACAATCTTATAAACAATAAACTAATCAAAAACATGTCACTTGAAATATAACGATGATAAAAAACAATACCTAGGTATTAGTAATATGACACTGACTCATCGTTTATCGGGTTTATCGATGATGTGATGTCGTTAGTGCGACTTGTGAGTAGAGCCATGTGCTTTCAGACGCAGCTGGAAAAAAGTTTATGGATGATCCAGTGGTGGGTTTCAGTGAGTTCCAATCTTTAATGGCAGGAGGAAAAAATGAGTATTTAAAGCTGTTAGTGTTAAAATAGTATTCTACAAGAGTATGGGAATGATTATGATGGGTTGGTCTGCCATGAAAAAAAAAGATATTGTTACGGGGAAATAACTTTACTTTATAAAACGAGGAATAAACTCGGTGGTGGACAAGATGGCGCCCAGTTGGCTCGCGGATCTGACAACATCGTCCTCCTCTTTGTCTTCTTCGTCGTTCTCATCCTACCGTTACATGATTTCCCCGGCGGCTGGAGCACCGACCCGGTGCGAATCAGGAGGCACTGGAGTAATACGGTTTGAGTCGCGTAACATGCACTACGTCAGTGTGAGGGTGAATGATGGCGGGGTCCGTAGGGGTGATTTCGTATGTGACGTCAGTTACTTGGCGTAAGATACGGTAGGGACCTGAATAGCGTGGGAGTAACTTCTCCGAAAGTCCAACGCGGCGTGAGGGGAACCATAACAGAACGAGATCTCCGGGTGTGAAGTGGACGTCACGATGGCGGGCGTCGTATACGCTCTTCTGATTGTCCTGGGAGTCCAGTAAGCGTCGTCGAGCAACTTGGCGTGCCGCTTGGGCCTTCATTATTGCATCACGAGCGTACTGAGACTTGTCATTTAGTCCGGCCGGCAGGAGGGTGTCGAAAGGTAGCGCAGGGTCACGGCCGAACAACAGAAAAAAAGGAGAGAATCCAGCGGTGTCGTGTCTGGAAGAATTGTACGCGAATGTTACAAACGGTAACGTAGTGTCCCAGTCGCGGTGATCGGTGGAGACATACATGGAGAGCATGTCGGTGAGAGTGCGATTGAGGCGCTCCGTTAGACCATTTGTTTGTGGATGGTAAGCAGTCGAGAGCTTGTGTTTAGTGGCGCAGGAGCGGAGGAGGTCATCAACCACTTTGGAAAGGAAGTAGCTGCCTCGGTCGGTAAGGAGTTGTCGAGGGGCGCCATGATGTAAGATGACGTCCTCCAAAAGGAAATCGGCCACGTCAGTTGCACAGCTGGTTGGAAGGGCCCGTGTGATCGCGTATCGGGTAGCATAATCGGTTGCTACTGCAATCCACCGATTACCCGCAGCTGACGTAGGAAAAGGGCCAAGCAGGTCCACGCCAACACGGTAGAATGGGTCTCGTGGGATGTGCAGTGGCTGAAGACGTCCGGCCGGGGGGACATTTGGTTTTTTCCGTCGTTGACAAGGGTCGCAGGCTGCAATATAACGGCAGACGTCGCGGTACATGCCAGGCCAGAAGAAGCGCCGGCGAACTCTGTCGTAGGTCCGTGACACGCCGAGGTGACCCGCTGTAGGTGCATCATGAAGCTGGGCGAGAACAGTGTGACGCAATTGAATGGGAACGACGAGTAGTCTTTCGGGGCCGTCAGGACGCATATTGCAACGGTACAATACACCATCATGTATTTCAAACATTCGAAGGGAAGGGTCGGGCCTCACCGATGTGAGCCTTCGGATAATACCGTCCAAGAAAGTATCTCGTCGCTGCTCGATTCCAATGTCATGAAACGCGGAGAGAGAGAAAACGTCGACAGGAAGGGTGGTTTTAGAGGAGTCGCCGTCTGGAGGGTCGACAGGATACCGGGACAAGCAGTCCGCATCTTGATGCAGGCGGCCGGTTTTATACAGGACTGAGTAATCAAATTCTTGAAGGCGCAGCGCCCAGCGGCCAAGACGGCCTGAAGGGTCTTTAAGGGACGAAAGCCAGCACAAGGCGTGGTGATCTGTGATTACTGTGAATGGCCGGCCGTACAAATAGGGACGAAATTTACCGACTGCCCAAACAAGTGCCAAACATTCCCGTTCAGTTATTGAATATTTTCTTTCAGCAGGCGAAAGAAGGCGGCTTGCATAAGCAACAACACGGTCTCGTCCTTGTTGTTTCTGGGCGAGGACTGCACCGATGCCATAGCCACTTGCGTCTGTACGAACTTCTGTTGGAGATGAGATATCAAAGTGGGCGAGGATAGGCGGAGACGTAAGCAGACACACTAGATTTTGAAACGCATCTGCTTGCTCAGGGCCCCAGATGAAGCCAGCGTCTTTTTTGAGAAGTTGAGTGAGAGGGCGTGCTACGTCGGCGAAGTTTTTAACAAAGCGGCGGAAGTAAGAACAGAGGCCAACGAAACTGCGAACGTCTTTGGTACAGGTTGGTACAGGGAAATCTCTTACTGCGCGTATTTTATCTTGATCAGGGCGAACCCCTACAGAATCAACGAGATGTCCGAGGACAGAAATTTCACGACGGCCGAAGTGGCACTTTGCCGAATTGAGTTGCAGGCCCGCCTTACGAAAGACAGATAAGATTTTCGATAGCCTTTCAAGGTGCGTTGCAAAAGAAGGCGAAAAAACGATAACGTCGTCCAGGTAGCACAGGCAGATGGACCACTTGAAGCCGTGCAACAGAGCGTCCATCATACGTTCGAATGTGGCGGGCGCATTGCATAAACCGAATGGCATCACTTTAAACTCGTAAAGGCCGTCGGGAGTGATAAACGCCGTCTTCTCACGGTCCATGTCATCAACGGCAATCTGCCAGTACCCAGAGCGAAGGTCAATGGAGGAAAAATATTTTGCGCCGTGAAGGCAATCCAGGGCATCGTCTATGCGTGGTAAAGGGTAGACGTCCTTCTTCGTTATTTTGTTTAAATGGCGATAATCGACGCAAAATCTCCAGCTGTTGTCCTTCTTCTTTACAAGTACAACAGGGGACGCCCAGGGACTGCATGAAGGCTCGATGATATTCCGAGAAAGCATTTTGTCGACCTCCTGTTGGATGATGCGCCGCTCTGCATGGGAAACACGGTAGGGTCTCCGATGGATGGGACTCGTATCGCCTGTATCAATCCGGTGCTTAACAACGGACGTCTGGCCGAGTGGGCGGTCGCCAAGGTCGAAGATGTCCCAAAAAGATGCAAGCAGGGAACGCAGGTCGTTAGCTTGTTCTTTCGGCAAGTCGGGGGCAATCATCTTGGTTAACACACTTTGGTCCGATGGAGGAGTAGACGAAGTTTTTTCGGCACTCGGGATGCTGTCATAACTTAGAGTGCAAATATGGCACTCTGCCGCCGGCACGATTTCGGCTAGAGATATACCACGAGGGAGGACTTGTGTACATAGTGAAAAATTCACTAGGGGTAGGCAGGATGCATTGGCCGTAATAGTGACGACGGTGTGAGGAAACGCAACGTTGTGCGAAAGCAGGACGTCAACATTGGGGGACACAATATAAACACCGTCTGGGACAGGTGGAACAGGGGAGACGCCTATGTAAGCTACTGTTCGTTGAGGGAGACGCAGGTGTTCTGTAGAACAAAGCCGACTTGGAGGGCAACTTGGAGGATCAACAACATTAGGTAGAGCGAGTTGCACTATACCGGCAGAGCAGTCTATCAAGGCCGAATGTTCAGACAAAAAGTCTTGGCCCAAAATTATGTCATTAGGGCAGTGTTCTAAAACATAAAACAGAACTGATGTGTGGTGTCCGGCGACGCTGACGCGAGCTGAGCACACACCAATTACGGCGACTTTTCCACCATCGGCCGTTCGGACCACAGGAGTTGGGCCAGGAGTAAGGACTTTCTTCAGCCGTGCTCTAAGGTCAGCGTTCATGATGGACACGTGTGCGCCAGTGTCAATGAGGGCTGTAGTAGGTACACCGTCGACGTCAACATTGATAAGGTTCTGATGTGCGGGCAAGGTCAGTAGAGGATTTTGGCATCGGGTCGGTATTGCAGCATCACCTCCAAGAGCTGCTCCCGTCAGTTTTCCGGAGGTGAACGCCGGAACGAGCTTGGGGACGGCGATCGGCGAGATGGGGGCGAGCGGGAGAAACGGCGTTGCGGCGAAGGGGAGCGGCTGGATCGGGGGCGCGAGGAATTCTCAGGCGTTAGCGGCTCTGTTTTCGGTGATGAGCGTGAATTCCAGGCAGGTGGGCGATGGGGCGGAGGGTGAGGCCACGGAGCAGAGCTGGACCAAGCACGGCAGTGACGCGAAATGTGGCCTATACGACCGCAATTGAAGCATATCGGCCGGTCGTCTGGGGTGCGCCATACCGCCGGGTCGCGATAATGTGGGCTGGCAGAAAAACGTCGGTTGGGCGGAACAGTCACGGGTGGATTTGGTGGGGCGTAGTCTGGACGATGAATGGAGCAGACGTTTAAGCCGGCGTTGGCCAGTTCTTGCCTCACGACGGTCTGTATGAGAGAGACGGTGGCGTGATAGCTTTCGGAGTTGGGGGAGGCTGACACGAGTGGAGCTGCGGCTTCTATTTCCCGACGGACAATACGGACAACGTCACCGGGACTTTCCGTAGAAGGCAGGCGAGGGTCTTCGCATGTGGAGGTTGCAGCCGTGTTTGGAAGCCGGGCAAACTGGTGGAGAACACGGCGGCTCTTCGCTTCTTCAAAGCGCCGGCATTCAGAAATAATGTCGTGGACCGTAGATGAATTCTTGAACACAAGAAGGTGAAAGGCGTCATCTGCTATGCCCTTAATAATATGGCCAACCTTATCAGCTTCGGACATCTGCGAGTCTACCTTGCGGCACAAAGCGAGCACGTCCTGAATGTACGTGAGGTATGATTCGGTGCACGTCTGAACTCGACGTGCGAGCTCGTTTTGGGCGGCGCGTTGACTTCCCACAGGCCTGCCAAATAGCTCCCGGAGCTTTTGCTTGCATAACTCCCAGCTAGTCAGTTCTTCCTCGTGCGTCTCGTACCAGACCTTTGCGGTACCTCTGAGATAAAAAATCACGTTGGCCAGCATGAGCGTTGGATCCCATCGCATACGTACACCCACTCGTTCGTATGACTTCAGCCAGGCTTCTACGTCAATGCCATCAGTGCCAGAAAAGGTACCTGGATCTCTCGGGGGCTCCAAGATGAGGGTTGACGGTCCAGTTGGAGAAAGCACGGACGTAGTTGGAGAAGGCACGGTAGTCGGGGAAGGGTCGGCATTGTTGACTTCAGTCGCCATGGGGGAGACCACTAGGCGCCCGCTACGAAGCTCCGTTTTGCGTGAAGTGAGTACCCCGCACCTCCCACCAATGATGTTACGGGGAAATAACTTTACTTTATAAAACGAGGAATAAACTCGGTGGTGGACAAGATGGCGCCCAGTTGGCTCGCGGATCTGACAACATCGTCCTCCTCTTTGTCTTCTTCGTCGTTCTCATCCTACCGTTACAATATATACCTTGAAGTATCTATTTTTATTATATTGTGGAGTATATAAGAATGACATGTAGTGAAAGGGGTGTCATTACCGCATACAATATTGCGTGAGAGAAGTACAGAATCGCGCCAGGCGTCAAAGCATGTGAATTGTGCAATCAGTGGGTGTTTTGAATGCCTGCCGCCCTCACCTCCTCTGTGTAGTAAAATGTGGGTATTTAACACTTATAGTATTGCGTGGCAGAAGTACAGAATCACCCCAGGCGTGAAAAATTTGAATTGCGCAATGAGTTGGTGTGTTGAATGCCTGCCGCCCTCGCCTCCTCTCATTACGAAGCGTTCTGACATAATTATTCATTATTAACAGTGAACGCAGTCACCAAGAGAGCAGATTCCTGGGTTTGCGAGTTGTCTTACGAACGCGTGGTGGGCCCTTCGCTCATTCGCAAAAGGAGGAAGCAAGCACAATGGGTATACGCACATAACGACTGCATCTGCAGTAGGCTGTTATAAGAATGCTTTGAAATGGTAAATATCGCGTGAAGAGTATTGGGGGCGAGGCTCCCTATGTTGTGGGTCGTACGTCCGTGATCTATATAATAGTCGTCGTAGTAGTAGGTAGCCAACTCTACGGCCGGACTAGAGGATTGGCACACGCGCACCCATTTCAATAAGGGAGCAAACCCGCGCACGTTAATCATACAAAAAAAATAGTTGTTTCTGGTGAAATACCTTACATAGACGAGTATTGATGACATGATCTCCAATGAAATTCAGCTTGAATTTGATGCTTACAAAACAAAACTAGTAACAGAAGGACGAACTTTGAGCACTATGTGACCAGAAAGGGTTGCCACGTTGAACTCGCTGGGCGTAATTTTCTTCGTTCCAGCAAGGTTTAGCGAGGGTCGGGCCACAGTGCCATGAATTTAGTGAACTACTATGGTGAAAGGTTGGAAGTAGGCACGAAGCGCGGGCTGTATACGAAAGTGCGCGAGTGCTACCTATCGTGTAGTCCTTGGAATGTCCACTGGATGGCAGTACTTCTATACGCTGATTATATGATGAAAAGATGCGAGATGGCGATACTTGGAGTGTTCACTAGATGGGCAGGCGGATCGACGGACGCACAGACAGACAGATGCACAGACGGTTGGACGGACGGATGGAGGCATGGATGGACTCACGCAGGGGCGGACGCATGGACGAACGCAGGGATGGACTCACGAACGGGCGGATGGTCGCACGGATGGTCGCACAGGTGGACGCACGAATGGACGCAAGCAAGAACGAAAGGACGGACGGACGCTTCACCCCACTCATCATCATGCACTCCGTGAATATGCTGTGGTTTTTTCGCAGTATTGCAGAACGGTTGAGGCATGCACCGAAAACCGAAACCAGGCTAGCACTCGAGGAGACGATGTTCACGGGGTTTCTATAGCGCTATAGCGATCCACTCTTCAAGGGAGAGCTCAGGCGCCTCGAATCGTATCGAAGTGCAGAGCTATACAGACATTTTTTATTTGCCTTATGCTCTTTAGAACACCTCAAGCTCATTTGGTGTTTACCAGAAATGCTAAGCTCACTCCACAAATTAATTTTATTTACTTATTTCTACGTTTCATGCATTTATTACATATTTGTTTGTTTTCCGTTTAGCGTATGCGGAACAGTGGTGATTGTGAACCCTCCGATGTGGTGTAGTGGCTAAGGCAGTGGGCTGCTGACTCACAGCTCACGGGATTGAATCCCGGCTGCGGATGCTGCACTTTCGGTTGTGGCGAAAATGCTGGAGGCCCGTGTGCTCAGATTTGGGTGCACGTTAAAGTACCCCAGGTGGTCGAAATTTTCGGAGCCCTCCACTACGGCGTCTCTCATAATGATATGGTGGTTTTGGGACGTTAAACCTCACATATCAATCAATCAAGTGTTGATTCTCGGATTTACCCAATATCTGCGTCAAATACCCGCCGTGGTTTTTCGGTTGATAATCGCTGTGCGTGATGGCTCGCTCAGTTGAGGACAGCTTCATTGTAAAAGGGTAGGGGTTGAACTTGATAAATTTAGGTTTTTCGAGTGGTAGCTCGTTTTTTTTTTTGCGAAGTATCTTTAGCGAACTTCGACAAACTTGAGCGTATCTATCCATATGTCTAGTCGCTTACGTTTGGGTGCTCTCGTGGGCACCCCCTTGAGGATGGCGGGAACCAAAATTAGCATGGGAGGGTAAGATGGTTGGACGTATATGAAGCGCTGGTCGAGACATGAATAATTTCAAAATCCCGTCGCATACGTCCTAAAACACTTCCCGCGAGAAAGTGGCACATACCCATGGGCAGGTATGTGGTGCTGGTATGCCGGTATGTGCCACAGGGTACTTACACTAAGTATCTCCCGAGGAACAACGAGAACGCACATGGCCAGTCTTAATACGCGCTAGCGTTAAGAAATATCTGGCATCGGTAGCGTTGACCTGACAAATTCACAGAATAAATGTAAGGGTCCCAGCTGAAATCTAACCCAAGCATTCTGCGTGGCAGTGAAACATTTTAACAAAGAGCTACGCCAGGTCTCTGAACTACTTTTCAAATAGACGCTAATCTTCGTGAAACGTCACTAGTGGTAGCAGTGCTGCCTACTCAATTATATAAACATTACATATGTACTCGTTTGATACAGCCGTCACGCCAGGTTAACTTCGATGACAGTGAGTTACCGTGCGATGAAGTTGATTTATGTAGCAGTGTCAGGGCCAGCATCCTCGCGAGCATCAGCACTTCATATCAGCTTCTGGTGTTGCTAATACACATGTTCCAGTTGGTATTGTTGTGCAAGTGCAAACAACTGGTTACATGAACATCTGCAATTCTTCAACATATGTCTGTGCGTGCAACATTTGTTCATGTATTCAGCGTCATTTCCTGACCTGTTTCTCATTAAAGATTGCAACATGGTCACCTTCCCTCCGCGTGCTTTGCATAACGTCGATTCCCAGGTAAATGGGATCCGCCATTTTTTTTTGCGTTGATAAAAGGTGAGATCATCGACCAATTTCAGTTCATCTGTTTCTCCCGGTGAAAGCACTTCTACTTCCACGCCTCTTCCGAATGATACGGGTGTCAGACAGCGTCTGTTGTAATGGCAGCTACCAAATTTACAATTTCACCACACGACCATGTACAGACGCTGCACCATGCCGTCAGCGCTGACAACAGGAACGGGCAAGGAACTTCGATGAAGCCAGCGCCTCTTGCGGCAATGCACACACGAAGTCTTTCTTGTTGCTTGGAGAAAACCCTAGTCCGGGTTCCTATAGTTCATGATAGGAAACCTGGACTAGGGTTCTATATATATGTTAAAATAAAACATCGTCTATCTCTCGACACTCTTCTACTTCTAGGTATTATGTTTCTAGAAATGTTCAAAGAATTACTTTTTTTCTTGCAGAGGGATGATTAACATAGCACATTGACGATTTCGGTAAAGAGTCCACACTGCATAGAGTGCTGTACATGTAAATCCAGCGTAAAACGAAAATTTTCAGTCCCCACCCCTGAATCGTTGGAATACCGCATGCAAATACGTAACGAACGCTCTTTAGACTATTCAATTCTACGCACGCATAATAATTGGTTTTAGATTTGTAAATAATATCCTCTCTACCAAAGCGTTTTACCTACCTTGTTACTATTCATTCGAGGATGGAAACCTGACCGCAACCACGGATTCCCAAAATACGTACGGCGATAATAATTCTGCATTTTATGCTGGTATAGTGCAATTTGATTGCCGTATGGCAGCATGTTTCTTTAGCTGTTCCACTCGAGTGGCAAAAAAACGTTGCCCAGAGAAAATTACTTCACGCTTCGCTCAGCATCACATCGTAAATAGGGTTGCAACACAAATACCAACAGCTGTCTCAAGACACCCATCTGCCACAGTACCGGTCCTGCACGCTCGCCTCAATTCACCGTATGCTTGAGGAAACACGAACTTTTTTCACTTACATTTCTTTCTGTTGCTCCCAAAATCGTTCAGTTGCGCCTTCAGCTCTCAAAAAGGCTTGGAGCGTTTATTTGCATGATGGAATATGCCTTAGGGTGAACGATTGCGAATCACCAAGTTTTACGGTCTCTCAAGAAGGTCGGAAGAAAAACTGCGAGTTTTTAGCTAGAAGAGGGTGAGGAATGCAAAGAGACAGAAAAGCGGAACTCACATAGCAGAGGAAACTAATATTGCCAGCCTAAGCACACATGCATTCGAACGTATTCAATTTTGAGCCACGCTAATCCTGATATGAATTTTTGTGATTCTTGTTATATACCACGCCTTCGTTACACACGACTGATCCACTATAAAAATGTTAACCACAGTACATAACTAATAGGCTCATATATATAGAGACATGCACTTGTAAAGTAGCAAAATAGTTTTTCAACATGCATTGTTGTGCTCAACTGCAGTTAACCGCTCTTCGATTGTCAAAGTAAAAGCTTTGTTCAGTAGGTTGGTTTCTTAGTGAGCATCTATCTATCTATCTATCTATCTATCTATCTATCTATCTATCTATCTATCTATCTATCTATCTATCTATCTATCTATCTATCTATCTATCTATCTATCTATCTATCTATCTATCTATCTATCTATCTATCTATCTATCTATCTAATCTACCACTTTTGATTTTCCTTCTCGGTGTTGCCTTTCACTGCCGCGCCATACTGTCTGGACCTGCCCCTTGCTTTTGCGTCCGACTTGACTGGCCTTTTACGAGCCGGCCTTCATCACCCACCTTTTTTTTATTTCTGCCTTCTTGCCTGCCCGGCTTTGTCACCTTGATTTCCATTGCCCGCGTTACTTTGCCTCTTCGTCTGTCTTTCTAGCCTGCTTGTTTTGCCTTGTCATTTCCTTGCCTGCCCAGCATGCAAGGCTTGCCCAGTTTGTCCGTCCTCCTAGCCCTTTTGCTGTCTCGCCATTTCTCGCCTTGCTGATCTGTCTTCCTCTCCTGCTTTCCACAGACTGTCTTGCCTTGCACGCCTGTGTTACCTTGACCTACCTTGGTTGCCTTGAATTGCCCACTGGTCTTGTCTCCCTTTACCTGTCTGCACAGTCTTCCTTGCCTGCAGTACTTCACCATTTCTTGCCTGCCTTTCTCGTCTGTCTATTCCACCTAACTGCCTGCCTTGCTTTGCTTGCCTACGGCTGCCTTGCCTGTCTGTTATACGTTGCTGACGACTGGCTGCGTTGCCTTCTACGCATTTTCTTCCTTACCTGCGTGCCTTGAATTATTTTGTCTTTCTTGGCTTCCCTGCATTCCTTGTCTGTCTTCCTTGCATTCCAGCCTTGTCGTGCCTTATATTACAGCGTCCTTTCCTTTCTTACGTCTCTGTCTTTCTTGTTTACCTACCTTCCCTAAATTACCTACCGTACCTTGCTTATTAGATATATAGCTAGCTACATCTTTCGTTCGGTCTAATTTATTGATCTCCTACATAGTTCATTGGGCATGTATCACTGTTCATATCTCACTCCCCAGTGCTTGGTGGAATTTCAGTGAAGCACACCTCTTGCTTGACACTTCTCGTTTAATGAATAGCATTTTCCCCAGGCATCTTGCGTTACTTAACTAGCGTTGTTTGGCTACAATTATACGAAGAAAACAACTTGTTCAACTTCAACGTAGCCTTTTATATTATTCAAGGCGATTCAGAGTGCAATGCAGTTAGATCAAGTGCAGGCAGTCTAGACCATACGGCAGTCTGGTTCTACATTGTCATCCTGACGTGGCAGCCTACCGTGTCAACCTAACAATTCATATTCAGGACCTAAATGAAGGCCATCGTACCATATCATAGTTCTACTTTTGCAGGTACAATTTCGTAATATGACAAGTCTGAATCTGGTCTTACATCAGCCAAAGACATGACATTTCTATATTGCCCGTGAGGTCACTTGAGCTTGTCGCCAATCATTTAGCACGAATATTTCTGCAGTTGATATCGTGCGTTTATTTCCAGTCACCTAGCGTGCTATGGAAAACTCTGCCATAAAATTTGAGCAAAAGCCTACTGAAGCGCGTTCGCCAAATAGATACATAGACACATAAAAACAGTATTTCTTCAAAAATTGGGTGCAGACGAGTCCGTGTGGATGGTCGTCAAGCTTAGATGGAAAATGGTCTGGTTGGCCTAACCTCGGTTACCTTCTTCTGAACGACTTGGTCTGACATGCTGAACACAGCCTCACAGAGCTCGAGATAAAGAACATGCATAATATTTGCCGAATGTGGTGCCACGCTACGTTCTCAAATGATGTGGTGATATCTTCCCTCTGCATACCCCCCTTTCTGCTCCCAACATGAACAGCGTCTCCATGTCAGCTTTTTTTTTGTCGCAGCCGCTCAAGAATAAATGAGAGCTCCACTAACAGTTGTCACCGACCCACCCAACTGCAGTCTATCATTTACTATACAACAGACAGTTTTCACGGATTTCAGGCACATCCCTTGTCCGTACAGGCATGTGCTCATTTGGCTAGTTTTCAGTCGAAAAGTTTTCCTTCTTGGAGAGTGTCAATGAAAATTCTGACTTCCCAGCACTGCAAAATGTAATGTTTTAACAAGAAACAAGAAACTATAGTGACGAATATGGGCACTGCCGGAGCAATGACGCCGACAACGTTACGTGGGCGTCGCAAAGTATTCTTAAATTTGGTGGAAGTGCTGTTTTCTTCAACATGGAACTCCGTTCCCGGACTCTACTTCAACCTCCCGCCTCGCCAATGCATGACAACATGCCCCAGCCACCTGCAATCCTAATCACATCTGTCACCTGCCCCGGAACACAACGACAGCGAGATCTAGTGATTTTCACCTCGACCGATGACCAAAACGCTGAAGAATGGCTGTCCCATGTATGAATTGGTAGGCGCTCACTATAAGGGGGATGTCACAGACAAGCTCGGTTACCTTCATTTCTGTCTCGTGGGCGTGGCACATCTGTGGTTTAATAACCATAAAGCTGAAGTTTCCTCTTGGTCAACCTTTAAGACACGCTTTGCGGAAGTCTTCGGCCAACCCGCTGTTCGCAAACTTCGCGCCGAACAGCGCTTGCGCGGCTGCGCACAGTGCTCTGCGCACAGCGCTCTACCTTCACCTCGTATATTTAGTATGTTCTGGACCTCTACCGTCGCATCGATCTCGACATGCCCGACACTGACAAAATACGGCATATATGATGAAAGGTATCGAGAACGACACCTTTCACATGCCTTTTGTGAAAAACTCCAAACTGTCACCCAGCTGATTAAGCGCTGTCAAAGTTACGACGAGCTGAGGAAACAGCACATTTCTACGCGACTTCCGAATCTTGACATGGCCCCCACCATTGGGGCTGTTTTCTCCGAACAAAGCACGCTAATGCAGCAAATTCAGCAGTTCGCCCGAGAAGTGGCGCACCAATTGGCTCTTGAATGAAGGTCCATATGAATGAAGCCGACCGCTCCAAGACTGCGTTTGTAACACCTGACGAATTACACGAGTTCAACGTGATGCCATTCGGCCTCTGCAATGCACCGGTCACCTTCGAACGTCTTATCAACAACATCCCCAGAAGCTTTAAATGGAGCACATGCCTATGCCATTTGGATGACGTCGTCGTTTTTTCGAAGGAGTTCAAATCTTACGTCCGCCACCTCGCTTCGCAAGTAGCCTGACTTGTCGTACGGACGCTGGACTGCCGCTTAATTTGAAGAAATGACACTTCGCCACCCACCAGCTTACCATCTTGGAGCACGTTGTTAGCAAGCATGGTGTCCTCTCTGATCCAGCCAAGCTTC
This sequence comes from Rhipicephalus annulatus, assembly GCA_013436015.1. Lineage (NCBI taxonomy): Eukaryota > Metazoa > Arthropoda > Arachnida > Ixodida > Ixodidae > Rhipicephalus > Rhipicephalus annulatus. Next base: position 988,540 of record WOVY01000739.1, read on the forward strand.
GCGCTTTCGCAGACTTTCCCAGGGTGGCTACACTAAAAGAAATCCGCAGCTTCATGGGCCTCTGCTCATTATTTCGCCGTTTTGTTCGCAATTTCACCACCATATTCGTACCCTTGACACAGCTACTTGTCGAGAAGCAAGACATCTCGGCGTGGTCCCCCACATGCGACGAAGCATTCGCCTCTTTACGTCCTCTTCTCCCACCACCACCTATCCTACGCCACTTTGATGCAGACGCTCCAACCGAAATCCATAGGGACGCTAGAGGAGTAGGCCTCGGCGCTATTCTTGCCAAGCGTAAATCTGGTTTTGATGAGTATGTTGTTTCCTAAGCTAATCGCACCCTCACTAAAACGGAAAAAGAAACTACTCAGTCACGGAAAATTAATGTCTTGACGTCGTTTGTGCAATCACAAAATCCTGACCTTACGTATATGGTTGCCCATTTACCGTCGTAATGGGTCACCTTGCATTGCGTTGGTTGTCGTCATTAAAAGATCCCTGGTAACTTAGCTCGCTGGGCGCTACGTCTTCAAGATTACGACATCCGTGTAGTCTATTGGTCAGGCCTCAAGCATTCCGACGCCGGCGCTCTTCCTGGTTAGCCACTTCCGCGTGATTATATTACAGCGTCTGTTACCAGTTGCGAATGTTCTTCACTTGAACATATCGACATATCCTCTGAACAACAGGATCCATAGATAGCGTTTCTCCCAGAGTACCTATCTCAAACGTCTCCACCTACTAATAATCGTTCACTTCGACGAGTTGCCCGCCATTTTACAATCAGTGACGGCCTTCTGTCTGGTGATCCCTCGCCACCTACGTTCTGACGTCTGTGCCTCCTTCTACGTGGCTCCGCAATGCGCCCATGCTGATGTGGTGAAGACGTATGCCTGCCCACAGATTCGATACTACTGGCACGAAACGTACCACTTTGTTGGGCAATACGTCTGTTCATGTTCCTTGTGCCAACGACGGAAGAGCTCCCCTCGCACAACCACAGGGCCACTCCAGCCACTGCCTTGCCCTTCTCGGCCTTTCGACCACATAGGAATCAACTTGTACGGTCCCTTCCTATGCACACCAAATAAAAATCGCCGGGTCGTCGTAGCCGTGGACCAGCTTACGCGCTACGCTGAAACTTCAGTGCTTCGCGTGGCCACTGCGCTACAAATCGTATTATTCATTCTGCGCAACCTCGTCCTTCGGCATGGTGCACCACGCGAGCTTCTCAGTGATCATGGGCGTTCCTTTTTGTCCGAAGTTGTAGGAGCCCTCCTGCGCGAATGCAACATCGTGCATCGAAAAATCACCCCATATCACCCCCAAACTGACCACATGACTGAGCGATATAATCACACGCTAGGTGATATGCTCTCCATGTATTTTCCCGCTGACCACACAAATTGAGGCCACATACTGCCATTCGTTATTTATGCTTATAACAGCGCCATTCAATCTACTGGATTCTCCCTGTTCTTCCTTCTTTGTGGTCGGGAACCTTCCTCGTTCTTGAACACTATCCTTCTGTACCACCCAGACCCTTCGGAATCGACGACGTTCGCCGAAGCCACCACTTATTCCGAAGAATATCGGCAGCTCGCACGTTCGCTTATCACGCACGATGAGGCTCACCAGAAGCACACTCATGACCGGCATTCATACCCATCGTCATACACCCCTGAAACAATTGTATGGCCCCACGTGCCACGTTACATGGCACTTTCAGTAACACCACCAGACACGTATTCTGGCCTTTCCTCAAAGTTCATACCTAAGTATGACGATCCGTACCGGATCCTGCGCCAGACATCACCTGTCAACTACATCGTAGCCCATTCAGCCAACTACAGATAAAGGACGCCGCGGGCGCGAAACTGTGTACGTCAACCATTTGAAACTTCACTACGACCCATCTGTCGTGCCTGCACCATATGTCGCCAGGATCCATGGCTCCTTTTCGACAGGGGAGTCATTTTAGCGACAAATACGGGCACTGCAGGAGCGACGACGAAGACGACGTTTGTTGCTGCCAAGGCCCGTGCTCATTCTGTCGAAACGACTGACTGCTGTCACGTTGCTGTCCGGCACATTAAACGGTTGCCATACTTGGGCGTCTCAAAGTATTCATAAAAAACAATTAATTTGTGGTATGCATAGCCCCTGCATCGCCAGCGAAATCGTTCTAATGGTTAGAACGAAAATTGTTAATCGTTGCTTTGTTGAACAGATAAATGACAGGCATGCAGAAGTACTGGCGGTGGAGCGTTTATTTATTGCTAGGATTTAACCAATTATAAGTGCATTGAGCGTTCGCGCCGCGAGCGCCGACGCAGCCCACGCTTTAAGTAACTTCTGTGTATTGTCATGACGTATTAGGCTCGTCGCTGCCACATGAGTTTAAACCAAAAAGTGCAACGATGTTAAAACTCTTCAAGTCATTAGTATTGTGCCCAGGCTGTCACTAGAGAAACTAAGTTTATACATGTTCTACCACTACCATTTCTTGCAGTGACAGACGCAGCATTTCTGCAACCGCCATAGCAGAACATCTAAATAGTTGAAAATAGAAAATTTCCAGGAAGTGTGACGATACACATATTACTTGCGACGAATGGTGAGGAATAAAAAAATAAGCGTCCACAGAAGGCTCTGTAGATCGTGTCACACGTCTTGACCGTGGAGTGGAAAGCTTTCTTTATGCACGACTTCATCGTTTTTTTTTCACGAACGTATAATTTAATACTTTCAGGGTTATTCGCTCACTCGTAGCAATCATTTTCTAGCGACGAGTATAGGCAAGACGCTCCCCTTGCATAAGATTCACTTCTGAATGCATTCGGAACCACTGAAACATTACAAATGACGCAGGCGATTCGCTTTTTTGCCGCACCTAATGGCGAGCGTGAGTCGAGGTAGATAAAGGAGGCCTCAGAAATTTTCCGAGAAGAAAAAGGGTATAGGAAGAGCACCTTCCCCACCAAAAAAAAAGGCACATATCCAGTCGTCGACGAAAATGATGAAGATTCGTGCGGTAGTCGCGAGGGTGAATTATTTTAGAAGATCCTGTGGGCTGAATTTTTTTACTCACATCCCGCCTTCTGATTTGAATAAAAAGAAAACTGAAAAGTCGGAGGAACAATGGATTAGAAAGCAATTTTCAGTACCTAAGCTGAACGCTGTTTAGTGTCATCTAGTTTCCGCATATTATTTTACATTTTCTTTTTTTTCATGCATCTATGAATATCTCTTTTTTATTTTCTCGTGTGATTGTGGTGGCAAAGGTGCTTTGGACTCTTCAGGAAGAACTGTTCTCTAAAAAAAGACAAAGAAAAGCTGAGCGAATGTGGTGGGCGAGCGTGGGTGATTAATGAGGTCGCCGAACAAAGCGAGAAGATGTCACAACGCTGTGCTCCTGATCATTTATCAAGCGTCGTCGAGTGGTCTCTGATGACGGGTGCTGTACGTCCTATGGTACCAGTCTACATCATCGTTGGAGGGCACCTGCAAGACAGGAAGAAAAACGAAAAATAATTCTTTTGTGCTCTGTTGACCCGACGGAAAGTTTGCTTTCTAGGAACCTGAAAGATCACGTAGGCGGGTGCTTACCTTTTTCTTCAGTTTTTCAGTGGGGACCAATTTCTGCGTGTTTCACGCGCCAAAAAGTGGGGAAGAACAAAATACAAAATGAAGTAGTATGTCGATGGGTGACGTTCGAAAAAGAAGCGATTGGAGCGCGTGTGCATTTTTCGTATTGTGACATTCGCTTCGCTGACAGCAGGAGGGCTTCCTTTTTGCCTAATACTGGAGAAGGCACAGAAGGTCCTTGGTGTTGCAACAGTTGCAGTGTGCCAAAATCACGTAAGCTCTCCAAAAATGCCGTGCTTGAGTGATTAGGCAAACGCTTCCCCTTTCGCTGTCTCGAGTCCTGGGACAGCCACATCCGAATTGTGTATGCAGGCAGTAAAAAGATGAAACATCATTGAACAGCCAGCGTCACTCGAGCCAGCGCTTTGACAAGCGGCCTCGTCGTTCTCTTGGTGCCTTGACGAAGACAATGCACCTATTTCGAACGTTGGCCCTAGGGACGAAAAACGGTCAAAAACTTTTGAAGTTGACGTATTCTTTCTTGCAAAGCCTGTTTCAGCTAGTAACTTTCCTAGCATTTCAAAAGTGGTGGCATATTTAGCAACACAGTAAGACTCTTGCCTGAACTACCACTGAAACTAAATTGCATAAGTAGAACCAAGTTTCCTTGAGCTGTGTCCGAATAGAACACTGTGTCATCGTCTGATGTTGCCTATGACGGCGTACGGGAGCTGGAAAGCCTGTATTATATTCTCAGCTTTGTAAATGGTGGTTGTGTTGCGTTTCCATTGTTTTCATTTATTGTTGTTTCCTTCACTGTGCTTGTGATGTCCTTTGTTTTTAGTCTTTGATCACATGCGCAGAACCCCCTGCATGGTCCACGTAGTGGTGGCAGTTTTGCTACGCAAACAAATTAAAGTACAATAAGTGAACCCTCCACCACTTCACGCTGGTACTGGGTATGATTTTCAGTCACACGAAGCTTTTTCATATTACACACGGCCATTTTCTAATATGGCTCACAAGCACGTTCACATTTCACAAGACTTAAGTTTTTCGTGGTCAAATTCTCGAGGTTTTGGTTGCCACTTCCGACTATTTTCCGTTTCTCTAAGCCTATCAAGGTTCCTGGTTACATGGCACTTTCACTAACACCACCAGACACGTATTCTGAAATTTCCTGCATGCACCAAGCGCCAAGCAACGTGCTACAACGACGATAGTATAGCATTACTTGCCGATACGCGTGCCCAGGTGCGACACTTATTTACCGAAGCAACTCAAAATCAGCAGGAAAATCAGGTAAAATTGACAAGCTCGGTTTTCATACACCACTGTTAGCTTATGTTTATTCACAAGTAGGCTTTTGAGCTAAGTTCTTATTTTATCTCTTTTTACCACAACCATAGCTATGCAAGCTTCATTTGCATTCCACGCCACGGGAAACGTGAGCACACTATTGGCAGCAAATGTATGTAAGTACGTAAGTAACAATGAACATCGCCAGGCCGTCGCCTCTTTCGCTATTTATCAGCGGAGGCAGAAAGAGAAGAGCAAACTATGCGGCCCAAACACAGCTGTTGGTGCAGTATCGCTTGTTGGGCAAACTGCGCGGATGGTGCTGCAAGTTTTCGTTTTTCCGTTCCGTTCTTGGTTTTTCGTACGTGGCACCAGCGAAGTAAGCAGCCGAGCCTGCACATAGCTGCTCAAAGTTCGTTAGCTCGGTAAAGGTCGCTTTTGTTTCGTTCTAACACGCGAGAGTGGCAAATTGAATCGCCCGGGAAGTGGGATTATTGCGGCAAGCCGCCTGCAGGGATGCCGGCACTGCGTGTTTGTGTGCGTGCCACACTGGCTATGCGGTATAGTATGATGCGCCGTCGTTGTGGCCTTTATTTTTACGCTCGTGCCTCTATGCGAGGGCTCTGTTTAGCGGGGAAGGTGCCCTCGGCAACGTTCGTGGTTACGTTGGCGCAACGCCTCCGTGTTTTTCGTCTTTCTGCGCGCACCGTGAAGCCTGGCATGATGCGTGTGAGGAAGAAGAAGAATAGGACGACGAGGAGAACGAAAGTGTACACGCACACTATAGCGTTGTTAGTGGGTGATAAGTTTCAGAATAATGAAGCGGCAAGTTGTGGTCTCTTTTCTCCGCTTCTTGCCGTTGTGCGCTTCCCTTCTCCTCGGGTCGGTGTTCACCGCTTACACAACATTGTCGGGCCCATTGGTTCGGCTCTGTTGAATCTGTATACCGCGGCTGCGAAGTTCTCACACGCTGTCTTTTTCTCGATGCATTTCCTTCGCGTGCGTGTGCCGCGAGGTCCTGGAATCAAGCGATTGTGTGACTAGCAGTTAGGGCAGGAAACACAGAGTGCCAAGAAATGGCTCATGGGGAATTGTGAATTGTGAAGGTCCAGCTTGCTATACCCCGCAACATTAGCATATGAGGAATTCATTCAGAAGAAAGGGGGATTTACTGAAATCATTATATGCGACAAGGCGTGCACTGTCACCCAGCCTTCGTGTTGAGACAGAGCCAGAAATAAGAATTTATTGCGAATTATGAGCACTCATTATTTCCGCTTTTTCTATATTACCTCTCATTTTTCTTGCTGCGTGAAGGGTAACAAACAGCACATAGGCAGAAAAGCTTGTGTGGGGGTTAGTTGAAACATACTTGAGGAAAACGCTGCGCTGTGAAGTTGAGGACGAAAAACTGATCGATTTGATTGATATGTGGGGCTTAACGTCCCAAAATCACCATATGATTGTGAGAGACGCCGTAGTGGAGGGCTCCCAAAATTTTGGCTACCTGGGGTTCTTTAGGAGGACGAAAAACTGGACCTGCACGGTGTAAGAATATGCAGGCGATGACACTCTCCCCGCAACACGTTGAAAAGCTCATTTCCAGCGCGTCTAGATAATCTTCTGGTCGTTACCAGTTATCTCGTAGATGGCGCTACGAAGAGCGGGCTCAGTCCTTTTGGTCTCAGCAACACGATCGGCAGAAACGTGCGTGTGGCTCATTCTGGGTTTTTTTGTTGGCATGTGTGACCCCGTTCTGTTGAAGCCAGGTTTTTTTTTTGTCTTCGCGTATCTTTATTTATGTTCTGTCAACGAAGGTGACATCAAACTGCTGAAAAGTTCTCGAAATGGCGAGAAAGGGTTTTGTACCGAATTGCCGTTCTGGCTTTAGACTTGTGCGGAGCGTGTCCCTCTCTTGAAAGTGCCGTCTAACAGTGATCATCTGACGGTGATAATTGACACACACACACACACACACACACACACACACACACACACACACACACACACACACACACACACACACACACACACATATATATATATATATATATATATATATATATATATATATATATATATATATATATATATATATATATATATGCGAATTCACATCGCGACATCTAACCATGAACAAGAGCATTGCTTTAGTGTGTTGTATATGAAATACTTACGTGGTTCAAATATTCATTTATTTCGTGCAACAACTGCATTGGTGGTTGTTATAGAATACTTGCGCGTTTCAATTATTTATTTATATTGCAATCACCGTGAACCAGCGCAAATGCGTTAATAATTTCCTGTGTATTTAAAAGCAGGGGTACGCATGAATTAAGTTTCTAGTGCAGCAATGATTCTTTTTAAGGGAGGTTAATAATTATTAGTGGGGATTTACGCGTCAAATTCATGATTTGATTGCGAGGGACGCCACACTGGAGAGATCGTGTCTAGTTTAGACCATCCGGGCTGTTTAACACGCACTTACATCAAAGCACGCGGAAGTTCTTTGCATTTCTTTCCCACGGGGAACTATTTTGATGGAGGATTAGTCCACTGCCTAACACTTTTTTATTTATTTTGCTTTGCCTCGAGCAATACTGTGAACAGACGAAAATACTTGTGCGCATGAGCGGGACCATCTGTGTTGACGACGTTCAGACCCTGCACAAGGCATTTTCGTGTTAACTATACCTCAATCCTGGTATATTTTTCATTTTAATATTACATTTAAAAAACTTTCCTCGCACTTTAAGTGTTACTCACACCATTTGGAACAAAAACGTTGGAGAGGCAGAGAAATTCGAATGCACCAGCATCCCTCTCTGGGTACGTTGGCCATGGCGCCATCTGACGGCTTGCAGCCCAGCGTGCCCGCGAGGCCGAACATTATCTGGACGTTCAGGCGCGCTCAGTGTCAACACCAGATTATTGTTATACCATGAACAGGACTGGCACAGAGAAAGCGCATATAACAAGTGAAGGTTGTTGAAACGAATAGCCAACAAAATGGAAGTGTAGTGACAAACAGGGGAGTGGGCACTGTAAGCAAACCACGCATGATCCTAGCGTAGAGTGCTATGCCGTAATATTCCCTGTGCCCAATCTGTGCCGTGACACATGTGCTTTTATCAAACTCTTTATTTTATTTTATTTGTCAGTTTTTCGTCCCCAACTTTGCAGCGCAGCCTTTTCCTGCAACACATAAACAACTATATTTTGCTGTTCTTGAAAATTTCTTTTTTTATCGCCTTTGCAGGAATGTTATCATGCGGTGGTGGTTCTTGGTAAGTTTACGTGAAGATTTATTGTAAAGAGATTTCGCTGTTGTTAATATGTGTAACGTGGTATAACGCTGGTACAACTTGAGTATAACTGCGCGTTTCGTTTTTGTTATCGAAGTGACCCAGACCGATGATCTGAGTAAAGTATTTCCTAAACCAGCGTCCATATTTGAGCCAGTGTTTTGGCTTTATTGTAGCATTTTGAAGGCAAGTGAAGGTGAAGTTGTACTTTGCTGCAGCTGGTCTCACAGCCTCACGTTTATTTCACATATACATTCTCATTTTAGGACTGTAGTAGAGTTATCGGATGTATAAAAAGGGTTCGCTAGCTGCATGCTAGACCTATGAAAGAAGTTGGTGTCCAGCTGCAAATCAGTGACAGCACTCGGCGAACTGAAGACGGCTCACTCGACAAGAAGGGTCTTGTGTTGTCAACGTTGTGTGTTAGAGATGTATTAGGACCAGTTGCAACCGTCTGCCCCATCCCCGCATTCATACCGCAAGGCATCAGCTTTGAAATTGCCCTCGATATCTTTAGACTCAACATTGCCACATTACGGTGACACGCCTTTGACCTAGATACCCCCTCAACATATAACGCAGCATACGTGGGCTTTGAGCCTCGATAGGCGATGCACTAGCTACATAAATCAAACCTGTTTAAGAATTACAGTTGTGTGCAAGGTGAAAAAAAACGAACCTGCTTAAAAAAGAGAGAAAGAGATATGGTATGAAGGAAGGCAAAAAATTAACCAGAAACAAGTATCTGGTTTGCTACCCTGCGCTGGGTAAGAAGGAATTAAAGACAAAAAAGGTAAGGGAAAAGCAAGGAGAGAGAGAAAGAGTGGGAGAGAGGAAGAAACACAAACTACAGAATGTCACAATCGTTAGACGAGGCGGGTCGATCGCAGAAACTGCAGTAGAGCTTTTATCGCTTTTCAGCTTTAATCTCGATCTTTCCGGCATTCCATAACTAGTTTTTCGGGAAGTGGCTGGTCGTCGAGGCGCGCAAACACTGCAGACATGAGCTGTCTCTGACAGTTCTACTGAGGGCACTGACACATAATATGTTCGATGGTTTTGTCAGCGCCGCAAATGTCACACGCAGAACACCCATCCGATGCGGCGAGCAAAGGCTTTGTGTAAGACACCCCAAGTCATATGCGGCAGAGAACGGAACGTTGTCTCCGATCTGGATAACCCAGATGTAATGAAAGGTCGTAGGTATGCATCCAGACGGTTAAGACGGGTGTGTAGAAATTCTGGAGTGTTCCACAAGGATGGCGACCTCGTGCGCGAGCGTAATAATCATTGCATCTGCGTTGCTTCTTCACAGTGGAATGGGATCCATCATGTCATTTTCGTGAGCGTTCTTTGCTGCATCGTTAGCATGCTCGTTATCAATAATTCCGCAGTGGCCTGGTAACTATTGAAACTTTACATCATATTATTTCTCTAGTACTTGTTGATACAATTGTCTTGTTTCCAGCCCCAATCGTTCATGAGGTTCACGACATAGCACAGTTCGAATACAATGCAGAGCTGGTTTTGAATCGGTGAAAATTCACCATTTCATAAGTGCTTCTTGATCACTCCTGCGGAGCGCACAGCGGAGTGCTGTGAGCTCTGCAGCTGTCGATGTTGTTTTGTAAGATGTTCGAAATTGGATGGTTTTGGTTTCGCTGGAACGGTCTCAGCTCCTGCAGATCCCATAACATTTGTCGAACCATTCATATAAAGCTTAACGTGTTATTCGTATCCTTCGTGCAGCATAAGTAGAACTGCTTCAAAGCTGGTGTCAACAGATCCGCCTTTTTGCAAATACTTGACCCTGTCAACCAAAGGTTTGAACCACCTCAACACCAAGGGGGTGTCAGGATACGTTCCGGAGGTGTGTGGCCTGCTGGAACGCACTCATGGCTACTCAATACTCTCTTACAGAAGGAGGTACTCACTCGGTTGGTCTTCTGTAAGCGAAGTGAGGTGGCAGGCTGGGGTGCAAGCAAGAATTTCAGTTGTGTGAAAGGGCAAAAAAAGTCAGAAAAAAGCTCTTTCGATAAACGAGCTCCTGAATCTAGCCCATGATGTCTTATATTAAAACAAACGGTGATTTGCCCTACAGGTGGAACAAATTAATGTCAATGGTTTTTCGCGAATGCACAGAACATGTAAATGGGCGCTATCTACAGTGGGGATACTTTGTTGAGAACATTCACTTGAAAACCCTTAGACCTGCGGGTTTTAGTCGAAAAAAGATTTCGCACAGCACACATGGTACAACTTGTGAACAAATACCCTAACAAACAGATCAAAAGAGCAAAATTTCTTTCACAATCAGCACAACTGAGGGCTGGCTGGCACACATTTATTTTTACTTGTCATTAAAAAAGGCCTCCACTATCTTTCAAAATTTGATTGAGATGCCTCCATTCGATGTTGCTGCTACTTAAATGGGTGTTCACGCAATCTCACTGCAAAGAAACGCTATATATGTTGCAGGGCTGCCTTTCTGACTCAACGTCTGTGAGATATCGCGTGTACATGTGGGATTACTACCACTTTGAGAACCTTTTTTCGAAAAAATATAGGCAGAAGAGACACAGGTTCATCAAAGCTGCTCAACAACTAGCGCTTTATCAGATACTCATGCGGTATCAAGGATACATACACATTTACACAGATGGCTCAAGTATTACAACGTCTTCAACATCGGCATTTATTATACCACAGTCAATAATTAGGAATCATTTAAATTATGTCGCAAGACGTCATCTACTACAGCTGAGCTCTTCGCTATTCTGTATGCTATAAAGTTTATAAACTCGACAGCAGACGCGAGAAAATGGGTACTTTTCAGTGACTCACAGGTTGCATTAAGATCACTCTCCAGTACAAACACGACAATAATAAGTGATAGTATGACATACGAAACGCTGAAAGAGCTCACTTAACCAAACGAGGCGCAACATAAGATCGAATTCCAGTACCTGGCCATTTGAACATTTCTGAAAAAACAGCTGCCGAGTAAGCAGCACGACAAGCACATCGTAAAGACGTTACTGTTTCTTTACCAACGCCGAAAAATTAATTGCGTAGTATTATAAAGACTACAACTTTCAGAATCAGCAAAACTGCTTGGTTTGACCAAAGTACAAAGAGCTGCGGTTTATACCACATTGATCTATTTATTGAATTCTAAATTACGCTGAAATTAGATAGCAGTATGGAAACTCTAATTTACCTATTGAGGCTACGCACCGCACACACAAAACATTTTTGCAGAGAATTGGCAGAGCTGAAACTCCCGAATGCGAATGTGGATTTATAGATGAAGACGTATGTCACATTCTTATAGACTTTCCACATCATGGCACGCCGAGACGCCGTCGTAAGTCGGAACTGCTGGCATTAGACCACAGACCGTTGAGCACGAAGAAACTTCTGGGCCCGTGGCCCACTGGAGTTTTACAGTCGCACGCTTTAAAAGCATTAACACGTTTTTTACAAGACATCCGAATTGCTGAGAAGTATACTAAGAAATAATAAACTTACATTTCTATAACACATGTACTTATGATGTGCCGTATCATGTTACACCTATTATGTGTGTTTAGTGAAGTGAATGACGTGTCGACTATTATGTACACATGAGTGAATACATCTTCATGAGGATCAGACGTGTGCTCTGCTGTTTTTTGCTGGTTGGACCGAATATTAATGAGAGACATTATCAGAGACTTTATTCGTTGACTTTCGAACATTTCCTTATCACTTGATAGATTGATATGTGGGGTTTAACGTCCCAAAACCACCATACGATTATGAGAGACGCCGTAGTGGAGGGCTCCGGAAATTTGGACCACCTGGGGTTCTTTAATGTGCACCCAAATTTGAACACACGGGCTTACAACAATTTCGCCTCCGTCGAAAATGCAGCAGCCGCAGCCGCGATTCGATCCCGCGACCTGCAGGTCAGCAGCCGAGTACCTTAGCCACTAGACCACCACGGCGGGGCTTCCTTATCATTTTGTTGTGATATGTGCCTATAAGTGTGTCTTTCCATATCTTTGCCCAAGTGTTCTATTTTCCATGCAATGCTTTGTATGTTTTAATTCAAGATACGTGTTCAAGTTTCACTCAAGGGCTAAGGAATAGCCGGCGCGATAATTGTGCGCCAACATATCCTTATATGTCATATCAATTAAAAAAAACAGATTCCAGCTGGAAAGTGGTGGTGAAACCTTACGCACACGGGTCACCTCACAGAACAAAAAGAGGTAGCTGAAAGCTAAAACTAAGGTATTGTTTTTGCCCATGAACAAAATCAGTGGTACATCCGCATTGGTTAGTCAAATGTCACCAACTGAGCTGTGTAGAGGAAGCACCAGTTTGTTGAATGTGCAAATATTGCACTGTATTTCTTGACTTGCGGTTATGTGTACGTATGGGGCCGACTGGCAGGTGTATTCACAGGAAAATAAGAGAACATATGTCTATTATGAAAGATCATCACGCTAGGGATTTAGATTCGCATCGCAATGAGTGTCCGCATGCCGTGTTTTGGTAGTACCACCATTTGAATACGGCCATTGCAGTCAAACTTCGAGGGTGACAGGGAGGGGAGGGTCTGTTTCAATGAAAATCAAAACGTAAAAGTGTCCTGCCATCGTTCCGTTGCCTTGCTGAAAAAAAAACGTGGCTGATCCCCCTTTATTAGAAACGGTATAGAAAGAAAGTGAAGCGTGTCGTTACAGAGGTGTTTATTGTGCATCGTTTCAAGAACAGCAACAAAGTGCAAAGTCACGTAAGGAACAGCAAGCAGCTCAGATCATGCAGCGTGTACCTCAAGCAGAAATCACGCACGCAATTCGCGTACACAGGACGAGCGCGGGTCAACAACTGTCACAGAGCGACACCGAGAGCACACTGTTTAAACAGAAAGAAGGACGCACGGAACGAGCGCATAAGTTTCAGAGGACAAGCGCGAAGAACTGTCGCAATTCTTCCTGCATCGTCTGTCAGCAGCACGCTGCTTTTTAAACGCGGCCGTGGCTGCGTGCGAAGCGACCTTTATCCTTTCCTGAATTACGAGTCTGATAAGCGTGCGCGCAGGACAGACCACGCTTCGAGGAGGTGGCACTTCGTGGGCGTGGCGACCTCTAGAGCAAGCCCAGCGTGAGCCCGTCGCATCATCCCGCCACTAATAACGAAAACGCGCTAAAATTTCGAAGCTCTGAAGACTTCCGAAAGGTTGATGCTGTACATAAATGGCTTACCGTTAGCAGTACAGACATCGTATGCTCTGTGGCGTAGTGGTTAGCCCCGAAAGCTGAGAATTGAGAGGTTGCTGCTTCATTTACGAGTGGCAAATACTTGTCTTCTGATTTTTTTCAGATTTGTTTGTATATTTTGGCGTCACTTCGCTGATGGAAGTACGTCAGCTAAGCCGTCGCGAACCCTGGCATAAAATACGTTCGAGTTAAAAATTTTGCTTCGGCCATCAAGTCATTAGGGCATGTGATTACAAGTGGTGCCATGTGCGCTGTTCAAAAGGTTTCTTGACCAGATCACGCTGATCTGAGGGTTTTTAAGCAAATGTTTTCAATATAATAAACCAGTTGTTTCAACAAAATGAACCGAATTGTGCCCATTCGTTTGTTCTCTTTTTTGTCAGTGTGGTCCCGCAAAAAACCTTAATGCATAATGTGAACTACTGCTTCTGAAGTTACACCATCTTGCTGTGACTGAAGGCACGTAGCAACAGCCAAGGAAGCCAATTGGCACCACTAGCGGACTACATAGTGGTATTCAAGTACTAAAGAAATGAACGAGAAGTTGCTATTTATTTTGCCAAAGCTTCAAGTTGTACGAAGTGTTGTTTTCGAAAGTGCGTCTGCCTTGTAAAGTTGACACGTGTGGACGCAAAACAGCTTTACAAGCCAAAAACCAACCAAGGCTGGTTGTGAAATCTTTTGGTCATGTTGCGTATGTAGCATTCTCTCGACCTGGTCGGCCCGCCACAAGAAACAATGCGAAAACGAGAGTGGGAGCCCTGGCTGAGACACAACAGAAAGGACGTCGGGAGTTGCTCCGTGCTCTTCATCATTGCGGCTGGGCTAATGGATCCGGTGGTCGACGGAGAATTAATGACGGCCCTGGCTGACAGTCGCGGCGGTCATTAGGGAGCCTTCTCGGCCGTAATTAGGCCTCGGCTAGAATGCCGAGACCACGACGACGGTGAGTTAACGGGCTTGCGGCTTGCGGGCCGCGGCGCTTGCTGGCTCTGGGCGCTTGTCATTCACCGGAGAGGCCGGTACGCGCTCGCTGTCATTAGCGAGAACAATGACCAAGACTCCGCCCATTTGGTTGTTACCACCATGCCACGCCCCGTCGGTGCGCCACTGCGCCAGGCCATCCATGTTCGCCGTCGTACGTATGCGCAAAACTGGCGGGGAAGTTTTCTTGCTCCTTTTGTGACCCCATGGTGCTATACCATTGCCAGAACTTTCTCATTTCTATTGACACGAAGGAATTGAAGATGCCGTCCTTACACGGATATTTTGCCATATAGTGTCAGAATGACTAACTTCACAATGATTGACAGTGTTAGTTCAAGCGGTAGTCTTTGCTGCAGAGGCAGATAGACTAAATTATCGCTGAACCCAATGCAGCAGCTTTTGCACCATAGGCCTTTTTTATGTAAACTAGTCTGGGCTACCATTCTGCGACTCTGTTCATCACTTTTCTACAGTAACGCCACAAGCCTTCAAAATCTACGAAAGAAAACATTGAGCAATGATCATGCGTACTATTCTAAAAGGTATTTGTGACAATTTGCCAAACTATATGAAGGGAGCTACGACTTTTCACCAAAGGCACTTCACTGTTCTTTACCGGAACAGCATCGAAGGGCACTTCCGGCACACTAGGCTCTAGCGACGCTCTTCATTTGATCATTTTCCAGCGTTTGTATGGCACTGCGAAAGCAAATACCAGTGACATGAAGTTGGCATTTCGCTTTACACTTCGCCACAAAAATATAGTGAGGTGTAAACTGTCTAACGGCGTGTTTGGTTGGGCGTGTTCGAGCGCTCTGGAACGCTCTGAAAAGTGGATACGTTTTCGGTTGGTAGAATTAGAGCACTCGGACAACCCTCGGTTGGTTCTCTGAGGATAAGGACGCACGTGCGGCCCTTCTCTCCTACGCTCGTCTATGTCTCGCCTCACAACGCCGACGCAGGCAGCGTATGCTGGCAAGTTTGTGTATGTTTAGAAAATGTTTTCAACAATTTAGAGTACTTTGCACGCTACTATGGGAGAGCAGGAAGCCGCCCCACTACATAAAAGATCTCATTCAGACTCGTTATTAAAAAAAAAAAAAAACGACTGGTGCCGCGGTACAACCGTTAACTGGCGACCCCATATATATTCAGGCACTGGATCTAGACCTCCAAGGTATTGCCGGTTGGGGGTTTTGCTGCGCGCTGTTGAACAATAAAAAATTGCAGCGTTTAGTAAATAAAATTAGCAGCGATTAGTAGGAAATAAAAATTAGCAGCGATTAGTAAGACACCCTGGTACATCACTGCGTGCTTTGCACGTCCCCACGTTTCTCTCCTGCGCAACGCCGCGATGAGCGCCATTGTCCACGTCGCCGCCAGTGTAAGCGTTAGCGCCCACTGCTTAGCATCTAAACATAGTTCTATGTAGCGAAAGTTGGCGTGTTTTTTTTTCTCCGGGCTTTCTCGTGCTACTCTGGCTTCCATTCTTTCGTGTTGACCTCATAACGAAACCTTTGTCGAGACACTTTGGGCCCTATCGGGTTCTGCGCCAGGTTGCACCTGTCGTCTATGATATTTCCCCGCCTACGAACCCATGAACTGTTACATCCAGAACTGACAACGTGGATGTTTCTTACAACGTCCCACAACAACGACACACCCTTCTAACCGTAACAGGCACCGGGACGGTACTTTGCCGACCGAGGTAGTGTAACGTGTACACAAAGCTACCTCTGGGATGGTGATGAAATGTCACCGAATGAATGGCGACAACGACGTTGTTGGTGTGGGACGGAGTTTGAGAAGCCCTGCTCTACATTAGTGCGCGCTATGTGCAGTGTTAATGCAAACAACGTCAACTTAAAAAATACTACCCGTAACAATGTGTTGCGCTTCTGCTATTCTTCAGTGGTAATCAATAGCAGCATCGCTGGTATTCCCAGCTAGATATATTATATATTATAGCAAACTTCGAAAGACAAAAAGTACCATATATTACCATAACGTAAAAGCTTAACAAATGGATATATATATATATATATATATATATATATATATATATATATATATATATATATATATATATATATATATATATATATATATATACACTTGGTCTCACAGTTCCACATAACTTGAGTCCAGAACTTGAAAATGAAAGACACTTCAGTGGCGAATTGAGCCAAACGCGCCAAACGCGTACTACTCGCACTAGCCTGTAGGAACTCAGACTAATTTTCATTTATCCCCATACTAATTATTTATTAATTCTTAATTACCCATTTTTATTTATGGTCTGGAAACCCAAGATATGAACACTGAGATATAGAGCCCTTTGAGAAACCACCGACTAAATTGTTTCCTGTATGATACGTCTAGCACTGGTATTTTTTCGGCGTTGTAAAGAAAGCCTATAGCAGCATTATTGCAGTGCTCTCGCCGTCCGTCACACGGCTTTTTTTTCACATTTCACGGGCTTTCCTTACAGCGTGGAAAAAGAAGACAACGTGAGACGTAGAGTACAAGAAACAATTTAGTCGGTGGTTTCTGAAATTGCTCTACAACTCAGTGTTCATATTTTGAATTTGAAACCCATATAACAAACGTAATTACGAATTAGTAAATAATTTGCATGAAGAGAAATGATAAAAATGATTTACTGATATGCGGGGTTTAACGTCCTAAAACCACCAAAACCACCAGAGACGCCGTAGTGGAGGGCTCCGGAAATTTCGACCACATGGGGTTCTTTAACGTGCACCCAAATCTGAGCACACGGGCCTACAAGATTTCGGCCTCCATCAGAAATGCAGCCGCCGCAACTGGAATTTGATCCCGCGACCTGCTGTTCAGCAGCCGAGTAGACTAGTGCGAGTAATATGCGTTTGGTTCAATTCGCCTCCTAAGTACCTTCGCAACTATTTATATATATCTAATATATAGTTAACTATCTAATATATACTTAATAGATAACTATCTGATATATAGTTGCAACTATATATTCGCAACTTTCTCATCTGTGGCTTTTTCAGCCTTTTACTTAGGGCAGCGTCTATATAAATGACATTAGTCCTTCATTCCAAATCAAAATAATGCATCAGGTTCAGCGATTAATAATGGTTACACATGCGTATCTAATTAGGAATGTGTCTACATAGTTGCATCATGCAAGAGCGAACTGTATAATTAAGTTCATAGGAGCCAACCAAGCGAGGAACAGGCCCAGTACTGACTCGCCCTCAATGATACGGGAATCAATCGATCCCTGCGCTACGCCAGTATATTCAAGAATATCGAGAGCAGCAGTGTATAGCACGTGCTGTGTTTGTTTAGTAATATATGAATATAACTCAATCCGAGGCTGCGCACCCGTGTAGAAAGGACCACTTAAGCAAATCTGCGTGTACCAATGCTCCATACGGGCACTTCACAAGGCTAAGGTTGCCCTTTATGAAATACCTGCGAAAGCTTGACCGTTCAGGTGTTTTTAATGACGTGCTGAACTGTTTAGCGATACTTCAAGAAACTAACTTGTTGAAATAAATCTAACCACTGAAGATCAAAGGGAATAGTTGTACGACATGGCCTGACATTATAAGGAAAATATAGTGGGATTATGGAGACACTTTAACAGATGAAGATGTCTTATGGTTCGTATGGTGTAATACTTTAAGTGCAGCTTGGAAAAAAAGAAGAACTAGCCCGATATTACAAAATATCTCATTTACTGTTTATTCCTCCAAAATAAAGTGCTTCCAATTTCATGCTGAAGTTATCCAGAAAGTTCAGGATGGAAGAATCAGTGTCTCTGCTGTAGTGGAAGTTCAAACATAGAAAAGAAAACCAGCGCAAAATACAGAATTTGGCTATTCTCTTCGCTTGTAAGATGGGGGCGGTCCTCTTATTGTTTTTTCTTTTGAAAGGTCGCGATACTTTGAAGTTTCTCTAACGAGTTGAAACATTGCGTTCCTAAATTACCTTTTTACTCAAATACTTATTTGTAAAACTTGCTCCATTTTTCGAAATGCTAATAAGGAGAAACATGCTCAAAAGTTCGTTTTGGCTATTACCACTTTAATACTTTTTCTGCCTTAGTTCGACTTGATGTTATCTCAGGGATCTCAGTCTTATATTCAATCGCAGGAACGTTAATCATCATTTGACAATCATCTCCGCGTAAGATTCCTGACTCGCATCGCCGCGTGCACAAACCCCAAACATACTGTGTTTCCTTAGTAGTCAAGGCTGTGTCGTATAAGAAGGTGTAGTGCTGTTCGGCCTCTCTTTTAGTGGCGCACGTACGAGCTTAAAAATCATTTAACACAAAATGATTTATGCCTCCATTCACCACAGCTCCGCCGATGCATTTCTGTCACAGATATGACCTTTTAAAGTATGTAACGACACATTCAAAAGAAGAAAAGACAAAAAGGAAAAATTTTGCCGTGCGGCGTCGAACCAGCAACCTCTCAATTCGCAGCGCGTGCTGCGCAGCCCACAACGCCAATGAGCACAATTTGCCTAGTTTGCGGAGTGCTAGCCATTTATATACACCATACACCGTTTGACACTCCTCAGAGCTTCAAAACCTTCGCGCGTTTTCGTTATCAATAGAGAGATTACGTGACGGGCTCACGTTAGGCACGCTCTAAAGGTCGTCGCGTCTACAGATTGCTGCCTCCACGGAGCGTGGTCTTTCCTGTGTGCGCGCTTATTACACTCGTAATTCGGGTGAGGACGAGAGTCAAATCTCTCGCTGCCGCAGCCACGTTTACGAAATAGGCATGTTTTCGACACACGATGACATAAAATTGTGACAGTTCGCGCTTGTCCTGTGTATACTTGTGCCTCGTTTGATGTGTCCTTCTCTTTGAACAGCGGTTTTAAGTGTGGAACTGTGACAGTTGTTAGTCCGCGCTCGTCCTGTGTTGGCTGATTTCGTGCGTGCTTTGTGTTTGTGGTGTGCGCTGCAAGTTTCAAGTTGCTTGCCGTTGTTCACGTAACTTTGCAATTAGTTGCTGTTGCTCAAACAATGCACAATAAACGCTCAACTAACTCTGTGAAGACGCGTTTCCCTTTCATGTTATACCGATTTTTCTAGAAGGAGATCAGCCACTTTTTTTCCTCTTCGAGGTGTACCACTTTCACTTTAACAAATATTTTGAAACGTTTTTTTATAAAATGCTTAATGCTCACGCTACTCGCATTTGGTATACTGAAGAGCTGGTTGCCCTTGAGCTCGTCGTGCAGCAACGCGGGATTCGCAATACCGGCAATGAATAGATCCAGCGTGCTTGGGCAAAAAGATGGCCGCCAAGAGACCTTGATGGGCGAATCCGGACAACGCGCAAAGCTTGCCACTCTGAATCTGTTGAAATTGCTGTCCTTGAGCCATCCGTATAGAAAATAATGGTGGGTCCTTCTGTCTTAGGAGGAGGAGCACGATGCAGACAAAGAAAGAGGACAGGAAGGTTAACCAGAAAGACATACGGTTTTGTCATAGGAATCGGCATAATACAAACGTTAAACTTGTGCTCACAGAGGTAGCTAAATGCTTACAGCGCATTGAATTTAGAGAGGCACAATTTATCTTGGTGTTTGACAAATATGGCACCGTTAAAGTAAACACACACACGTTCACACTTAGTGAGACATGTATATGTACGACTTACGGCTAGTATTAGCGATGAATTAATAATCAAACCTTTATAGTGATACTTGCTTGTGGTAAATGTATTATTATCGGTGAGAGCAGTATGAGAGAAAGCGAATGTACAGCCTGCATGGAGTGCCGTCACTGAATGAACGCTAAGTTTGGTTCACGTCGCATGCTCTCAAACGCAATGCACCGGTCACGATAAGGGCCAGTGGCGAACGTGAAGTTATAGTAAGGTGTCGCAGCGCTAATTTAGTGTAGACGAATCTTATGAGCTTCGTCTACACCAAAATACACCAAATGCGTTAACACAGCACCAGGTGGCGACGCTAGGAGTAATGTCGCCACCTGGTGCTGTGTTAACGCATCGACAAAATTGCACTTCTTGTGGAAACCCATCACAAGGGAAAGAAGCACAGAAACGACGCCTTGAAGAAATAATCGTGGATTTCACGGTCATCATGCATTACTTCGCTTTACCAATAGCCCTGCGAAAGGACAATGGTAGATATCAACGCCACGTTTATAAAGCTTCCACACCATGTGGTTGTAGCACAGTAACGTGCCCGTGCTCTGTTGTCGCAAATAGAGAGGTCATGTGTTCAACTATAATTGAAATACGCTTTAAATGAGGAGCATTTATTATCAAACTTTGGCGACCTAAAGCGTATCTATCTATCTATCTATCTATCTATCTATCTATCTATCTATCTATCTATCTATCTATCTATCTATCTATCTATCTATCTATCTATCTATCTATCTATCTATCTATCTATCTATCTATCTATCTATCTATCTATCTAGCAAGCCACTTACAACATTTAGCTCTCCTGGCCGTTTCGATGATGGCATCAATACCAAACTTGGTATGGCATAACATGATTGTATGAAGAACATATTTGACTAGTCAAAACATGAAAATTATGACATTATGTCATGAATATCATAATTTACATTTCATGGTCGTGCAGCTCTTGCGGTGGTTTTTTTCACATGCACGTTGCACGTTGCAAAACTGGTATGGTATGACATGATTGCATGGCGAACACAAGTGACAGACCATAACATGAAAATCATGACATGCGCGTCTTGTAACAACAAGACTGCATGCCACGCTCATGAAGGGCTGGCGCCCATTTCCCTAGCTTCAGTTATACCACATTCCGTATTACGGGACGTGAAGGAATGACGAAGGCATGACACTGGTTCAAACATGGTAATAAACATGAGATGCGTGTCATGTAACACCCTACCTACATGTTACGCTCATGATGTTCTCGCGGTCATTCCGCTAGCTTCAGATGTACCAAACTGGGTATGACGTGACGCGAACGGATGACAGAGGTAAATCACAAATTCAAACATGATAATGACGACATGCGTGTCATGTAACAACATGACTACATGCCGTACTCATGATGTGCTCGTGGCCATTTCGCTAGCTTCACATATGCCAAATTTCGTATTACGTGACATCCTTGGATGACGAAAGGGCAAACATGATAACTATGAGATGCGTGTCGTATGAGAACACGACTACATGCCACAGTCAAGGCGTCAATACATTGCGACGTGTCGCGGTGCGCGTGCTCGCCGGCATTCATTTCTTTGCGTCACGCCAGCGTTGCCACGCCAGGAGCCTGTCCTGCCATATACTCGAAGGCGCGCGCTGCGCTGTGTTGCTTTGACACATGTGCATTTCGGCGCGTCCGTCGTCCCTTCATCACAAAAAGAGGGAGACGCAGTGTTGTCTGGGTAATGCGTCAGCGCGAAATGCAGCATGTCGCATTTCGCGGCAGTTGCCGTTCGGCAGCGCCGACCGACGCTGGTCGCGCCTGGCGTCAGACTAAAGAGTGCTCGCGTTTTGCTAACGTAGTGTCACTGTGCCCAGGGTGCGCGTGCGTCAACGCTACATTGGAGTATATTGGGCCTTTTATAATGCACTTGTGGCCCTTTTGCTAGCTCCATATATGCCAACTTTAGTGTTACGTGAGTGAATTGAGGACGAAAGTATATGATCGGTGCAAACATGATAATCCTGACACGCGTGTCATGCGTGTCATGTAAGAACAAGACAACATACCACGCTCATAGCGCGCTCGCGGCCGTTTTGCTAGCTCCGCATATACTAAATTTGGTATCACATGACGTGAATATATGACGAAGATAAATGACACATCCAATCATAATAATCATGTCCCGGAAGTCATGTGCGGCATTATTTACCTCCACCTCGTATTGTTCTGCTTACTTTGAAGTGGCATATAAACCTTCCTCATTCGTGCTTCGCATATCGTCTATTCTCACTAAAGATGGGATCTGCCAATTTTTCCTCTGCTTCTGCTTTCTGATACGTCATTTCCATGACGGTAATACGTCACTGAAGTCTTTGTGACACCGGCATAAAATACTTTCGTGTTAAAATTCTCAAATGGCACACATGCCTCGTATTCAATAATCTCGTTCGAACACATTTTGATCATATGTGTTCTCGTGTGATTATACGAGATTATTGAATATTTGTCATACATGCAATATAAGATTTTAATAGGGATTGTGTATGAAACTGTCACGGTTTTTATGTCCACGGCTCGTGGCGGCTTGGCAAACTTATTAGCACAGCTAGCACGCATGTGAGGTGGTTGCTATGACACCGGCGCAGCAGAGGTTTACTTATTGACGAATTTTTACTGCCTGCTTCACTATTAAAGAGTTGCGCAGATTACAATAAGCCACCCAAGGTTGGGCAAAACACATCTGCTCTGTACTTGGCTGTACCAGGCTTGACTATACATGCACACGTGCATTCACTAGCCGATGCTTGCAGCACTCATGTAATCTGATTGGAAATCATGAGTATTGGTTAGAGATCAGTATGGTTCAACTGAAAATATTATGGCGATTGCCGCATCATATTACTTGATTAAAATATTTATATTTAGCTGAACTAAGCCATCTAGCCTAAGTATTATTATTTACAGATTTTAGGGTCAGTTATACTTCTCATTGTTTCCAAATAATTATAACGTTATATATGGCTTATTTTCTTAATAAGGCTATCTATAAAATTTTTCTATTGAAAGCTTAATCTTCAATACGCCTTGTCGACCTGGACCTCATTATGTTCTTATCTTAATTAAAACAATATATTGTCCTAATTATTTCTTTAAGGCTTGCAATTGCTCAATTTATCTAACTTGATATGACTGGAGGCATCAGAATGATATGACTGGAGGCATCAGAATTGACTGGAGGCATCAGAACGTAATTCGGACTAATCGGGTTCTGACATATTTACCCTTATTCTTCTTAGGTAACTAGGCATGACCGTGCTCAATTAGGCCTACTTAAAACGGCTATGATATACTTAGCTTGTCTAAGCACGGTTATGCCTAACATGGCTTGGCATAGCGTTACCGAATTGATGATAATTTGTGTCGCGTAAACGGCGACCATAACAGCGGTGCTGTAAAATGGATGCTGGCACAACCTAGAAGTTTCTTTTCTTTTTGGAGAGTTTGATACTGCAGGGATGCGAATGATATCGCAGCATCAGTTTGTGTAAGTTAAGGGTCAGTCAACTCTGAGTATGTTTGACAAAAATAACTCAGTGAAATCGTTTTAAAAAAAATGGCGGTCTTGTTGTGAGCAGTTGGAATTGCTGCGGCTCCATGTAGAGCAGGTCTCCGCAATGCGTTTCTTTCTAGTCACCGTTACAAGAGCTAATATGGTAACATTTTTTCAAATGATCTCTGAGAGCCACTTCGCCAGTTGGACGACACCAGATGTAAAACAAAGGAATTCAACAGGGCACATGAACGACGAGGTTTTAGTTCCACTAAAGCACTATTGCGTGAAGCATTACGGCCGCCTCTAGATCGGTAGCTCGCTTTCATTACTATCATTTTGTTAAAAAATACATAAAAATGTTCTTTGACAAGGTTCTTTTTTTGTGAAAATTCATAGCGTTAATCTCCTAATTTGTTCAGTAACGTATACAGGAGACTGCATATTTAGCAACACGCCAAACACCCTCCACCACATAGACTATCTGTGCAACAATAATCAACAGAACACATTATCCAAGCACTAACAGAAGATATTTGGAAGGTCAAATGGCAAGTACAAGTCGTCAGGACAAGATTCGGTTAGCGAGTGCTCTGATTTGGGCAGGTTCGTAATTATGCATGGTTTTGAATGGGTAGGACATAAATAATGGAGGTCATAGAAGGATACGTACATAGCACAAGTCTGAATGAATGCCTAAAATTACTTAGACACCCAGCTCCTTGAAGCAACAGTTTGAAGCATGAAAAGTTATTTCTGATTTTCTTTTTATTCCTACAACAATTTTTTATCAGATATATTAGTGGTTGCCGTCATCATTTGTTCATCATCCCCATTACCATATTAGTTGGAATCATAACCATCGTCTTCGTCAACAGCATATAATTACATTTTCGAGCCCTTTTCTGACTCATGAAGATCACAATTAAGATGGAGCTCTCAGCAAAAGAATGCCTTAGGATGTACTCCAGTGCATTTTTAGGGACATAAAATGCACTGCAGTAAATAAATTCGCCTGGACATAAAGGCGAATTTAATTAAACTATGATGTTTCCTGCAACTGGTCGTTCAGCTGAGGGAAAGTGATTATTATCATTTCAGCGGAAGCAAATATCAGCTCTCTTTCAGGTATCTGCAGATGTGCAATCTGTTTATTGCGCCAGTGCCTGTACAATTTGTAGCTCAAGTTGTGAAGCAGTGACTGTGGCGTGGTGAGACAGCAACTCTCAAAAACTAACGACCCTCTACGCGATTGTTACCAGAAGTATGATTTTAGCACCATCGTCGGAAAGGCGTTAGAAGTAACTTACGTTCGTCAATGTGTGTTGTAGAGTGCATGTGTGCTTTCTGGAACAGTAAAGCTCGAAGAATAGGCATGCGCGTACGTGTGTTTGAGCGCCTGTGTATCTGTGTGTGCTTGCGTCTGTGCGTGTGTGTGTTTGTGTGTGTGTGTTTGCATGTGTGTGTTTGCGTGTGTGTGTGTATCGGTGTGTGTGCTTGCGTCTGCGCGTCTGTGCGTGTGTGTGTTTGTGTGTGTGTGTGTGTGTTTGTATTTGTTTGTGCGTTCGCTCGCTCGCGTGTAGGCCACGCAGGATCTTCCTGGTTAGCTGCAAGCATAAACCAGTGTTAAGGAAGATATTTTTTGTCCATCTATACGTGTTACAAGATTTAAATTTCGTAGACACGCTTTCATGCATAGGATGCGCTGTACAAAAAAGTAACAATCTTGCTTCAGAGGCAAGAAAAAAAAAAACAAAATTACGCGACGGGTGAATCGTCGAACACGTGCAGCGCTCGAAACGCGCTGTTTGTTAAAAATAATATGTGAGGTTTTTTTATTGTAACTTTCACATCCATGTAACAAAAATTTTCGCAAACACTTGTTTGGTCCCATAGCCTAGCTGGCTAGTAGAGGGACCAATTGTGTGACATACTTACATACTTGCGCAAGCGGTTACACAGCGACAAAGGACATCAAACTAGATACAATGTTTAAAAATAGAAAAAAAGCAAAAAACACATGATTGAACAATACAAAGAAACATAGCGCAGAACATAGCTACTTATAGCACACAATAATAATAGCACTAGAATAATACTAATCATAATAATAATAATACTAAATGACTATACAGACGTATTACTTATAAAGTTCGCATGAAGTGCATGCTTCATGGCCAATGAAAAATTTCTAGCCTCTTTCACATCAGTCGGTATCGCATTCCATATGAGAGCGCCGTGAAATTCTATGAGCCTTTGATCGTAGACATTTCTGGCTACCGGTAAATTAAAACAGTGATTCACTGCAGCTCTTGTACAGCGCGCGGGTAACGTAAAGATGGTTAATGGGAATGGGTCATCACGTTTTATTATTCCATTCACTATATCAGCAACACTAGACACGTGAACAGAGTCCAGTGAAAGTACACACATCATTTGAAACAGTGGTTTTGCAGTATCCGTCCTGTTTGAGTATGTGATGTTCCGGACTGCCCTCTTTTGCAGGCGACTAATACATTTCAAATGAGTTTTATATGTTCTGCCCCACGATGCTATACAGTATCTCAAGTGACTGTGCACGAATGCAAAATATAGGATGCGCAAAATCGATGCGCCAAAACATTCACGGGCTTTTAGTAGCGTGTGACATTCATATGCTAGCTTGGAGCATGTCTTTTCTATATGCGATTTCCAGTTCATGTCCGAGTCAAACATGACCCCTAAGTACTTAAACGAAACTACTGGCTGTAGCAGTGCCGTATCTAAAACCAAGTTGAAACCTGCAAAGTCGAGTTCTTTTTTCCTAGATTGAAAGACCATGTATATAGTTTTCTCTGTGTTGATATTTAGGTGGTTTCGTTTAAACCATACTTGTACTCTCTGTAACTCTTCGTTAATTTTATCTTCGATGTCTCTTAAGCTGTCACCAACAAAGATTAGTGCCGTATCGTCTGCGTACATTAAAGCTTCTGAATATAGTAGGATTGAGGGAAAATCGTTAACGTACAGGGAAAAAAGAGTGGGTCCAATAACTGAGCCTTGTGGTACCCCAGAGACTATTGATTGAGTAGAGGACTGGACACCATTCATCAATACTCGTTGCTAGTGGTCGGATAGGTATGATTTGAGAAGCTGGTGAATTTTGCCTCGAAAACCGTAGTCATGAAGCTCACTTAACATAATGCTATGTTTGACGGAATCGAAAGCTTTTCTTGTACGTGGACGTGAGGCAGGGTTGGAGGGAGACGAGGAGGAAGAAGAAGTTAGAAATAAAGAAGATGGCTGACACCCCAGCCTAGTACTGTGTATTATTACAAATTGGCGCAGCCGCGTATACTTTCTGTGCGGACATTCAAGATGTGGGTGGACTTCAGCATTGGAGCAAATCAACGCGGTGGCATCCGGATCTTGACCGCAACGCCTCAAGATGAAGAGGAACTAGCTCTTCCGGAAGCAGTGAGCACTGACGCATTTGTTTCCTATATAAGCACTAAAATGAAGCTCACTCCAGACCAGTTACTTGCTAAAAGAACGGTGAAGATCAACATGACTCTTCAGGATTATGAGAATTTCGTGCTGACTTTAGTAAGAAACGACGCGAAGCCTGCTACCGCTGCTTCACCTGACAGTTCCGTCGAGCTGATGAACAAGTTTCTTGAACTGCACCAAGAACAAAATAGGCAGCAAAATGATTTAATGCGCTTGCTTGTAAACGCGACGGAAAGATTAAGCAGACCGAGTCGCGAAGAAGTGAAGCCAGACATTTTTGACGGAGAGTCTAGTAGTCCCGAGTCCTGGCTCACATTTTACGAGTATGCATGCAATGAGAACTACTGGCACAGCGACGAAGATAAAGTGAAAAACATGCGACTATTCCTATCGGGCATAGCAAAGAGTTGGTACGAATGGCGTCTCAACGCTCACAGCAACAAACCATGGATAGAGTGGAAAGCAAGCTTCCTGAGCTCCTTCAGCGAGAACAAGGTATTGCTATGGGACAAAGCAATCACGTTTAAATACAGGTCTGGATCTGCACTCAGCTATTTTTATGAGAAAAGGCGCTTGCTACTGCTGGCGGACTCATCTTTGCCTGAGACGTCTGTGGTTCCGCTTATCATTCATGGTTTAAGTCCGGACCTCCAGAAGCAGATACAAATGCGAGAACCCAAGACGGTCGAAGAACTTCAGCAGGGAATGCGAAACCTCTACCTCCAGGACCTAGGAACCCAGCGTCAACCCATGACACCGGCTGCAAGAAATACCGGGGCCACACGAGGTGAGGAACGACGCCCGCTTGCAAGCTGGAGAGCTACTGCAACACCTGTATCCTTTTTGACCGCCCCGGGAGGCTCAGACCATGGCGAAGAGTTAGATGACGTAACAAAAAACTAAATGGAGAGGGTCTCGGCTTCCACCTGACGACATCAAGAGAAGCTGTTTATTTGTCTCATACAAGTCTATTGCACATATCTGTTTTTGTGGATGGAAAGGAACGGAATGCGTTAGTTGACAGCGGAGCAAGCGTCATGGTTATTAACGCAAATATTGTTGAGAGGGCGAAAGTAAAAGAGGGAAGACCAGTAGAAGTACACGGATACGATGGAAGACGAGATGTCCACGATAAATGGACTTGTATAACCATATCGTGTCTCGGCAACACTGTCACTGCGCAAGCACTGGTACTCGACGGAGTTCCGTATGAACTACTGCTTTCACGTCCAGTCATCAGTGCACTTCGCCTTAATATCTACTGGACAGGCGAAATTACCACAGAAGAAAAGCGCCGCGCTGTCAACGTTGCAGTTTCGCCTTCAAGGACTCCGCGGAAACCATCGTCAGGTGAAGATGTTAGGACGCTTTACCCAGAATTGCTGTGCTTGAAAGGATATCCTACAGCAACTACGAAGTTTGAGGTTCCATTCCAGCTCAGTGATACGACGGTGGTGAGAAAAAAGCCCTATAATATGTCACGAGAGAAGAAAGTGTGGCTTCAGAACGAGATTCAAAAGATGTTGGATGCGCAGATTATCCGTCCATCCACGTCTACGTTCGCTTCACCCATCACCATTGCACCAAAGGAAGATGGAAGTCTTCGACTCTGCACGGACTACAGACAAATTAATAAGCAGACTGAGCTTTTTCCGTTTCCTATGCCACGTATAGACTCTATCATAGATGACACGGGTGGCTGCAGAGTTTTCTCGCGCATTGACCTATGTAAAGGATTTTGGCAAGTTCCAATTTCTGAAAAGTACAAGAAATATTCTGCCTTCATTACGCCCTTTGACATCTATGAGTATAACCGACTTCCATTTGGATGGAAGAACTCACCCGCTTGGTTCCAGAAAATGATGAACGACGTCTTGCGACCGTTTATCGGGAAGTTTTGTAACGTCTACATAGACGATATAATAGTATACTCCCGCAACGAGGAAGAGCACTCAAACCATCTGGCTAGTGTACTTCAAGCACTTTGTGACGCCGAGCTCAAAATTAATGACAAGAAGAGTGAGTTTTTCCAAAGTAAAGTGGTGTTTCTTGGAAGAGTATTTGACGGCCAAACCAAGACAACGTAACAAGAATCAGTTGAAAGAATCGCAAAAATGCAGAAGCCATATGACTTGCACTCTTTGCGGGTATTTCTGGGTCTTGCAGGGCATTTCCGGCCATTCATTAGAGATTATGCGACCAAAACCAAATGCCTTACAGAAATGACTAAGAAGAACGTGCCATTTCAGTGGACAGCAGATTGTGAATCTGTTTATCACAGCCTTGTGACTATTATTTCATCGGATCCGGTCCTGACTCTTCCAGACTTCAAGTTGCCCTTTGAACTGAACACCGATGCTTCTTATTATGGCACAGGCGCCGTGCTTTACCAGAGAGATACCGACTCTCCACAGAGCCGTCAACAGAGGGTCGTCGGGTACTATTCGTACACATTTTCGAAAACTCAACTGAACTACACGACTACAGAGAAGGAAGCCTTGGCCGTCCTAATGGCCGTACGCTATTTTAGACCTTACCTGGATGGCAGGAGCTTCAAGCTCTTTACGGATCACCAAGCCTTAACGTACATACTTAACCTCGCCGAGCCTCGAGGAAAAATTGCTAGGTGGGTGAGTGAACTCCAGCAGTTTACTTTCATGGTCCACCACAGGCCTGGAGAACACCTCAAGGATGCAGATGCGCTTTCAAGACTTGCGGTAGTTCCTGATCATAAAAATGTCAACGCAACATTGTTGTGGGAGGGAACTGAAGAACTTAAGTTCCATAACGGAAAGTTCACAGTCCCGGGAACAATGGTGCCTCGAATTTTGGAGCTCTATCACGACTCCCCGCACTCAGGTGGACATGATGGCTTTTGGAGGACATATCACAAGATTCGTCAGCGTTTCCAGTGGAAACACATGAAAGAGGACGTTCAAAGGTATGCTCAGTCTTGTCATCAATGTCAAGTTCACAAGGCCAAGTACCTTCAGAGAACAGACGAGATGGTTTTGCCTCAACATTCCGACGTACCATTTGAAGTCATTCATCTGGATTTCGCAGAGCTCAAGAAGAAGGCTGCAGGAGTAAGAAGAACGCAGTCTTTCCTAGTGGCAATAGACCAGTGCACAAGAATAGTGGCTGCACGGCCGGGAAAGGAAGACGCAAATAGTGTGATCGCTCTTTTGAGTCGGGAGATGTTCAAAAATACAAAAATAGTAATATCAGACAATGGGCCAGCGTTTCTCAGTCAGCGTTTGCAAGATTGGGCGAAGGAACGAGGAGTTATATTGCGACGCTGCGCTCCGTACCATCCTGCAGGAAATGGCATGGCTGAAAGAATCATTCGGGATTTGAAGCAGTTCATTGCAATGTATCCAGGTTTTCAGGGTGGATGGAAGTGCTGCTTGGAGGCAGCTGTCGCTCATCACAATCGGTCGCACACTGCGAGCATCGGCTGTAGTCCATATTTTGCAGCTTTCGCAAAGGTACCAGTGCTTCCTGCTGATCAAGAACTTTGCATTGCCGACCGCCTGCAATTGTGCGAAAAACGAAAACCTTCGGAAGCCTACCAGCGATACCGGGAAAGTATGAAGAGGAACTTTGACCGTCGCCACAACACGCGGATACCTCAGATACAACTGAACGATCTGGTGCTTGTCAGAAAAGGCCTTCCCGCCACAAAGCAGATGTACATGGGACCTTATCGCGTGGTGCAGATCGCAGTGCAACATGGCGTTCTCAAAAGGGTCGGTTACACCAACGATGATGGTGTGCTGGAGTTTGCGACCATTGGAAACGTTTTCAAGTATCATCCCAGGAGGGATGAGTCTTCAAAGAGGGGGAGTGTACGTGGACGTGAGGCAGGGTTGGAGGGAGACGAGGAGGAAGAAGAAGTTAGAAATAAAGAAGATGGCTGACACCCCAGCCTAGTACTGTGTATTATTACATTCTTATGTCTAAAAAACTCCGACGGCTATCTTATTGTTATTCAAGGCTTTGTTAACTTGTTGGGTTAATACCAAAACTGCAGTAGATGTAGATCTGTGTGCTCGAAAACCATGCTGGTTTGAGCAAATTATATTATGTTTGGATGCAAATGATGTTATCTGCACTGACAGAATTTTTTTCAAAAATTGTATTAATTACACTTAACACAGATATTGGTCTGTAGTTTGATGCACTTGATTGGTCTCCATCTTTGTATACAGTGACGACTTTGCCCAACTTAAGCTCATTTGGTTATATACCACAGTCCTGCCAGTGTTGAAACATGTGCAGCAAATGGTCTGCCAGAATGTCTATGTTATTTTTTATTGATTTAACTGTAATAGCATCAAGCCTAGCCACTTTATTGGCGTCTAGTTTTTTTACTATTGAAATGATATGGGACATTTCTATCTCAAATATGGCAAAACTATCAGAAACTGGTCTAATGGGACGCGTGTGGTCTGTAGTGTCAGGAAACTGAGCAGCCAAAGCACGCCCGACGTCTGAAAAGTACTTGTTAAAGCGATCCACCGTGTCTTGAGTTATATCGTCAGGCAGTGCACGTTTATCTGAGTCGAGACCAACTGCGGATTTTGCTATTTCCCGAATTTGCTTAGTGTTGCCTCCAGCCTCTTCGATAAGCTTAGCATAGTATTCTTTTTTTCTTTTCCTCATTAGGGTGACTGACTTATTCCTATAGCATTTGAATTGATTTAAGTAGTAGGCATTGGTTCTCTGCTGCTTCCAATTGTGATACCAATGGTCTTTTCGTTTCAATATTTCTAGAATACTAGGTGTCATCCAAGGGCAGAGTGGCTTGGCGTACTTACTACTAGTTGTGGTGGTGCTTAGTGACACAGCATTTTTGAGAGAGCATAGGAAATTACTGTATTCTATATTTACATCCTCGTCATACATAGAGCAGTAGTCAATTTGACTTATTTTGTCTCGTAGTATCTTATAGTCAATCTTTGTAGTTAATTTTCCCCTAGAAGGTTTCGTATTGAGAGGCTCTTTTATAAGGGTAACAAAATAGGTAAGTGATTGGCAATCGGAACAGGAAGCACACCAGCACGCACATCATCGCCAACATTGCAGAGGGCGTGATCAGTAAGAGTACATGACGTGTCACTGATACGCGTTGGCTCATTTATGACATTACACAAGTTAAAGGATTTTAAGAGGAGCCTGTACTCATTCGAGGTATCGGATGACAGGTCAATATTAAGGTCTCCAACAACTACAATAACGTCCCAATACCACCATATGATTATGAGGTATGATATAGGGGAGGGTTCGAGGAAATTTCCGTCCATCTGGGGTTCGTTAACGTGCACCTAAATCTGAGCACAACCGGTTTACAGCATTTCTGCCTCTATCCAAAACGCAGCCGCCACAGCCGGCATTCAATCCCGCGACTTGCGGGTCAGCAGCTGAGTGCATTAGGCACTAGACCACCATGGCGAGGCAAGCTGCTATTTCTTTCACCGCGCTTTGTTTGATAATCTAATCTTTCAATGAAAAGCGGAAAGAAACAAAGGGCACGCGAACTTCTGTGTATCCGCTTGCCCGAGGGGAAACTGAACAAGCCACTTTAGAAAGCCCCGAGAGGCTGTCCAAGCGAGGTCACTCACGCGAACTGATTCATTAGGAACCTAATTAGCCAGCGTCTATAGCCACGGGGAAACAAGCTGTGGGTTGCAGGGGGTCGGGTTGGGATTTGGGAAGAAGTACAGAGAGAGCTTATGTTACGCGCGCACTGGGGAGGTCACGGTATAGCGTGCAGCACGCACGTTGGTCAGAAGACGGACAAATTGTGTGGGCGGTGGCCCGTGCTCTGCGGTGTAACCACAGCAGCTGTCAGGCGCACTCTAAAAGAAAACGAAATATGTATAAATAAGTAAAAAAACGAGTTGGCATGTGGTGCGGTATGCATCATGAAGTGTTCATAACCCCGCGGTAAGCAGGTCACTAAATTGCACTTACAGTATTTCACTACATGAGCTGGAGCACGCAAAGTGAAGAACTTGGAGGATGCTCCAGCCGTGCAGGACATTTCCTTTTGTATGTGTAGTATGAAATGAATGTGTCCTATATGTTATGCGTGAAATGTCACCGTGGGAGCCCTGTGAGATGAAGAAAGAAGGAGAAATAGGAGCGCATTTACTTATATATTTGTTTATATAGCCAGGTAAATATTTATTTTCACAGCATATGCAAGGAGTGAATGATGATGAGTGAGGCGAAGCGTCTGTCTGTCTGTCTGTCTGTCTGTCTGTCTGTCTGTCTGTCTGTCTGTCTGTCTGTCTGTCTGTCTGTCCGTTTGTCTGTCAGTCAGTCTGCGACGGACGGACGGACGCTTCGCCCCACTCATCATCATTCACTCCGTGGATATGCTGTGAACTTCTGTGCGAAAACCACAAACACCATCCAGTGATATTATGTCCAAGGGCATATACACAACACGCCATCTAGTGAGCAATCACTAACTAGCAGTGGCTACTGCTACAACATAATAATTCTACGAGAGAACAACGACCAACGTCCTCAAGAGGTTCGTCCCTAAAACAAGACTTCAGTTCACATCCTCCAGAAAAATATCACGCTAGGGCTTGGATGAAATGAAACAACAATAAAGATAAGTCCGAAGTAACGATGTCAATGCCAAAGTGGCAATAAAATACATTCACAACAACTTCCCAGATAGAGATAGAAATGATTTTATGCTCAGACGCAATTATGGATCGTAATAAATAATGACCGAGAAAAATGCTGTCGTAAAGTATGCGTTTTCAAAGAATCCGGACAGATCAGGTCTCTCCCTTCCCCTTACGGAGACGCAGAAGGTTAGTGTAATGAAGTGCTTAATGGGTGAGGTACAACAAGTAAAGCGGAAAATACTTCTAGTTGCTCGTACGGCAGGTTACCAACAGTTTATTGATTCCTT
This sequence comes from Rhipicephalus annulatus, assembly GCA_013436015.1. Lineage (NCBI taxonomy): Eukaryota > Metazoa > Arthropoda > Arachnida > Ixodida > Ixodidae > Rhipicephalus > Rhipicephalus annulatus. The sequence goes on from WOVY01000739.1 coordinate 1,022,647, forward strand.
TATTGAGTAGATAGTTAGTGATTAAGTATTCATTATCTAAATCTTTTACAATGAAAGTGTAAGTGATTGATTGAATGATTGTGAATGTCTCCTTCAAAAAATAATATAGGATGCCATGAAATATGTGTGAATACATGAAAATTTTTGACGACTTTCTTTTCTTTCTTTTCAGTTATCTATATCTTCGGTGTTGAAGCCACAAAAAATAAAAAATAAAATGCTAATCGTTTTTTTCCTAGTTTCTTTGGTTTGGATTTATTAAACTGCCCTCTTTATTGTATTTTTTTCAGTTATAAGAAAACATAACGTACCACGCACGCTTATACGAGGTGCAATGTGTCGGTATATAAATTTTTCATAAATAAAATCAGAGACGACATTATCCGTGTAATGTGTTAAAAGGCCACTTAGAGTTTGTCGGAAACTCAAATGAGGCATAAAATATGGCGTGAAAACTGTGACGCTTTTTCTACCACAAGGCAATTTGTGATATCGTACGCAGACATACCTCTATGGGGTCACAGAGTGCAGCTGTATAGGGTGTAGGGGCGCCAGCGGGCCATTTCTTGTGGTGCATAAAAACCAAGTTGCACATAACTGTTCATGCTGAATAAGCGCAGATAAGCAATCGATAAACAGGCCGAAACGATTCGTACAAAAGCTTGCTTTACTTTTGTAATTGTAGTCTGTAACTCACTCCTCTGTGCTACACATTGTTTCTCCTTGAGCGTGCATTAAGTGAAATAAACATATAGAAGTTGTCATATAGAAGTTGGATGTGCGGTGCATGTGCAGGCACGCTCTCTTTACTGCGTAGTCGTTTACCTGCACGCATATGCATGTACATTATATACGAGTTTATCAGAGCGGGATAATTATGGGATGACATTTTTAGGCAAACGAAGCAGTGGCAAATTGTTGCAATACTTGGTGACACCTGACAAGGTTTTATGAGACCCGCGGTATCCTCCTTCGTCGACAATGTGTGACGAGAAGTAATTAATTTTTTACGGGATTCTCACCACTAAAGAGTTCTGTGCTTTCAAAGTAGCAGGTTCCTGCAGTCGTTTGTTGTTGTCTTTATCGCCACCAGAACGAACAATATTGATCAACTGCAGAGGTTTTGCTTTATATTGATATGCACTTCAAAGAGTAACTCCAAAAGTCATATATCGATACCTTCATCCTTTTCAATAATTGGTGCTAGCTGTACGTTGAAATGCATTTCGCAACCTGTTTGAAATCGCGAGAACACACAGCTTGTGAAAAGCGTGTATTTTCCAGCTCAACACACAACTGTGCCAAAGTATTTCCAATAAATCATCAGCCAACATCGACACCCAGAAACAAAATGACGTTTCGCCGGACTGTTTAATGGTGAAGTGCTTATCCACCACTTGAGAGGTTATTGTGAATATTGACTGCTGGCGCCGAGGCACGCACGTTTCGTTAAATGCAGAATCACTTGTGCAATATGTCTGACAAGGTATCAGAGTCATAAAGTCACTGCAGTGGGTTCATCCGCTTATTCTTCTCGCAGCAGGTAATTATTCCTGAAATATATACCAGACACTAATGCCATTTTTATATTTTCCATCACGCGTTGTTACCGATTATTCAATTGTTCAAAGCCTCCTGTGTATCGATGTCTGAAAGTTTATCGTAACATTTTTTTTACTACTGCGACTGATTGTTTCCAAACGGTGTGCTGTGGTCCTACGCGTGCTTTTAAATCTTGTTAATTTCATTAAGCTGCGGGAGATTATAACGCAGATGCGTTAACAGCACATAAGACGATTAGTGATGTAATGTGCGCGTTCGTTCATTGGTCACATTTGTTTACGGCTTTCACGTGACTAACAGTTTGAACCTTCACATCAAAGTACCATTGCTACCTCGTCTACCTTCAACACCTGAACTATAGATCACCAATCACGTTACCCCAAAACTAGGAACAACAGGAACTACTGCAACGTTCCAACAGAATATTTGGTTTAGGATTTCAGATGAATTTTCGGAATAACTTACCTTCCGAATATGGAGCTAGTGCACACCGGTAAGGCAGTACTACCACTTCGTCTAGTTCTAGTAATCGAAATTATCTCGCATCCCGAGTCGGGACAGCTTTAAGCCTCTCCATAGTAGAGTACCCTGTGCTCTAAACCGTTACCCCCTTTTTCTGCCCCCCCCCCCACACCGGTACGTAGTATCGGGACAACCGTGATCATCTCGCACGCTTCTTAACGGACGGTAACGGGACGGCTTATGCTCTCCCATAGTAGAGTACCTCGTGCTCTAAGTCGTTATCAACTTTTACTAAACACGCACACCGGGAGCACCGGTCGTCTTAGTAAAACATAAAGGCGAAGTTTTTTCACGTTCGTTGACATATGAGACCATCGTTGATGCGACGGCCTCATACCAGAGTACCTAGTACTCTAAATTGTAACCACTTTCTCTAAACACACAGCCTCTGTGTTCTGCACATACTGTAAATACTTTTTTTCTAAACACCCTCAGCAAGTTTGTAGGCACACGGGACGGCTTTTTACTCTCGCATAGTACAGTATTAGGCACTCAAACTGTTAACCACCTTTTCTAAGCACATCTTTGAGAATTTAGGAATAAGGTTTTAGCGGGACGGCTCAGTGCTCTCCCATAGTTGAGTACGAAGTACTCAAAATTGTTAAACATTTTTATAAACACATTTGTCCCTTATGTCACAGCCCTCATAAGTAGGCGCAATCGGTGCACGTGGGACGGCTTTAAGCTTTCCCATAGTACAGTACCAAGTACGGAAAATCGTTAACCACTTCTTCTAAACACACATTTGTTCCTCTTAGCTTTCAGCTATCCCATAGTAGAGTACCAAGTACTCGAAATCGTTAACCGCTTTTTCTAAACATATTTTCTGATTTACAGGCTCTTACATGTTCCAAATTAGTACCATTTGGAGAGGCTATTTGTAGGAATAGTCGATTTAGAGAGAAGAAAACATCCAATAAACACTGAAGAGTTGTTCTCAACGGGCGAATAGGTCATCCAGAAAGCTTCAATTAAAGTGCATGAAAGCAAAATATATAGCGCACAGTTATATGTTGTAAATGTTTTTGGGAGCTAAGCCGGCACAAAACCCTTGACCACCTTGCTCGCGTGCGTGCACCTCCAAACGCGACCGGTTCAAAGGGAACCCAATCGTTGGTCTGAGGTCACTGGCTTGGGACCCGGAACACTTGATCGCAAAAGCCAGCCATGACGTCAGAGCAGCTTGCCGAACTCTCTGAAGTCCCTGCGCCACCAAGAAAGAGAGGGAAACGGGGAGGGAGCACCAAAGAGCAAGGCTGCGCACGCAACTGCACGCAGAGAATACGTGGCAACGAGGTGCTCGCGGCGATTCATGGTCGAACTAAACGACAGCGAGGTGCACCGCTCGGAACAAAGCGCCTACTACAAACCGCGGCAGCAGTGTGCATTCGCAGCATGCGTCCAGCGCATCGAAAGAACCCCCTTGTGGCGTTTGGCCCCTGCACGTGCTTATTTTTTTTCCCTTCACCCCACGTCGTCAGTCGAGAGTGTATCCGAACACACAGGTTGGCGCCCCGAGCCCCTTGTTCCGCACCGCAGCCTCAACGAAGCGTATCCCACCCGAGACCATTAAAAGCCCCTGGGAGCTCTGTTAACTCACCGCAGCTGCAACAACCCCCATGCCATGCTTCAGATTGTCGCCCCTCCCCCCTTCAGCCGCCCTTCTGTCGCCCCCCTTACGCGTGTTCACGCTTCGCTTGCCTTGAGCGCGTGCCCCGTCCTCGTTCGGTGAGCAAGCCGGCCCGACGACGATTGCGCGTTTAGCAGCAAGCACTGTTGTCCGGATATCGTTCCGTCGGCGTGTATTGTCAGCTTGTTCCTACGCTTTGTTACTTTTCTCGCCCGTTCTTTTCTATTAATCGTTCCTCCAAGCCCCATCGCGGCTCGATCGCTCTCTCGCCGCGGGCGTTTTGATTCGCTTTCGTGGCGCTTCAGTGCTGCGCGCCGCTGCGCCTTTTAATTGAGCCGCGCGATCCCGCGTCTCGTTTCGTGAATCCGGCCGGAGGCGCCTCCGTGGCTGTATTTTAGATTTGCTCGATGAAAGCGCTTGACGCGATCAAATCCCCCCTCCATTGTTACTCCAACGGGGGTCAAGAGCGGAAGTACTTGGTTCTGGTCGTTCGATTTCGGATGAGGTGGTTCCGGATTTGTGGAAACGAACATCTCGGCGTGCCTTCTGGCCTTTCCTTTCTTGTTTTTTTTCCTTTCCGGCTCCGCTGTCTCTCTTCTGACTCCTCTGGTGGATTGTCGTTTTGGCATCCTTCCCTCTTGCACACGCCAACATGTGCTTTCTCTCCCAAGAAGCCATGATCTCACGTTGCGATATAAGCCGCTGTCGCCCTTGCGCTGTGCACGTTGTAGAATGATAGTAAGGCCCACAATAAAGCTAGCTTGTGTATTATAAATGGGAGAAAATGTGAAAAGGTCGAAGCTGTTATGAGTAGACGGACATAACTTACCCCACATTTTATGTACGAACGCAATAGAATAGTCCCAAGAGCTTGTTTTTGGTATAAACTAAACGGACGTAACCAATACAAGACAATTCATCCAAGGTAAACATTGGGAACCTTATGTTCTTTAACCGTGTGGTAATGATTTTCAATTAAATTAAAATGAACTAATATTGATGCGAAATTACCCTTTTATTGGTGGGCTTTGAACCTTCTACCCTCGTTACGCGTCCGATGATCTACCGTCTGAGCTCCAAATTTTTGGAGGGTGTTTTTGTGCACTTATTACGCTTAATACTTGAAATTGTAGAGCACAGCATGTGTAATTCGAAGGTCATGAATTTGGATCCAAACGATTGAAAGGGGAATTTTTCTCCTCTTCAGTTTCTTTCCACTTAAGTGAGAATTATTTACAATATACAGTTCAACTTTCCTTGTTTTTTCTGTCAGTTTCATTAGCTACGCATTACATGACATATACATCTCGTAACACAGATAAAACTCTGAGAAATCTGAGGTGCTACGAGACGTGCAATAGAAGTATACAACATGCATGGAAGGAAACAAAAAGATATGGACGCAAACAGAACAAATATTCGGTTTGCTACCTTACACTGGGGCTTCTAAAATGGACGTAGGATTTCAGCTGCTCACCCGAAAGTAGCGGATTCAATTCGGGGTATACGGCGATGGCGTTTGGCTGGAAGAGAATATCTAAACCACGTGTACCGTGCGAAATCAGGGCGTTTTGAAGAACCTCATGAAGTCAACATTTTTGGAGCCCTCCACTAAAGCGTAACTCAGAATCATGCCGCGGTTTCTGCACCTAGAAAGACCGATATTATAATTGAGGAAGTAACAACGAAAGAAAAAAATGTTGGAAGGAATAGACGCAGACCACTTGCATGCGTACAGCCAATGCTCCATATTTGGTTCAAGAAGCGTGGGTTACTCTTTTTGCGGCAGAGTTACGCATGTTGTAGGAATGGCTCGACATCCTGTCATTAATGCGGCTCTCGTAATCACATGTGTTTCAGGTACGTAATGCCCCAGTTATTTATTATCGTGTTTTTGTTTTGTTCTGCCACTCACCTGTATAGTTTCTGATTTGCCATTTGCAGAAGTTGGCATTAAATGTCTCCTATATAGGAAGAAGAGAATAAATCACAAAGTTGTTGTCATCGATACTTGGTGACTGCTACCACTTCTCACTTCGTCGTTATTAAAGATGTTCAGCAAGATCACTAAAAGACGTTTTGACGAAAATTGTTATGCATGTTTCACGCGTCATTTATTTGTTGGAATTACAACAGAAATATTGCGGGAGTTTGCCTACAAAAACCCATTAACAAGCGGGCTGACAATGGGGTCCATGGGATTCCTTGATGTGTACCTAACTCCAATTACGCGAGTCTCCGACGTAACAGTATACAGCTTCAGAATGCGGTCACCGCTGCCGGAATCGAATGTTCGTACGTCATGCTCTTTTTCTTTATCGATCTCATTCACAGTTCGAATGCGTTAAGGGCGACAAAACAGCAGGCTTGTTTGAAAGATTGCTTAGCTGTGATCGGACATCAATGAGCCACCATATTCTCATCGCTGTAATCGGAGGTGCGCTAGTTAGGCCACACTAATGTAAAGGTCACTTGCCGCTAGCATCAAAATGAGAGTGAAACTGGCCCAAAGCGGGCACTCATTGATGATAAAAGTCGAGCTCTCCACGCCACCTACTGCCCCCTGCAGCAGTCTTTGAGACATTCGCGTCAAATCAAAGGAACCTTGATCTCGCAGAACACGAGCTATCATAAGCGAAGTGCATGCAGGTATGGCAAGTGGTGCATCTTTTTGCTAGTTGGGGTGCTGAGCGAAGTTTGAGTGGCTGTGGTGGTTTCCAGCAAAAGGATATGTGGCCGTCTGCTGCAGATTATGGCAGAAACAGAACCCTTACTATTTTTGTCCCTCGAAGTGTTGCGTAGTAGTAATTTTGTAGTTACGCTAAAGGTATGATTGTAACTGCGCCATAGCTAGGATAGGTGCTTCGATGTAGGCTTACAAAGGTTCATGACGATTTTATATTCCCCAGATGCGTACTTATTTTGGCACTCGCGTATTAAAACGAGGCTAACTTGATTGATTGATAAGTGGGGTTTAACGTCCCAAAGCCACCATATGATTATGAGAGACGCCGTAGTGGAGTGCTCCGGAAATTTCGACTACCTGGGGTTCTTTAACGTGCACCCAAACCTGAGCACACGGGCCTACAATATTTCTGCCTCCATCGGCAATGGCAGCTGCCACAGCCCGGATTCGATCCCGCGACCTGCGAGTCTGCAGCTGAGTACCTTAGCCACTAGACCACCGCGGCACGGCGAAACGAGGATAAATCAGTATAAACAAGTGAACAAGCGGGTCGAAAAACGCAACGCGTGTTTGAAGCGATCAAGTGTAACGCGCATCGGCCGCGTTACGCCAGGCGCAGGGTAACTTGCAGGAGTGAGAAGATAAGTATGCTTACCTCCAAAATTGTCGCTTCGGTTCGGCCGAAATG